>JAQPPZ010002590.1:815000-1415000 GCA_028583015.1 Wollemia nobilis
AATAAAATTTGCATGGATCCAGTTTTCCCTTGAATCATCTCGAACCACCAAGGTTAGGATGATAGTAGTAAGGTATTAGTAACAACCCAATACTTGTATATGAATATGCGTTTTAATCAACCAACATGCACCTTTTACTTGAATAAACTCATGCAATATAATTTCATCATAGTGTAATCTGCATATAAGCATTTCATCAATCAAAGGAAGGACATTCCATAATATCCTAAGAATGATATTCAATCCATATGTCATTTCCACAAAGATATTCCTTTGATCATTAATTTAATAAGCAATCATCTTTAATCAATCCAGGGAGAACCCCCTTAAATTTCCTCAAGAATGGATCCCCTTTCCATTTTTCCCATACATATAAAGAGATACTTTCATATATCAAAACTTATTTCATTCAAAAAAATAGTAGTTAAGCAACGGTTACACCATTATATTTCCTCAATTTATTTGTAAGCAAGAACACTCATTGTATAATCCTAAATCTTTCCTCATATTTACTATAGTCTTCACAAATTTAGTCTTAAATTTGTACAATAAACTTTTCAGAAGATTATAATATAGTTTTTACCAGTTCACCTCAAATAAAGATATCACTATAGTTTTCACAAATTTGCCCACAAATTTATCTCATAATCCATCGTACAAGATTACACTATAGTTTCTACAAATTTTGACACAAACTCATCTTATAATAAATCAAACAAGATTTCACAAATTTTATCATAAATTTGTTTCATAAATAACTATAGTTTTTCTCGAATTTGGTCTCATACTATAGTATCAATAATCTATCCATAAGATTAGATGAGATTATCTACAAATTTTGCCTCAGTTTTCAACATAATCTTTCAACAGGATTAAACTATAGTTTTCACAAAAAATTGGCCATAAAATTCTCATAATCTATCAATCAAGATTACACTATAGTATCTACAAATTTTGACACAAATTTTAGCACAAATTTATCTCAATCTATCAAACAATATTACACTATAGTTTCTCTCAAATTTGGCCATAAATGTATCTCATACTATAGTTTCATCTATCCATAAGATTATACTAGAGTCTCTACAAATGTTTCCTTAATTTACAACTATAGTTTTCGTAAATTTGGCCACAAATTTATCTCATAATCTACTATAGTCTCTACAAATTTTGACATAAATTTATCCCATAAATTTGTCTCATAATCTATCAAAGAAGATTACACTATAGTTTTCACAACTTTATCACAAATCTATTTTATAATTTATCAATCAAGATTACTCCATAGTTTTCACATATTTATCACAAATTTGTTTCACAAAAATATCTCAATATTACTCTATAGTTTCCACAAATTATTTCTCAAATTTATCTATAGTTTTTTAGTAATAGTTTCCATAAGTTTGATCATAAAGTTTGTCTTATGAACTATTAAGGAAACTTCACTATGGGTCTCACAAATGATGTTTCAATTTACCTCATAGTCTATCCATACAAATTCACCCAAATTTGTACTATAGAAGAAAATTTGTGAAACTATTAGCTTCATAGTCTATCCTCACAAATGATATTTCAATTTACCTCATAGATTATCATATTTAATATTTAGCTTAGACTTTATCTAAGGGGGGAAGTATGTCACAACCCTCCCTTAGTGGGTCTCATTGATGTTGTAGACTATCATATTTTATAGAGATAAATATGATGAGTAGTTAATTATCATTAATGTTTTGAGAATAGCTTTGCTAATAATTTGTTGACTTAAGGTATTTTCAATGATGACAAGGAAAAACAACCACCAAATATAGAAATGCTTGCTCAATCTAGCAAAAGACCCATCAAAGAAGGAGGATGTCAATAATTGATATTTGGTTTTAAATTAACCTAATTGTTTTAATACCTAGATGGTATTTATTTTATCATTTTTTGTTATAAAAATGAAATAATTTTTTTTAGGAAAATAACTTCTAGAAGAGGTAGAAAGTTGGGCTAATTTCTAGAAGTAGAAAATTGAGCCAAGTTCTAGAAAGGAAGAAAATGGAGCCAAAATTGGGGGTTGATACCTAGAAAAATAAAACCATGGGTATTTAGTCTACCTATGGTTGAATTTACTCCAACTTATATCCTTCCTTCTACCCTCTCCCAAGTATGACTTTTGAACAAAGGCTTAGCAATAAAATCTATAAATACCCTCATACACCTAATGAACAGATAGGCAACCTTGAAGGAATTGATGAATAAGGAGTATGAAGGAGACAAGAAGACGACATGCAAGACCATTGAGATACGTTTGGTGAAAGCTCAAAGGATTTTAGGTTAGATTACCTAGGCTTTCAATTTATTCATTTGCTCATGCTCTTAAGGATATTATTAGGTTTTTAAGTACTGATTAGACAACACCTTGTTGACCTACTTTAATGTTTTGTTTTGGTATTTTGAAATTTAGAACCTTTGATGCATGGATTATTTGATTTTTGCATCTTTCAAATAGGTTTCAGATAGTAAGGGAATCGACCTTTGAGGCCTTGTTTTCTTGTTAATTACTGTACTTTTATAGGTTATATTGGCCATTGGTTTTCCTTGGATCAATAAGTTTATATTTGGATTGATGTTTCGGGCGATTATAAATCTTAACTATTTTATGAATTCATTTTTATTAAGTCCTATGGTTTCATTAGGTTTGGTGCTCTCATAATATGACGTTGAGATCAATCGTGTGGTGGCCAAGGTAGAATTTTATACTTGTTGTAATTCCTTATTTTAGTCAATGAATGCTGACATGTAAAATGAACCATTATAATATGACCTGGGAAGATCCACTATTGGTGCAAATGATCCTAATCTATCATGACCTTCATCCCTACCAACAGTGTCTTCGCGACCACCATTTGGGGGTTATCTTCTTAATTAAGCAATGTTATTATGCATCACTTCCTCAATGTAATGCATGTGGAATATATACCCACTATGCACAAATGTATGGTACTTGATATGTATTGGTCTACAATTGTGTTTAAACTTTCCTCGATCGGGAATGAAATTAAGTGGCTTCAATCATGATTAGACCTTTGGATTGAAACCCTTGTCACTATGCAACCAAACCACATGAGCTAAATTTATGAGGGTTACATCCACATGCTCGATGCCAACCCAAAAAATCAATCATAGATCCAATCAAATCCATAGGATGATAGCACTCATGGATGCAACCAAATACGAGACTCGATGATGGTGGAAAAATATGCAATGAGACTGATACAACAAGTTAGTCTTGAGAAGGAGTAACATTGGAGTTTATCCCTTAACAGATCACCACCAGTAAGGTGGAATGATGTGGTAAAAATGGTTACCACATTAGTCTTTGATGGTGTGAATACTGAGGCACTCAAGCAAAGTAAAAAAATTAATTGAGATTTAATCATAATTATGAGCCACCGTGATTGGTGTCATATGGAATACAAACAAAGGCTCAAACTCAACATAATCTAGTCTAGATATTGCATATTCATAGGATGATTTTCATAAGCATCCTTGGATCAGGCGTGTTTAGCATACCATAATTTTGTGTAAATATACTATAAGTAAATAAATGTGCATTAGGCACATGTTTGTACAGTAGCTAGCATCATCTAGCATTAGGGCAATAGGAAGTAAGTCCCAATGATTTGTCAATTAACAAAGTTCAAACCTAGAATATCAAGAAATTTTTTAAAAAGCCTTTATGTTCTACAAGACTTTCCTTCTTTGTGCTTTCCTCTTTTTATTTTATGTGCCCTATTGTGACTCCATATCCCAATGGACAAAGGTATCAAGAATAAAAAACTAATTCCTAGAAAAGCTACTATGGCATTAAGCAAGAATGGCCTAACATCGCCTGATTTAAAAAAATTTAAAAAGGAAAAATCTGGTCTCATTTGGGTGATTAGTGTCAGGCCAATACTTTGAGATTAGTGCCCACCCCTCAATTGGTGGAGAAGTTAACATATAAATAAAACCCTAAAGCTTAGCAAAGGTACAATATTGGGAAGAATGAGTTCAATAATATTACTACGTCTGACTTCTCCTAGAGATATTTGTGATAGGTGCACTGAGTTCTTGCTAAATTTTGTTAAGAAATAAGGCCTTGAGAAGATGGATGATAATAACCGGCAATCTACCTGCTCTTGAATAGTTTCGATCCTTAGTGAGGTATGTTCAAGGAATTACGATCTATAGGGATGTCCCATGGATTGGGGTTTCCACTCTATCAGTTTCATGTGATAGTTTCCAGGTTGCTTTTTCTTTTGTGCCTCCTCTTTTCCATATTCTACCTCTTATTCCACTCTCCCTTCATGCTTATTGTCTACAACCATTTTGGTTGATGACATCCATCCCTGTGCCTTTATTGTTTAATGTTTTCTCCCCTTTCATCTCGTATCTTCTTGTTCTTGTTTCCTAGTTTTGCTTATTGTTTCCACTTTTGGTCCCCCTTCTTTTCTTCATACCCATTGTGTACCATTATGTTACCACCCTGCTATCATCCACCGCCTTCCTATATGTTGTAGGAAGTTGTTGGTATCTATTCATTTATGCATATCCCTTTTCTCTCTTATATTTATCCCCACCTTGTCCTTCTATTTGAAGGTTTCATAAGTCTCATTTTTTTGTGTTTCTATTTTCCATGGAATGGAAAATCCTTATGAGTCGCTAGAAGTGTGGGTAAAGTTTTGCATACTTCACCCACTCTTTTCCTTTTTGCATGCAAGATGATCCATAAAAACAACCAAGTTTTGAGGCCTGGTTGATGGACCCTTGCATTACCGATTAAAGTGAGCTTAGAATCTAAAAGCAGGTGGTGCTCGCATTGGATGTAGCAGGGTGGAAGCAAATTTTGAATGGGTGGATGAGCTGGTTGTCACTGAGCAAGGAGTGATCCCAAAGGCCCACCCTTTGAAAAATCTACAAAGAATGAACGGATAACAAATAGCCTCGATGCTTCAAATTTGGCTAAGGACAAGGTTGGGAAAATAATTGGGCAAAAGAGCATGCAAGGTGGATCCTAAATTCTCACCCTGACATCTGAGTAGAAAAATAGGATTACAAGTATCTACCTAGTAGATGGGTGGAAGAATGAGATGAAGGTACTCCAATTCATATTCCTAAACTCCCATCCCAAGTGAAGAATAATGGATAATCTCAGGTTTCACTCGAGTGGATAGAAAAGACTCTATCATAATTCATAAGGCCTACCCTAACTGGGGTGGAAGTTTGGGAGGATTAGTTGGGATGGTCTATGCCTAAATGCCCACCCTACCTAGGGTGGTAGGTTGGGCAAATTTTTGGGAAGGTAACAATTTAGAATTGAGCTTGATCATTCACCCCATTGATAATATTGTGATAGATGAAAATTTGGGAGGTTGATAGGTCAGGGAATTGGCCCGAATATTTTCTTGGTACCAAAATCACCACCCATCAGAGAGAGGCATCATGAGTCTTTTGGGGAAAAGGCATTGATGAACTCAACTACCCAAGTATGGGATATCAATGGCCATGAAGGTGGCATTTTAAAATGCACAACTTTAGAAGTAATTAATTTCAGTTTCTCATCCACCTAAGTTGAGGTCCATAATCTAGATGAATGGGTAAAGTAGATGAAAATTTAAGGCCCTATAGGGGTGTCGAAATGACCAAGGGCTTAGATATATGTAAAAGTACCTAATCCCTTTCGAACAGTCGCCATTATTTCAGGGGGTAGAGTACCAACTGAGGACCCATATGCTTCAACATATTCCCACCTAGCACCATTAATACTCATGTTTAAATTTATTGTAAATATTTCTATAAAAATTGGAGCATTAGTTGTTCTAGGGGTGACTCTAACCATTACAATTCATATGTGAAGTTTATGCTTCTTAGTGAATACATGTATTTTACTATTTGGTCTTCAAATTGACTCTTGTGCTTGTATGCATGAATGTTGTGAGTTTATTTTTGGTAAAGCTAGTCGAGTGTACATGCAATAATTATCCTATTTGGATTTCCTACATTTCATTCACTAGTTCTGAAATTTGCTTGTAGCAAAGGGATATAAAGTGTAGGTAAGAGTAAGGTTTGTTGATCTATTAGGTAATGTGCTTGTATTTTCTATGGTAGTATTTGATTGCTATGCATATATCTTGATGCAACTATACTCGTCCTTGTTAGTTATAGCTATGACCTCTTTTTATCTCTTTCTCACTCCCTTTTCTCCCTCGTTTTAGGCAAGTAGCGAGGACCTAGGAACTGGTCTTCTCTGAATATCGACCGCTCTGCCCCCCAGGCACAACGACCATTCAATGTTGGCACAGGTCCACGAGCACATCAGTCCTCTTCAATATTACCTCCTCATTAGGCTAGATTTACAACCAACAAGTCCCTTTTGGGTTCATTTTATTTGTTGCATTCATTTTCAATCACTAATCTCTTGAGTTGTAGATTTTATTCATGTTATTCACTTAGCATATTTTCATTTGTTGTTATTTTATTTCATTTGCAAGAAAATTTCCTTTTATATGTAGCATAATAATAACTTTTCCTTCCTCCATGCATATTTAATTTCATGTTATTCTCATTTACAAGAATTATTTTAGCTGCAAATCTCTTTTGCATCCTCTTTTCCTTACATATTGGAGGATATTTTCACATTTTCAATCATATACTTACCCTTTTTAGCTCCAATTTCTTGTAGTGTGGATAAAATACTACCATTGTCTTGTTGTCTCACCAACAACAATATTTCACCATCCCTATTTCATATCTTTCCCCCTTCTTATTGTTGTAGATTGGTAAAATTTTATAACAACATTCATATTTTCATAGCATTTGCATCCTTTTACATTTATTTTCACTGATTTGTTTTAGTCAAGGGTTAATTATATTGTTACCCTTTATTCCTAACCCTTTTGTAAGCATTTTCAAACCACTTGCATTCCCAAAATCATCCATTTTTTGTCATTTTGGGGGTAGTTCAATCCCCTTGCACATGCATCCAATTTGATCACTAATTTATAGGATTTTATTGTTTAAATTATAAATTTTTTGAACTACAAGCCTATGAGACTCCTCACTTAACCTTCCCCTTTCATTACATCCTAAATTTGATCAAAATTTGACCCAAAATTGACTCTAAAACACTCCTAGCCTTATTTTAGAGCAAAATCACCATTTACTGTAGTAGTTGGTGATTTTGAATCTCTAGAACACAGAGAAAAAATACCACTCATTGTCAAAAATGCCATTGGTGTTTTTATCACTCACTAGTGATTTTGACAAGGTTTTGTTTCTATCCCAAGAAGGTATTCATACTCAAATTGATCATAAATAGGGGGTATGATTAGCTGATAAGCTAGAAATACAATTTCACAACACTCAGATAGACCCCCAAAATAGAAAAACTTAATTTTTTATCTCCATATTGCAAGTTGTGCAAACACATCACTCACTATCAAAATTGTCACTAGCAATTTTGCCACTCATTGGTGATTTTGATCAGGCTCTAGAAAAGGCAACTCTACCACTTGGCACCTCCCTAAACTCTATTTTTAGCATTTTTTTTTTTTATATTCTAACCTTTGTTTGCACATTTTGTCTACCTAAAATCACATTTCTTTTGGTAAATTAAGGAACCCTAATTTAGGTCAAATTTATCTCTCAAAACACATTAATCTTGGACAAAAATCAAGGAATCTTAGATTAGGTTTTAATATTTTTTACCAAGTACTTAGACAAGAAAACATATAAACATACAATTGCATCCTAGGCTAGATTGTATTTTGCATCATCTATTTTTTACCCTAAAATAAAACATCTCTCCTAGCTTAGATCATAATTCAAATGAAAAAGCATTCTAGGTTAGTTCTTGTCTTTTTGCATTTGTGTGTGATAATATTAATATGCATCTTTAGTGATCTTGACCTTCAGTTTGAATAAGTTTTTAAGGCTTGATAAAGAGTAATATTAGCATCCAAAAATCTTAGATCTTTGTTGAATGAACCCATTAAACTCTATCAAACATAACATCTACGTTGACACCTTGAAAAAATGCATTGAGTAGAGCCTACTCGCATTGAAGGTTCCCATATCTTCGAGGTCTCCTTTGGAAAGAGACCCTCAAGAGAGGAAGTAGGGATATCTTAGTAGATGCCGCCCACACACAAGTGTGAGGTTTTTGAATCTACACTTTGTATATATTTGCACAACATGTACATTTTGAAGTTTGATGAAATAATCTCTTTTTTATGTTGTTCAATCCATCAATATTACTTTTATTTAAATAGATATTCATCTTAGCCAAACTTGGTCTTACACTTTTTTTCCCTTTATTAAAGTAAGATGTTCATTATTAAAATTTCATACTACATATTATTTTATATACATTTCAAAATTTGGAGGTTAATTATAAAATTAACACATGAAAATATATCAATATTTTCACTTGGAATATCTGGATACATACTTCACCTTCACCTGTGGTTTTGATGAAGATTTATCTAGGAATGCTACAATGACATAGAAGGGGGGTCAGGTTAAGATGGGGGGAGTGGTCTTTACCATTTTTCTTCCTCTAATTATTGAAGCAACAAGGCTGAATATCAATGGAATATTGATCAAAATTTTCCAAAAAGTAGTTAATTATTTGTAACACTCTGCTACAGTTTTAGTATCTTAGTCTACTTCGGTATTGCTAAGGTTTTGTAATGATGGTTGAAATATTCTTTATGTAAACAAGTTTTTGGGACCCTATAAAAAAAAATGCAGCCTTTAATATTTTTTACCTAATCAAAAAAATACTTCTCCTTCACAACTATAGAGTTTAGATAAAATTTTGGCTTACACAAGTATCAAAATGCGGTTTTATATTGTTGTCACCTTAGAGTGTCCCAACATATAGGGGTAATGACTTGACATGCCTAGGCATCCATGCCTTGTGTTGAGTAACATAGTAGAAAGCTCTACAAATGAAGAGAATGCATACGAGGAAACCTTTAGGGTTTTTGTGGTGAGGTTGGCTCCTCATTGGATATGATCTTTTGTGCACCTTGAGACTTTGCACGCTTTGGTCTATGCTTTTTCCAACACAAAAGGAAAGAAAAAAAATAAAGGAAACATGTAGGAAAGGAAGACATAAGCTACAAGGGGACAATGCACCAAGATCAAGGTCCCTTTCATTTGTATGAATGAACTAAGAATGAACACATTCACCATAGTCTAATAGCTAGAATTTGAACACATTTCATCATGCATACCCAAAAATTGAGAACATGCAATAGAAGGCAAAATTAGTCATAGCTCCCACTAATGCATTAAGATTTTACAAAGGCATGTGATTGAAAGAGTCTCAATGTTCTTTAGATGTTGAATTAAGGCTTGAGTCCCACTCATATAGATGAAAAAAGGTGAAAGTGCATGAACTAGCAACTTATAATGTTTTACAATGCATATTACAGACTTATTTATAGTCTAAGATTTAGGGGCTTTTTCCTCTTGAATCGTGCATAGAAGACCTTAAAAGGATCTTTTGAACTACAATTGAGATTTGAAAGGTGAGAATTGGACATCCTCCTAATCTTCCAGATCAAGATTGTGCTACCAACTTCCAGAGAATGGGATGATACTGAAAGCCGTAAAAGTAACTTTCCGAGAATTTGCACAACTTTACGGACTAGTCGGTGCAAGTAATGTGAATTATGTCCCACACTGCTTAATAAATATATATAAAATGATGTTTCTACGATTCCCCTCGGGGAAGATCATTATTGATGTATGTTTTTTTAGGTTTTAATAAACGTTGAGAGCTGAAAAGAAAAACATATATATATACAAATATATAAAAGTGTCAAGGAAACTGCAGTCCAAATAAAGAATTCATCGAGACTCACATGAAAAGAATGGTATCAAATATAGTATGGATGTTAGTGCCAGAATTACGCACCGCCCACGTGGTATGGCACAAGGAAGAGTCTTCTGGTCAATTAAAGCATTTTGATAAAAAAAATTAAAGAGAACATTAGTTAAGATGGCAGTTAAAATGCTCCTGGTTTTATGATAAAAAAAACATATAGTTAAAAAAATTGTTTGTTTTAAATTTATTGTTTTTAAGAAATTTAACGGAAATCCACCATAAAAACTTATATAAATTTATTAAAAAATATTATAATTATTTAAAAAAATATATTTTTAACTCATGTTCGGCCCACGCCCAAATGAATAGTTAAAAAAAAAACAATAATCACACACTTTACCGTAGTATGAATCTAAAGTTTCCTAAAAATTATCGCACTTTGGTAAAGTGTGGCGGCGAGGGTTGGAATTTGACGTTCTAAGCCGTCAGCGTAAATGGCTAAGCTCTTTTTTACTGTTCGCACTGCATTGTTAAATTGCTGGAGACAAATACAATAAATGTGTACACTTAATGCCAAATATAACGGTAAGATTTAACTTGCACATACGACCAAAGGTAAAAAGATTGAAAGTAGTTTGTCAGTTTATAGTTATGTTTTGAATCTTTTTAAAATAAGGGATCACCTCACATTAGCCTTCCGAAACAAGAAAGAAATAGTTTGAACGTTTATCAGCGTACAAATATCTTGAAAGGGAGGTGATCTACCTCACACTATAATAGACAAGTGATACTCATAACTCTTCAAGGGCTCAGAGAATTGACTTACACATGTAGTCAAATGCCCTCTACATAACTAGACTCATCACAGGTTTAATTAGTTGAAAAAAAAATGGAAGTTTATTTATTTTTGGTTCAGTTAATTGCAGGTTTTTCGGAATGGAGACTATCTTGTTGTTTGGAAAATTTTCCATATAAAACGTGCTTAAAAGATATCATTAAAGTGTTATTTAAATTTGCTTTCACATATAATTAAAGCATGAAAGAAATATGACGAGACATAGAAATGCAAAGAGATCAAGAGATCAAGGAGACTAAGGACGTAGCAAAAATGATATTGAAGATAAAAGAATCATCAAAACTTGGTTCTGGTTTACAATGTGATTTGAAAGTTAATATTATTTAGTTATTTGGTTTTTAAATGTATTGCATTATAAGATTTGTGAACATTGGAACTAATTCTCATTCATATGACCAAATATAAATAATACATTCGGAGCCAATAATAGTCCGGAGGTTACGGAACCACCCAGGACCAAAATAGGCGTTGTTATAACAAATAACAACGAGCCTAAAATATGTCCAACAATATAAGATTGTTAGGATCATAATAAATCAAATAAAATATTGAAATATGCTAACATCCCCCCTTATTACAATATTTGAGTAAACATATAACTACTAGCTATACTAGCATCCCCCTGCTTACATCATTTTGCAATACATAGAGAGCTGCGAAACAATTCAAATTTGACACGTGCAAGTGCCTTAGTGAAAATATCTGCAACTTGTGCATTGGTGGAGATGAACTGAAGCTGAATTCGGTGCCTTGGTACTTCGTCTCGAATGAAGTGGCATTGTGTATCAATGTGCTTGGTTTTCTCATGATGCACTGGATTCTTAACAAGGTTCAAAACACCCTGGTTGTCGCAGAACAAGTGTATTGGAGATTTTGATGGAAGACCCATACTTGTCAAAATGCGACGCAACCATATCACTTCGCACACAGCTTCACGTGCGGCGCGATATTCTGCCTCTGTCGATGAGATAGCAACCACCTGTTGCTTCTTGTTGTGCCAAGAGACAGGACCGGATCCAAGATGAAACAAATATCCTGAAGTTGATTTACGATCATCGTATGACCCGACATAGTCTGAGTCCGTGTATCCCTGTAAGAAGAATTTGTTGTTCCTCTTGTATTCTAGGCCATATTCCATTGTGCCACGGACATAGTGAAGAACTCATTTTGTTGCTTTCCAGTGAGTAGTCTTAGGTTCCTGCATGAACCTCGAAAGATAGTTGACAACAAATACGATATCTGGCCTAGTATTGGTCAGATATATGAGACTCCCAATCAGCTGACGATAGAGAGTAGCATCTACCTGAGGTGATTTGTCATATCACGATAACTGTAGTCCTGATTCCATTGGTGTTGCCATCGGCTTGCAATCAGTCATGCGATATTTTTCTAGTAGTGTCTTGGCATATTTTTTCTGAGACACTTTGATGTAGTGCTCCTTTTGGTTCACTTCCAGACCAAGATAGTAATGGAGAAGTCCGAGATCTATCATCTCAAAATATTTGCTCAAATCCTGTTTGACAGTAGAGATCATAGTTTTTGAACTCCCTGTAATGAGCAGATCATCAACATAGAGTACAAGCAACACTATTTCAGAGCCTTGTTTCTTGAAATAGAGGTTTGCATCCGACGGACATCTCTTGAATCCATGCTGTAGTAGGTGATTATCCATTTTTATATACCAAGCTCGAGGAGCTTGTTTCAAACCATATAAGGATTTGACCAATTTGCAAACTTTTTGCTCTTGGCCTTCCACTTCAAATCCTTTAGGTTGAGTCATGTAGACTTCCTCTTGGAGATCACCATTTAGAAAAGCACTCTTGACATCCATTTGGTGAACTTTCCACCCATACTGTGCTGCCATAGCACAAAGAACTCGAATGGTTGTCATCCGAGCAGTAGGTGCAAAAGTTTCCTCGTAGTCAATGCCTTCTCTTTGAGCATAGCCCTTTGCAACAAGATGGGCCTTATGCTTATCTATTGTCCCATCTGCCTTGTACTTGACTTTGTACACCCATTTGTAGCCTATGGGCTTCTTTTCGTATGGCAGATTGACAAGCTTCCAAGTTTTGTTTTTCATCAGAGACTTATACTCTGCATCCATAGTAGCCTTCCATTGTGGCTCACTAAGGGCATCTTGCACTAAAGCAGGTTCATGTTCATCTATTGAAGACATAAACACCTTGTCATCATCAATATCCATATCTTTTGTATCTCTCTCTGGATCTACAAAAAGTTCCTCAAAATATTGACAAAGATCATCAACCTACGTAGTCTCTGCTACTGCTCTCTCCTGTCGAGCCATGCTACGAGTACGAGGCCTATCCAAAGTCAAATATGGTGGAGTGGATAGCTTGGAGTCTCTGATTGTACTTGTATACCACTTTGGATTCTTCTTCTGTGGTGTTGAAGAAGATGAAGAAGGACCTCCAATATTTGATGATGAAGGAGACTTCTCAACTTTAGTTTCCACAAGATCTAGGTATACATATGATGTGTTTTGTGATGTGAAAGCCTCATCAAAAACAACATCTCTACTGACATGAATCTTCTTGGTCAAGGGATCAATCAATCGATAACCCTTAGAGTGCTCATCATACCCAAGAAGAATACACTTCAATGTTTTCTCATCTAGCTTCTTCCTTTTCTCTTTCGGTATGTGCATGAATGCTTTACAACCAAAAATGCGTAGATGAGAAATGGAGGGTTTCCTACCACTCCATGCTTCCTGTGGAGTCATTCCTTGTAGGGCCTTTGTGGGTGCCCTATTCAACAGATATACTGCTGTGGTGACAGCTTCTGCCCAATATTGTTGCCCAATTCTAGCTCCAGTGAGCATGCAACGAACCATTTCCATGATTGAACGGTTCCTCCTTTCAACAACTCCATTTTGCTGAGGAGTATAAGCAGTAGTTAACTATCGTGTGATCCATTTTTCAGTCAAGAATGCAAAAAATTCTTTAGAGGTGAACTCCCCCCTCGATCTGAGCGGAGGGTCTTTATAGAAGTCCCTGACTCCTTCTCAACAGATTTCTTGAATTGCTGGAAAAAGCCAAATGCTTCAGATTTCAGTTGGAGAAAGAATACCCACATCTTTCATGAGTAATCATCTATGAATAACTAAAAATACCTCTTTCCCCCACAACTGATGGGTGTAAAAGGACCGCACAGATCGGTGTGAACCAACTCCAGAGGTTTCTTTGCTCTTGTAGAGCTTCTCTCGAAAGGTACTCTATGTTGCTTTCCTGCCAAGCAGTCAGAGCAAACTGGTAATATGGTAGAAAGGGAAGGAAGACCCTTTACCATCTCATACTTACTTAGCTCAAGTAAGTAACCAGAACTCAGATGCCCATATCTCTTGTGCCATAGGGAAGTTGCCTCCTTTGTAGAGACAGTCATGGCTACATTTGGAGTAGAGATAGCATCTAGGGCAAATAAGCCATGCTTATATGAAGCGGTTGCAATGTTCTTACCCCTCCTGGTAATTGAACAACACTTCTTGCCCCCCTCAACACTAAATTTTACAACCATGTCCTTATCCAGAATTTGTGTGACTGACAACAAGTTGTTCGCCAATCCTGGAACATAGAGAACCTTCTCAATCTGACACTTGCCATCAGGAAGAGTAACAAAAACTGTACCTTCTCCCTGAACCTTGTAGGTTTTATCATCGACAATAGTGACAGGTTTGCCCTCTTTGGCCTCAAAAGACTCAAACCATGATTTATCGCTAGTCATGTGCTTACTGGCTCCAGAATCGACATACCATACAGGATCCGTCTGCTTGGAGACTGTGGTAGTCATGAGCACTTTGTGTGCCCGCTCAGAATCCATGTCAGATTCCTCAACAACAACATTCACTTTGGGTTGCTTGTTCTTTTGTGGTTTGTTCTGGCCTTTCTATTTTGGTTGCTTATTTTTATGCCAACATCTGTTTGTGTCATGACCTTCCTTGTCACAGATCTTGCAATATCTCTTAGTCTATTGAGTTTGTTGAGTTTGTTTCCCTTTTGAATCCTTTTGAGAGTTCCCTCCCTTCTGAAAATTACCTTTCTTCTTGGGGCCCTTCCTGTTGGAGTAGAGGGCAGTGTTAGAAGAATCATCTCGTTGTAGTTGGCGTGCCTCCTCTTCTTGAAGCAAATTTACCAACTCAACAAAGGTAACTTGTCTTTGTGACACCTGAAGTGAGGTGATCAACACTCTAAAAGAATCAGGTAATGCTCTCAATACCACTGAGGTAAGGAGCTTATCATCAACTGGTGCTGCCAAAGAATTCAACTTTCCTTTCAACTCAGACACTCTGCAAAGAAAGAGTTCAACTGTCTCTCCCTGTTTCATGCTTAGACTGTGTAATTGAGATTGAAGAAATAGAATGGTGGAATCATTCTTTCCTTCATATATAGTTTTAAGGGCATCCCATGCCTCTTTACTATTTTGACAATCAGCAATATGGGGTTGAACTTCATCAGAAACAACAAGCAAAATGAGTACTTTTGCCTTGCTATCTTTCTTATCAAAGTCTTTCTGATCAGCAGTTAGAGTTGTGACTCCAGCTGCAGATGAAGGTCTCACTGTTGTTCCAGAAACAACATCCCAAAGATCATCCATCTCAAGGATTGCCTTCATCTTGTTTTTCCATGGTGTATAGTTTGGACCTTTCAACAACTGATGAGCATCAGTCATTAATTTTGCAGACATTGTGAAGGTTCCTTATAACACCAAATGGTCCCCCTTCGATATACCTTAATGCCAGGTCGTTATACCATACAAAATACCCACCCTTACGTGAGGGAGACTATAGGTATTTTGAAAAACCAAAAAAATTACCCGCCCTTACGTGAGGGAGACTGTAGGTAATTTTAATGATTATACGATACGTGGTACTTAGGCGGTACTGAAAGGGAATCGCCTCGTTGATGGCACCGACCTTAGAAAGCCTTCAATCCGCATGCGTGGGGCGTAAATTCCCCTAAACACTTTGGATATCCGAACTTTCATCTGGATTTAAGCCTAAACACGAGAGCGATTGGGGTAATGGATGGAGTAAAAAAATAGCAAAATGGTAAACTTATATCTCCCCGATGATTGATAGAGAACAAGCTCAGACGTCATTTTGGCAGCTATATTAGGTGGCGGATATAGTAGCGCAATCACGACAGCTTTACCTGTAAGTGTTGGCCAGAGGTATCACAAATACCGAACGTTGTAGTGCAATAAATTGCACGGATGGGTTTTAATTATTCCGGGGACTTAGGGAGTGTATTTGATTTTTAACTTTTAATGAAGTAGTGCAAAAAATGGAAAATGCAACATACAACATAAAAGTGCCCATAGAAATAAACCACTAGGTGTCGGGCACTGCCGAAAATGCACCTTTACAATAATGCCAAAATTACCTTTTTCAAAAAATTACTCTCTTTCCCCCCTTGATTTTTGAAAAAAAATGGTGCCCCCCCTTAAAAAAAAATTCTCTAAAGCATCTTTAATTTTTTTTTTATCTAAGGTTAATAAAAAATAAATTATTCTTCATAGTAAAAAATTATTAAAAAAAATAACTTTTCTACTATGTAAAAAAAATAATTTTAAAAAATTAAATATTAACCTTAGAAAAAAAATTTTAAAAAAATAACTTTTAATTTTTTTTTTACCTTGTTCGAGGGGGGGGTCGACGGGTTTTGACCCCGCGACCTCAGGGCTCCCAGAGCCCAACCGCTCAACTCACGACCACGTGAGCTAGCGGGCTGATCCGCTAAGGATCTTGGGCGCCCTCCTACAAGAGGAGGCTCCACGAGCCCAAAGCTCAAAGCGGCGCCGTGCCTCCACCTCGGCTGCCGCTCGGGTGGTGCTCGGGCAATGAATTCGAGTGGCACTCGGGCGACGACTTCAGAAGAAAAAAATCGTCAGATCGATCTTCAAAAATAGGCTCTCTCCCATGAAAAACCGAATCACTGAGCACATATTTCTCAACACAAAACCATCTGCAATCCCTCAAGTTCTAAAAAAACTCAGATTTCCCAATGAAAAAGTGTCTGCAACGTTCTACTGTGACGTCCGCCAGAGAAGAAAGAGATCAATCAGGGAGGAATGAAGGATTAAATCTGAAAACTAAACCAGTCAAATTGCTCAAAATTGCAGTCAGAGATCTTCTAACGCAACAGTTTTCGCATGCAACATTTGAGGTGATAACAAAAAATACGAACTGGTTGAGCTTCGTGACGCCTGGGATGCGCTAGTAGGTATGCAAAGGTTTTAAAAAAATATACCATTTATCCCACATCGATGGGATTTAGAGGCACTAAGGTGTTTATAACACCTTATACTCCCCTTAGGAGTATCTCCTCTCGGGGAGATGCTACCCCGAGAGGGCACGGGCTCTCTTCCCGCGTGGAGTTGGCCGCCTTGCTGGCTGCCACTCGTGCCTTGTTGGCTTTCACCTTGTGCCTAGTTGTGTTGTGCGACCTTCAACTTTCGCCTTGTATCTTGTTTGTGTTGTTCGACCTTCGACTTTGATAGTCGATTCCCTTGTCGATGATCCCAAAATTTTGGGATTACTTCCACCCGAGTCGAGTTCGCTCCACCCGAGTCTCACACTGCCCGAGTTGGGCATGATTTCCAATGGAGAAATATTTCCAATGAAAAAAATGATTTCCAATAAAAAAATCTCCTCCAAAGCTTCGCTGCTTCGCTCCTGATCATCAAAGCTCCGCTACAAGATCATTCAAAAATGAGAGCGGAACATTGCTCTGATACCATGTGAACATTGGAACTAATTCTCATTCATATGACCAAATATAAATAATACATTCGGAGCCAATAATAGTCCGGAGGTTACGGAACCACCCAGGACCAAAATAGGCGTTGTTATAACAAATAACAACGAGCCTAAAATATGTCCAACAATATAAGATTGTTAGGATCATAATAAATCAAATAAAATATTGAAATATGCTAACAAGATCAAGTGATTAGAGTAGAGTAGATTGAAGGCTAAATGTTTAGCACATAGAATAAGGAGACATATATGTTGTTTAATGGAGGGTCCTATAAAGAATACACGATAATGGTTACAATCTTAACTTTTATTTACTTTATAATATTGGGAAGAAAAAGGTTGACATTGAAGATAGTCATATTAAATATACATAATTTTGAAACTTAGATGGGTTGATTTGAAAATAATTTTAAGATAAGGTTTGGCATATATGGCAAGTTTAGGGTGTGGCAATTGTACCTTGTTGATATATCAAATCCTCAATTGGTTGTGCAAAAAGGGAGCTTTTACGGTATATAGAATGTTTTTCTCATATATTTAAAAAGAAAGTTGATAATTACACTTTTATCATAGCTCTCCACAAGTTCTATGTTTAAATGCATATTATTGTAACACATTAAGTATTTTGCATAATAATTTTTATTTTATTTAGTTTCACTTGAATTTTATAGTTTAATGTTGAAGGCAATTTTTTATTGTATTTGTTATGAAAACTAAAGAATAGATCGTTACAGATCATTTTATAGATTAATTAATCACATTTAACAAGGTTGAGAATGTCAATAGAGATGATATTTATTTAATATGTAAATTACAAATTTTATTAGCTGAAGGAGTACATTTGATGGAATAATAAAGTTAAGCATTGAATTATGGTATTAGAAAGAGTATACAAAGATGATGGAGGGGGTTTCATTTGTAAGTGATTATGTATGTTTGTGTTGTTAGGCTTCGAAAGTTATCATTTGAGTTATCAGGATAGTATTTCAAAGAATATTATAGTGGGATAGAGTGGTGCTTTAACTTCTTATTAATATTGACGAGGTTTATACAAAGGAAGGGTATATAAAAAATATTAAATATGGTGCAAGAAGAGACTAATAGTTAGTTTTGCATTTATGAAGTCTAATGGTGACATTCTAATGGGTATCTACAAGAAATTTTATATCATAAGGTAAATATTCTCATGACAACATAGATAAATTTTTATTAGTTCTTCCTTATTTGAGAAACAAAGTCTTGATAATGATAAAATGGTAAAGGCTTTTCCATTTACCCTTTTTTGTCATCATATTATTGAGGTTTCAATTATATATTTAAGAAGGTTGGCCTCAATTTTTCTCCATTTTTTAAAGGCATGTATTTTGAATTTCGTAGACCAAGGAGAACTACCTAAGGACCAAGGACCAAGACTACAAGAGTGTAAGATGACTACCTAAGGATCGAGAAGGAGGAAAAAAAACCTTAGAGAAGGAAAATAATATTGAACTACTAAATATCATCTTCGATAATGTTTTGGATACATATGAGATAATTATTGTCTTTGATATGCTTCACATGTAGTTCCCAAATTTTCGTACACCACCAATTGATGAGATATTTAAGTAATTTTTGCATGTTTAGGTTAAAAGACAAAGGCATATGGGAAATTTTTATTTTCAATTAGGCCCACCTAAAAGAAGCTATTTCCAAAGCTCAAATTCACAAGAAGCCAAAACAAAATGAGAAGAAGCCCACGAAGACCTTCTAAAAGACAACATGTGAATTTTGCAAGGTCATAAAGAAAAGTTCTATTAGATTTACATAAAAAGTAGTAAGAAAGGGAGGTTCTAATGCTAATCTCTTCTATGGATAAGGTGGGACATATTTGACGAAGAACCTCATAGGCACATATAGTTGTTCATTTAGCATATTGGACATCCACCACTTCAAATGAGTTGATTGTAGATTCAAGGGCAACTAGCACATGATGAAGATTTAAGATCTCTAAAAGGGTATAACAAATTATATTTAAGCATGTTGTTACTCGAGATGACATTTCATTGTAGGTTGTATGATGTGGAGAATTCAACATTGGTTTTTCTTCTTTTAATAAGATACTTCATGTTCCTAATGTTGTCTCTAACCTCTTGTTTATTTACCAAATTACCCATACATATAAAAGGTAGAAGTTTGGCCCAATCAATGGGTAATTAAGAATATAGATAATTAGTTTTAAATTATTGCTTTTGGCTATTGTGACCAGCATTATCAAATGTATAAGTTTGGAGAAAGACCGACCTCTTCTATTTCTTTTTCTAAGAAGAGAAATGTTGCAACTGTTACACATGCACATAATAAAAATTATAAGTGGTATCATAAAGTTGGGTATATTAGATATGAATCACTAATATGTATGAGTTACCATCAAATGGCCATTGAACTTTCATACATATCTCCTCTAAGTAATGCATGTGAGAGATGTATTTTAACAACATCATACAAATTTTTTTTTCAAAAGACATCAAAAAAATAATATTATGTATCTCTGAATACATCTCTTTTAAGAAGTAGGTACTTTTATTTATGATTTTTTTTAGATGTGTGTGATTGTATCTAACAACCCACTCACCTGGTTGCTTGATAAAAGAACAATCAAAATCCAATATATATTTTTTTACAAATATTTTACTAATTTAACTATAAATGCGATCCTTTCAAACAAGTTTGCACGTAGAGTTAACAACATCAAAATCCATCCCTTGAATCTAATAAATATTATTTATATTATAGCACATGCAAAACATACCACTTTTAGGTTCAAGACTATTGCAACCAGTCTCCCAAGTGGACGAGATAAGCTAAATCCTGTAAACATGTTATTCAGTGGTAATGGTTATCTCATTTATCATCTGTATATACCAGCATGAGGATAAAACCATGGTGAGTATTATCCTTTAGGGACCATAACACCTAGAGGGGGATGCTTTCTTTCCCTAACCTTCACATGTTGCACCTTTGACAATCAGTTGACTTGCTTGTACACAATGTGAAAATGATCAACATAATTATGCCTTTGTGACTAATTGGTATTTTCATTTTTCAAGAAGTATTTAGTGCCATGTCCATTCTCGGAACTTGGCATTCATTACCCTATACATTCGCAACTCATAAAGGTTTATCCCATACTGAACCCTGTGTCTATATTCGGTAAAGTTCGAGAGTATGGCTTTTATCATAGTGCTTATCAAAAACAACCTGGAAAAAGTGTCCCATACCACTTTTCTATTTCGAGTTGATCGAGTCTTTTGTTGGCCATACATGTCAGCCATAGGTTCCCCCAATATATTTATATGCCTACTTGCACCCTTGTATTCTCGGATGAATATCTAAATTAAGGTTTGGGTCTGGTATTTCTAAAAGACTCTATATTTCATTTAACAACCATTTGTTCTAGCAAGTATTTAAGTTAACTTGGTTGGTACTTCCTTCTATAGAATCATGTTCATATTTTAAGAGTATGGTGAATATCTCTTCTAAAAGAGTCTAATATATGACACCACTTAATGACATCATTAAACAAAAGCTATTATTTATCTATGGTTTAAATTTACCTTTAAATCCAGAATAATTTTGATCATAATAAATACACCTCCTGAATATTTGTAGTTATTTTCTCACTCCTTGGGTCTTATTTTCAATTATAAGGAGTTGAATCCATCGTAAACTTACTCATACATTTAGCAAGCACACAACATTTTCTATACATCCAAGAGTTTCTTCTTTCAACTAAGTTAAAGCATAACCAGATTTCAAGTAGACACCCAAACTCGGTGTCACCAACTAATGTACTAATGACATCTAAACAACATCGTCGAGTATCCATTGATCGAGTAACTATATATTATTTCATAATAAATAAATAATTTCCAAAGTTTCTCCATACATCATTTCAACGATATCAAAGAATTAGAAATTAAAAGATAGTACAATTCCATTAAGCAGTATGTGAATTACATATTAACACACAAAATGAATTAAAGTATAAACATGAACACACCTATAGTTTTTTTATTTTAATAATTATGCTTCAATACATCATACCCCATTTCACAGAAGGTTCCAATAATATGAAGGACTCAAAATATAGTTTATTTTCATAAACATGTAAGAAACAATTTTGTTTTAAAATATTTAATGTTTACAACACGCTTGGCTTCACAAGACTACACTATTGTTGCAGTACAAAAGCCAACAATGAAAACTACTAACAAGTGAATCTCTAAACAAGAGTTATAGTTTACCTAACCAAAAAGAAAGAGTTTTTCACATTTGTTTGAGTTTCATTGCCTTCATAATGTGGGTTCCAACTACCAACCTGCGTTCAAAACTTATTCTCCACGATGCCTATTGTACATTGCAATCTAATTATTGCACTAGAATCTGAACGAATCCATAGGGGATCAAATACGACTCAAACATGACCATGCAACTACCATGCACTTTTAAATTTAAGCAAGATTCACACAGAAATACATTGGGCTTCATCTATCCCCTCACACAATATTTTTACAGAAGTTTCCATTACATTCTCTATCAATTAATACCAGGCTATGTTCCAATTTATAGAAAACAAGGTTTATTTTTTCACATCCTTCCAACTACAATTTGAGCTACTACAACTTAATAGTATCCACAATAACTTGTTCTAATCATTATATTATAATGCAACATCCAACCCACTCTAGCTAACCATTACATTCAATATATTTCACACACAACAAACAATAACTATTGCATTCAATACATTTTACACACATCAAGCAACATGTTATTAAACAACAAGCCTTCAATTAGGAAAAACAAGGTTTTACACTGCCACCATTATCCTCTACGTTCATGATAGCGAAGTAATAGAACAATTATATGCACACATAATCTATCAAACACAAAATTTCTTTCACAAATAACACATTCACCCAACTATTTAATTTTCACAAATAGGGGTTTCGTTTTTTCACACGCCAATGGCTCAAGCAGTTGTAATAGGAATTCTAACAATATTTCCACACAGTAAAAAAATAGTATTACTAACCTATAATCATGCTTTTCAAATCAAATCAATTATGTGCTCTGGAAACTCCTTCCGCTTTTAGTCCATTGCTCGAATGCCTAGAAAACGTCTCTCTTTTTTTTTTTTTTGCTTTCCCCACCTTTTTCCTCCCCACCTCCCATTCTTAACTAAATGCACTTAATATTTCATGATGGATATTTCCCATATTCTCGGTATACCACCATAACCAATAACAATAACAATATACATTCCACTAGCATGGGGTTCTTCATATTATGAAGTTTCAAAATAAGAATTATTCCTTTCTCGAAGTTCAACAAAAACAACAAGCAAAATGAATAATAAAATACTTTTCACCCTTCACAAAGCAATGGTTGGGAAAGCACTATGCTCAACATGGATATAATTTCGACCGTTAACCCACCAATTCCATCCATCATCACAACCATGCGTAGAGCCTCTCTTCTATTTATCTTTTATTCACCACAACTTTATACGTATTTTAATTACAAGAATATGAACAAATCAACATAGCCATAATTTATTTACAAAATCTTTCCTTTTCTTTCAAAAAGGTAAGGGATAAAATAATCATTTTTCTTTATATTTATTTTTTCATTATAAAAATTACCTTTCCCTACAATCATGACAATATAAGGGTAAACTTAGTTCAAACCATTTAAAGGTAATTTCAAGACTAAAACACCTTCTTTACCACTTTTAATCACACAAGCCAACAATAGAGCATTTCATGAATTAGACACACACACACACACACACATGCAACAATAGCAAACAACCATATGCCTTTTCAAACTAGTGGCTCCCATCATCATTGCCATGACAAAAAATTTCTCATACATTGCCCACATGCAATATTCAAACCAATTTAACTCACACAATAATGCACCTAAATGATATGCATACGCGAGTATCCATGTGCTTGCAAGTTGAATCATCACTTCCCCTTTTATATTTTCCACTGACTTGCTTCCCTTCATTGCCTTTCTGCAACTAACCTACACTCATAGAAGCTATCAGTAGTACCTTGTCTCACAAGAAAAGGTAAATATTTACACATTTTATTATTTTTCATTAACTGTGCAAGGTGGGTCATCACATCCTTCCCCACTAGAGATAAACATGGTCCCTATTTTTAAAGCTAAGTGAAGTAAGAGAAAAACTTATGAATATTCTTTTAAATTCTACTTTTATGCAATAACACTAAATCAAATTTTACTTTTCCATTTGATCCTAATTATTGCAAACATATTTATAATCATAAAGAGAAACACATCATTTCATTTATGATCACCATATAATCACATCATTGATTATGTCATAAAGGAAATCAAATACACATTTCCATTAAATTCCATACATGAACCATAGTAATACCAATACAGTCATCATCTACTCTACGCAGTAGCTCATCAAACATGTTCTATACACATCTCAAAATTTTATCATAGTTTATGAATAGTCTCTTTCCACTCAAAAAAATAAGGAAATTGTTGCTGCATATCTGCTACATCTTCCCACATAGCATTTCATTCTAAGTAGTGGTCCCATTGGACTCAACATTGCTCTATATTTCATTTTCTCAAATTCTTGGTTCGAAAACCAAGAAAGTGGACAGGTTGCACATCAATCCTTAATTGATTAGTCATATACAGATTGGAAACATCCAAAACATGATTAGGATTAGAAATATATTTTCTAAAGAGAGACACATGAAAGATATTATGGATCTTGGATAAGCTTGGCAGTAGAGCTAATTTGTATGCAGCAGGGTTTATCTTATCTATGATATCAAATGGACCCACATATCGAGAGTCAAGTTTGGAAGATTTGATTGAAATTTTAGTTGGATTTACCCTTAATAATACTTGGTCTCCCACTAAATATTTCCTCAGTGTTTGTTTGAGTTTCATTTAGCTCTTCTGATGATCTATGACCTCTTTTAGCTTCTACTAAATTCCTTTTAATTGCTCTTCCATTTCTCTTATCATTTTTGGGCCGATCACTACTCGATCCTCTAGATTATCCCAAGATAAAGGAATCCTGCACCTTCTCCCATACAGGGCTTCGAAGGGTTCCATACCGAATGAAGCATGGTAAATGTTGTTCTATGTAAACTCTACTAGGTATAAATAGTCTTCTCACTTAGTATGTTAATCCATGTAGTACATTCACAATATATCCTCAAGCACTTGTTTTACCCTTTCAGTTTGACCATCTGTTTCTAGGTGATAAGTTATACTGATATTCAGTTTGGTCCCTAATGCTCAATGTAGTGCTTGCCAAAATTTAGAAGTAAAATAAGAATTCCTATATGAGATTATAACCTCTAGAAATCCGTAAAATCTTAGCACTTCCCTGACGAACTTACTTGCTACAACAATTGCATCACATTGCATATTACCCGTTATAAAATGTGCAATTTTTGTTAATTTATCCATAATTACCATAATTGCATCATGCTTGAACCTTGTTTTAGGCAACCCCACTATAAAATCAATCGACACTACTTGCCACTTCTATGTGGGTATCTCATGTGGAGATAGTTTTACAGCTCGATGCAGGTGTTCCGCTTTCACCTTTTGACATTCCAAGCATCTAGCCATATAATTGGTAATATATTTTATATACCAAGCTAGAAATATGTTGTCTTTAGATTCTCTCACATATTTGCACTTCCTGGATGCACAGAGTGGGGAGTGTTATGAGTCTCCCTAAGGATTTTTTACCTTAATCCTCCTAGGTTGGGTACCACCAACCTATTTATGAAATAAAGCAGATAACCACTCCAAACAAAATTTGCATCCTTATTTGCTTTTTGTCCATATGCTCCTATATATGATTGGAAAAAGTCATCTTTTCCTTACCATATATTAATTTTATCTAATAAATCATATTGATATTTAGTCATTATGGTTAACATCCTTGTCAGCTCAAAGCATTAGCAACCTTATTCTCTTTACCTTTAATGTACTCAATTCCAAAATCATTTTTCGCTAAGAACTCTAGCCAAAGTCGTTGTCTAGCATTTAACAAGAGTTGAGTAAATATATACTTTACACTATGATGGTATGTCTTTAGCTCAAATGATTTTCCCAAAAGATAGTGTTGCCAAACTTTCAAAGCGTGTACTACCATTGCCAACTCTAAATCGTGAGTGGCATAATTGACTTTGTGCCTCTTGAGTTTCCTGGACTCATATGTAATTACTACATCACCTTGAGTCAAAATCCCTTCTAATTATTTGATCAATGCATATGTACAAACTATAAATTACTTATTAGGATCAGGTAATTACAGGATTGGTGCAGTCGTCAACCCTTCTTTCAAAAATTGAAAAGCCTCCTCACACTGCTTTTTCCACTTCAATATTTTTTATTTTCGAGGGTTATGCACAGGGGCGAATTTTGTAATTTAGCATGAATATTCAAATTTTCACAATTTTAATTTTGGGGACCCTAGAGGTCGGCCCAATCACCCAAAAATTTTGGGATCAATTTTTTTAGGGTAAATTCGCCCCGGTATCATAAGGTTTCCCACCTAATTTTTGCCTTAAAATTATTAAAAAAAATTATCCCACCCAATTCACCTCTTGTACCCCATTATATATAGCTAACCCTGACAGCGACACTCATACAATTAAAACATTAATTTTATTCGATAGCAAGTGATACAGAGTAGGTGACTGACACAACATCATTTACAAAAGACAGCTGACACAATGCGATTGACAGAAGGTGACTAGCACAAGGTGATCGATAGAAGGTGACTAATAGAAGGCAACTGGCATAAGGCGACTAGCATAAGGCAATTGGTAGAAGATGACTAGTAGAAGGCGATTGGCAGAAGGTGACTAGCAGAAGGCGATTGGCATAAGGTGATTGGCAGAAGGTGACTAGAAGAAGGCGACTGGTAGAAGGTGACTAGCACAAGGTGACTGGCATAAGGTGACTGGCATAAGGCAATTGACATAAGGTGACTAGACATAATGATAGGCATAAGGTGACTGGCAGATTGGCATAAGGTGACTAGCATAAGGTGACTGGCAGAAGGTGAATGACATAAGGTGACTAGAATAAGGTGACTGGTATAAGGTAACTTGCAAAAAGTGAGTGGTAGAAGGTGACTGACATACAATGATAGCCATTTACTGATAAGTTTATTTTACCATTAATTTTTCTTTTTTAAACATTTTGTTCATGGACACTCAATAAGGAGGTTTTCCTATTATTTGGGCACCAATCTCAAGCCTGCTTGGGTCAGATATTCTATTGTCTTGAACAATAGTTCTCTTTTTTACCAATTATTTTTATTTTTAAAAATGATGTTCATGTTACTCTTCTATTTATACAGGTAAAATATCACCTACTAGCAGTGGAAAGAAGGGAGGCCAATATTTCAATAAAAGGAGTATCCTCAAATACTTTCATAATATTTTGAAATCTAGTTAGCCATCAACATCTACACAAATTGAAGGTATGAACGCCTTTACTTACTAACTAGTTAATTTTTGTACATTGTTAATTTTATATATAATGTCTTCATTCATTAAGAAGGGTGCTTTTTGGTTGATGGCTTTATCCATTATTTATATTTTTTAATAGAAGGTATGCTTTTAAATGCAATAATGATAATGACCCTGGTATTGACACTAGTATTATCTCTACAGAAAACACTATTGACCCTGGTATGCCTCCACTTCCACATATCCACGATAATGAAAAGTCCACAGATGAAAATTTTCTTAATGAAATGGAACAACAACATGAAGAGATTCCTGAAACTAACACGCCAAATGGAAAATAAAATAATAGTTCTTATGCAGTCCCTACTTTCGAAGAATCTTCTTCTAAAAAACATAAACGTGCAAGGTTATCTAGGTGGACAATTAATAGATCATTTCAGCCTGATTGGGTATCAAAATTTCCATTTATTGAGCCAGTGCTGCCAGAGAATAGTAGTGAGGAAATAATAGAATTGAGATGCGTAATTTGTAGTTGGAAACACGAAAAGGATCATAGATTGCAAGTTAAGAAAGATACAGTAGAAAAACATTGTGGAAAGGTTTATATAAAAACAAAAGAAAGTGATGGACCAATACAAAAAAATTATAGGTGGAAGGATGCATCAGAGTGCACACATATGAGATATGCACAAGAATATGATAAAGAAATGAAACAAAAGCAAACTTTGGTTGAGAAAGGTGCAACGATTCAAGCCCAATTTTAAAAAATGAATAAGTTCACTTTAGCTTCAAAAAGTTTGTAGTTTGTTATTGTACTCACTATTCTTAAAAAGGGTAGACCTATGTCTAATTTCATTGATTATAAATCTCTATTTCAACTAGCTGATGTGCAGAACTTACCCAATGCCCATTGGTCAGATCAAAGTGGTTGGGAAATGGTAAAATATCTCTCATTGGTTGAGCAGGATGACCTCAAAGAGAAAGTAAAAAAGGCCAAATTCATTTCACTTTCAATTGATGAGGTGACTATTGTTGACAACACATCTTGGATTTGCATGCATGTTTACACATTGGAAAATCATTTAAGGCAACCTCATTTACTTGGAGTATGCAAGATGGTGGAAAATTGCAATGCAGAAAATATTTACAATGTTGTTGTAACTAGTTTAAAGGAAATAGCAGGAATGAATGAAATGGAAATAGCCACTAAGTTAATATGTGTCAGAGTTGATGGTGTTGCTACAATGCAAGGACACAAGAATGGTCTTTGTGTTAGACTACAAACATCTATTACCCCATATTTGATCCCTATTCATTGCATGGCTCATAGAATGAATCTTGCATACAAAATTGTGGATACATTTACAAATGTAGCGAGAGTGGAAGAGCTTGTCCATGAAATTCATGATTATTTTTTGTGCAGTCCAAAAATATTTTTAGAGTTTCAATAGTTTGCACTAGGAGTTACTGAAGGTAAAAAACTCTTAAAATATGTAGATACTAGGTGGATTTCGATGTATCAACCGACATATAGAGTTTTCAAAGAATATCAATCCTTGGAAGGGTTTATGTATGCAAATCGTAGGGTAGTTGATAAGGCTAAATATTTGCTATTTCGAATGAGTGACTTTGAAACACTTCTCACATTGTGTGGTATTCTTCCAATGTTGGAAGAAATGAATACATTGATCAAAATTGCACAAGAAAGATCGATTTATATTGTGGATTTCATCAGGTGAGAAAACAAATTTGCATACATATTGATACGATGTACGCATCTGGTCAAAGTTTTATGGATCCCATGTTTGAGAGTTGGAGAGCATTAACAAATGTGAATGATCCTCAAAAATTTTTGAAGTTCAATATAAACGATCATCTATGTATTAATGTCCATGAAAAGGAAATACCTTTATATTATTTTGGTCAGTGAATGGATATAGCTACAAATGAAGTTGAACAAATACCCATAACATACAACAGATTTCATGTAGTTGTACAAGATACAAAAATTAAACTGAAACAAATAGCAGAATCATTGACAAAAGAAATAAGAGACCATTTTCAAAGAGATGAATTGCTTGAGGCTATGGGTGTGGTTAACCCGATGTTTTGGGATCCTTGTAATGAATACCAGATTATAAATGGTTTGTTTCTCAAATACATGGGCACTCTTGCTAGCCATTTCACTAAACGTGTGGTAGTCAATGGTATTGAAATCAATGGCATTCTCAACAAAGATCTTTTGACAAAATAATCAAACTATTTTGGAACAACAATGTCTCCTCAAGTTTCACAACTCACTAACCATCATGAAACAGGTTCTATTTCACGTTTGTGGAAAATATTACATCCCAGTAGTATCTTACAACATACTATGAGTGAATATTTTCATTTATATGAATTATGTCAAATGATGATTTTAGGATCTGTGGAAGATGAAAGGGTATTCAGTGCATTATCATATGTAAAATCTAAAGTTCAAAATAGGTTGGACAAAAATTTGGAAAATTGTTTGAGAGTATATGTGTCGACCTATGAGGTGGAGAAGTTTCCTTATGAAAGAGCTTTGGCATATTGGAAATATTTGGCAGAGAGAAGAGGTGTCACGAATACTCAGGATGATGAGGATAATGGTAACATTGATCAGACTATGATGACAAAAATTTTGGGTATGAGTGCAGAATATTTTGTACAATCTGAAAAGAGTTTGTTCTAGATTCCAACATTATGATGCAAGGATGCTTTCATTTGATTTGATTTCACATATTATGCTATCAGTTTTCAATAGAATATTGAGATTTGATTATAATTTGAGACATGTATTTTTTGATATCATTAATCATATAATATGAGATTAGACGTGCTATTGGATATTCTGTCTATCATAGCCCTTTGATTTGATTATGTATATTTGGATGAAATTGGATTATTTGATTATAGATATGTTGATTATGGAACACGATTATTTTTTATATCATAGACGTGTTATTGGATATTTTGTATATCATGTTATTTAAGCCTTGTTATTGGATTATTAGTCTATGATATTCAAATTATTTAGTAGATTTGTATTGTATAAACCATTTATGGCAAAGTAAATATTTGTGCTGCATTTCAATCATTTCAAATTATTTCATAAAACATAAAAGAACATTTTATTGCATCCACATAATTCAAAATTATTTATTGCATCCACACAACTAATCAAAACATCACAATATTTAATACAAAATTTCAAAAAGATAATACAATTTTTTTGGAAACTGTCTCTTTTATTGATTTCAAAAAGATACCATTCTTTTACAATTTACAAAAAAGCTATGCAACATGTTTGGTTTCTCCTCAAATAAAAAAGCAACAGTCTTCTACTTTTATTTCTGCACGGTGCCTGAAGTTTCAGCTGCATCTACCTCAATATCCTTTGCTTCCAATGCACCAACCCTTACCAGAATTTCAGCTGTAGTGTTTATGCCCGATAGCAATAAACCTTCTTCCTTCGTTGGATCTTCTCTAAATGGTGCATTCAGTTCTTTCTCATTTTATTTTAATACAACCTCCACATCCAGGCCCTTATCTTTGATAAACTTCTTCAACCAATTGTTTTCTCTAACAGTGTATTGCAATATTTTCTTCACTTCAATAGCATTAGTCACACTAATTTTTGTAGTCTTAATCAACATTTTCATGGCACTGACTTGTTGCTTTAAGTGTTGATAATTAGACTACAAAATAGAAGAGAAAAAGGTTAATATTTATAAATAAAATATATTTAAGAAAAAAATGATTTTTAGTTATATGTAAAACTTACATCAATGGTAAGTCTTGTAGTTTCTGCAACTACTACTTTTTTCTTATCTAGTGCCCATTCATTGAAATATGCCTAGGCCTCGGCATTGAGGTTTTCTAATCGATCCAACATAATGGCCAAAACTTCATCACTGTATGTAGACTCGACCTGCACGGTGCCAGATTCAGCTTTACGTAACAAAGCATCGAGCTTTTGTGGCTCATTCTCCACCTTTGAAAACAACTCCTTTCTATTTGAAAATTTCTTGTATCGGGCATTTATTGCTTTTATCAAAACCTTGGCCTGATATTCCCAATATTTTAATCTATCAATATCTACAAGTAGACTATTATTAATTGTAGCCTTACATCTATTGGCTAATAAAATAGTTTCTAAAAAATTAACTTTATCATCATCATTCAGATGATGATGGGTGTCGACTTGCTGGGGGGAAGAGGAAACTCCAGCGACATCTGCCTCAACATTCTCTTCTGCTTCATCATGGATCTCTAGACCTTGAAGCACATCACTTACCTTTAATGGGAAATTTTTAAGATTCATATCCTGATAAATAAAATCATCATCAAGATTCCTAGAGGGCATCTGAGACGCACTCTCTACATTTGAGAAATTCTCAAGGGTTAAAATTGGGAACACTAAAACATTAGACTGAGACACAATGTGTGTCTCAATATAAATTTTGGTTCCCCGAGGTGGTGGTGTGAGGAACTATTTTCCATGCATGCGAGATTGGTTCCTCACCGATGGTACCTACTATGAATTTGGACTTGCTATGGCACTTGTTGTCGATGTGTTTGTGGTTATGCAGATGGTGGCTACATCTTTTTTTAGTATTTTAAATGTAACCGATGCATCTACAAAATTTCACATGAAAATATAAATTAAAACTAGTGTAAAAAACAATGCCATAAAAAGAGATTAATTTTAACCAAACATACCAGACTCAAACTCTGCACCCATTGATGATGCAACCATTTGCCCTTGCTCTAAAAACATTTAAAATATTTCCTCAAACTAAATATAATTTTAAATCATTAAAATACATCATTTAAAATAGTACTTTTGAATAATAAGGTTACCTTGTGAGTTGGAGGTTACTTCTTCAACGTCGACTGCAACACATCTAGAAGTAACAGGAGTCGTAGGTGTATGCTAAATTGATCACCATGAGACCTCACACATTTAGAGGGAGTTACTGGTGATGATTGTGACTACATGTCAGAATTGGTAGATGCTTCTTGAATCCTAAATGCAACATCCCTTTTACTAGAAGATTGAGATGCTTTTTTTTGCTTTCAAAAGAAAATTAGAAAATAACAAGATTGATTGAAAAGAAAGAAAACAAAAATTATTCCAAAAAATAATTTTACCTGTATTTCATTCTCCATCATACCAATAGCCAACAAGCTTGGGTGCAATGCAGTTGGAGGAGGGCTATTTTGAAGATTGAAATATGCTTCATTAAAAAGACAAAGAACAAAGTTGTTGGTTGTTACTGTATATGAAGATTGAATTTTCTGGGCACTCAGAAGGTCCTATTTAAGGTGGTTGGAAATGTGCATGGACCAATCATATCTACCACCACCAATACATCGAATTAATAAGGACAATGCCCAAAATGATATTTCTGTAGGTCACCCCTACAAAATAAGTCTTGCCTAGAAAAATTCAATGCAAGCATGAAGAAATTTATCTCCAACATTGGAAATGTTTAAACCCCTTTTTGACTTAGAAGAATTAACTAAAAAAAGGGAGAACATTATTAGAAAATAGAAATTACAATAGGGAGAACATTATTAGAGAATGAAAACTACAATACATCAAAATTGAAGAAAAATAAAATCTAAATTTTAAAAATATACCTTTCAAATTGTCTGAATGGACACCATATTTGGATGCTAGCTCTTGTTTGTCATCTTCGATCAAGGCGTATTGGTTGTTCACCAGGTGACCATCCATAAATGGCAACCCTGTTAGTCATTGCACATCTGAGGGTTTAACAGAAAAAATAATATCCTTGTTATCCACTTTGATCTGAATAGTGGACTCATCATGGTTGTAGCAACTAACTATCCATTGCATCAGGGAAACATTGACATTCAACTATGGCATCTTCATTACTCCTACAACTCTAGAGGAGTAAACCCATTCAGAATCTCTTCCAAGAGTGCTAAAAATGTTCTTAATGTTGGGGCAATAGTAGTTCTTGAATGACACTCTAGAAGGCAGAGGAGAGGAAGAGCTAGCCATTTCTACACTAAAATGGTCTGAAAAATGCTCTAAAAATAGTCTAAAAATGGTCTAGAAACGCCCTAGAAAATGCTCTAAAACTATTAGAAAATGCTCTAGAAAACATTCTGGAAAATGCTATGAAAATCATCTAAAAACACTGCAAAAACCCTTTGAAAATGCTCTAAAACCATCTGAAAAGGCTTTGAAACCGCTATGGAAAATACTCTAAACATGCTAGAAAAAGCTCTAAAAATACTCTAGAAAATGCTCTGGGAAAGGTAAAAAATGATCCTGCATTTCTATTTATAGAAGTCTGCATGGTTGAAGTCTATGGATGCATGACACGTGGTAGAGGAGAGGGCACGTGGTAACTCCTTATTGATGATCTTTGGTGGTCATCGTTTGCTAGTCATCATCTACCACTCACTATCTTCCAATCACCATATGCTAGTTACCATCTACCAGTCACCATCCAACACTTGCCATCTACTAGTTGCCATTCACCATTTGCCATCTTCTAGTTGCCATCAGCTAGTCCCCATCTAACACTCGCCATATACCAATCACTATCTACCAGTTGCCATATGCTAATCACCATATGACACTCACCTTATACCAATGGCCATCTACCACTCACCTTCTGCCAGTCATCATATGTCAGTCACCATATACTAGTCACCTTCTACCACTCACCATATGCCACTTGTTTTATGCTAGTTGCCATATGCCACTCATCATTTGACACCCACCATCTACCAATTACCATTTTCTAATCATCATACGCTAGTTACCTTTTTCCACTCACCATTTGCCACTTACCTTCTACCAATCACAATCTGTTAGTCACCATATGCTAGTCACCTTATACCACTTGCCATCTACCACTCACCATCTACCACTCACTTTTTACCACTCATCTTCTGCTAGATCCTTTCTACCAGTTGCCTTCTACCAGTCACCTTCTGCCACTCACCTTCTACCACTCACAATCTGCCACTCACCTTTTGTTACTTATCTTCTACCACTGATCGAGAGATGCGTCGAATATGACAGTCCAGCACCATAGCCACAAAAAAAAAAAATATAGTTTTATTTCCATTCGCATGCAGCCCAAAGTTACAGTCACAGCCGAAAATAACAGTCACGGCTGATTATCCATAAGTCGCAAAAGAATGGCGTATTTTTCGAACTATTATCTTCTCGATTTTAGCAACTTTTTCTCCATCCCTTGTGCATGCCTGTGTTTCCCTTTTTAAAGGTTCTTAGGTGACGCTCCGTTTCCAGCTGGCGGCCCTTCGTTTCCTCTTCCCGAACCTTTCGTTTGCCTCCCCGTGTCGCTTCGTTGCCTAGGTGTTCGCCACGTGTCACTTTTCGCCTCTTGGTCTTCGGCTCTTCTTTCGTCGCGAAAATGCTACCGATCGCGATATCGCGACATGTCGCGATATCGCGACGTATTTCCATCGAGTCCCCCTTTCCTCTGCTTTGGTCGCGATATCGTGACATGTCGCGATATCGCGACGTCTTTCTGCTGCGCCTTCGTTCTTAAGCTGCGGTCATGATTTCGTGACCCTCTGTACTGCCCAAGCCCCTGCCTCTGTTGCGATCGTGATTTTGCGACATGTCACGAAATCGTGACATGTCACGATTTCACGACCCTCCGTACTGTCGAAGCCCCTACCTCTGTTGCGGTCGCGATTTCGTGACCCTCTGTACTGCCAACGCCCTTGCCTCTATTGCGGTCGTGATTTCGTGACATGTCACAAAATCGTGACCCTTCATCCGCCTTCGCCTCTGCCGTTGGTTTTGGTCGCGATTTCGTGACCCTCCGTCCGCCTTTGCCTCTACCACTGGTTTCGGTCGTGATTTCATGACATGTCACGAAATCGCGACATGTCACGATTTCGTGACCCTCCGTCCGCCTTCCCTCTCTACTGCTGGTTTTGGTCACGAAATCGCGACATGTCACGATTTCGTGACCCTTCGTCCGCCTTCCCCTCCGCTGCTGGTTTCGGTCGCGATTTCGTGACATGTCACGATTTCGTGACCCTCCGTCGGCCTTAGCTTCCTTCCTCTTTTTTTTTTTCTTTGCAAAAACACTTAGACAAATTTGGTTGGTGCAGGATTGCTCTGCTGCCCTCGGATGCTCCTGCATCAGACACCCGGGGTAGATTGAGAAGTGATCCTCACTTCTGAACTGTTGGAGGGAGACCCAGGCGGTCAACCTCCATTTTGGACAACCAAGTTGCATCTTCTACCGGTCTGTCCTTCCACTTGACCAAATATTCCAAATACTGTCTGTTTCTGGTACTTCTGCCTTCTCTTATGTCCAGTATTTCCTCTATCTCATCTGTGGTTGGAGTAGATGTTGGGATACTCCACAACTCTGCACATGGTGCCTCACTACTATCCCCCTCATGGTATTTCACCAAATCTGATATGTTAAACATAGGTGAAATGTCAAGCCCACTTGGCAACTCCACTTTATATGCATTACCTGACTCCCATTTTTCTAGTATTCTGCATGGCCCAAATTTCTTCATCTTCAATTTGTTATAAGTTTTGGTTGGAAACCTTTCTTTTCTAAGATGGACCATGACCTCATCTCCCACTTCGAACTCTTTGAACCGCCTCTTTTGGTCTGCTCTTGTCTTGTACTGAGTGTTCATTTTTGTAATTTGTTCCTTTACTTCTTCATGCAGGCTTTTCATCCGTTTTGCAAATTCCTCAGCCTCGACACTGCACTTTTCTCCTTTATCTAATTTCCTCAGCTCAGAAACATTTCTTGGGCTGTTTCCATATATGACTTGGAATGGAGATTTGTTTGTACTCTTGTTGACAGAATTGTTGTATGCAAATTCTGCCTGCGACAAAACCAAATCCCATCCCTTGGGTTTATCTGCTATCAAGCATCTTAATAAATTACCCAGGACTTCTATTTACCACCTCTGTCCATCCATCGATCTGTGGGTGGTATGCGAAACTGAACTTCAGGTCTGTCTTCAACTTCTTCCACAATGTTCTCCAAAAATATCCAACAAACTTTGTATCTCTGTCAGAAACTATGCTTTTTGGTAGACCGTGAAGTCGTACCACTTCCTTGAAGAATAACCCTACAATGTGAACCGCGTCACTTGTTTTATGGCAGGGAATAAAATGTGCCATCTTGGAGAATCTGTCAACCACCACAAATACGGAGTCATTTCCCCTCTGTGTTCTCGGCAACCCAAGAATGAAATCCATGCTGATGTCCTCCCATGGCCTCTCAGGTACAGGTAACGGCTGATATAATCCTATGTTCTGCCTCACTCCTTTTGCCATCTGGCATATTCTGCAACTTTGCACAAACTTGTTCACATCCTACTGCAGTTGTGGCCAATAATAGTTCTCACTTACCAGGGCAATGGTCTTATCCCGACCAAAATGTCCGACCAGTCCTCCATTGTGTTTCTCTTTGACTAAGTTTTCCCGCATGGAACTCCTTGGAATGCATAATCTACTTCCTTTGAACAACATTCCATCTTGGATTAGAAAATCCAACCATTTTGTCCTGTCCACGATAACGAGTGGTCGAGCAAGCCTTCCAGGCTTCTGCAAAATCAGGATCTTCCGGGTATAGGCCCTTCAGTTCTTCGAATCCTACCACTTCCACTGTCATTTCAATCAGCAAATTCTGCCTTCTACTTAAGGCATCTGCAACTCTGTTTGATTTTCCGCTTTTGTGCTTTAACACAAAGGTATAACTTTGGAGAAACTCAACCCACTTCAAGTGCCTCTGGTTCAGTTTTCCCTGGCTATTTATATATTGTAAGGCCTGATGATCAGTATATAACACAAACTCTTTTGGCAGCAAATAATGTCTCCACTTCTTCAAGGACTGAACTATGGCATAGAATTCTTGATCATACACTGAATACTTTTTCCTGGCATCATTGAGTTTCTCACTGAAGTAAGCAACAGGCTTACCTTCTTGACTCAGCACAGCTCCAATGGCACTACCACTGGCATCACAGTCTACCTGAAATACCTTGTTAAAGTCTGGAAGTGCTAAAACAGGTTGCTCAGTGACCTTCTTCTTCAACATATCAAAGCTTTTGTCAGCTCCCAAGGTCCACTTAAAGTCTTTTCTATCCCCTCTCATTGTCTCTGTAAGGGGTGCACAAATCTTGCTGAAATTTTCGATGAATTTCTTGTAAAAACTGGCTAAACCATGAAATGATCTCACTTCAAAAGTGCTTCTTGGAGTAGGCCATTCAATGATAGCCCTCACCTTTTATGGGTCCATCTTCAGACCTTCAACTGAGATGACAAATCCCAGGTATACCAACTCCTTCTTCACAAAATTGCACTTCTTCAAGTTGATCAACAACTGTTCTTCCCTCAGTTTTTCAAAAACCCTCTTGATGTGCATCAGGTGCTCTTCCAGGGTTTTGCTGAATATCAAAATGTCATCCAAATAGACAATAACAAACTTGCCTAAGAACTCCTTCAACACTTCATTCATCAACCGCATGAAAGTGCTTGGTGCATTGGTTAGCCCAAATGGCATGACCAACCACTCATATAAACCTTCTCTGGTTTTGAAAGCAGTTTTCCACTCATCTCCTTCTCTGATCCGAATCTGATGGTAGCCACTCTTCAGGTCAATCTTGGTGAAGTACTTGGCTCCACTCAAATAGTCCATAATATCATCCATCCTTGGTAATGGAAATCTGTATTTGATGGTGATCTTGTTTATAGCTCGGGAGTCTGTGCACATCCTCCACTCCCCATCCTTCTTTGGTGCTAGTACTGCAGGTACCGCACATGGACTCAGGATTTCTCGAATCAGTCCCTTTTTCAACAACTCATGGACTTGTCTGCTCAGCTCCTCACTTTCCATAGGAGTCATTCTATGGGCTGCCTTGTTGGGTAAACTAGATCCGGGTACCAAATCAATATGGTGACTGATCTTTCTCATCGGTGGTAAACCCTCAGGCACATTGTCTGATATGATGTCTGGAAATTCTTCTAACAGGTGTTCGGCCTCTGCTGGAACATCTATGTACTATTCTTTCTTAACAGTAGGGATTAATGCATAACACATTGAATCCCTCTTCAGACCTTCCAAAAACTGTCTTCCTTCCACCAGGTAGATTCTGGCACTACTACACACTTTCTCATCCACTTCCTTCAGTGGCTTCAATTTGTGACGTACTCCATCCTTCGTTAGAGAGTACGTATTTGCATGCCCATCGTGCATTGCACGTCTATCAAATTGCCATGGTCTTCCCAACAACAAATGGCAAGCATCCATTGGCAATACATCACATAGGACCTCATCTTGATAATTCCCAATGTGAAATTTGACCAAGCACTGTTCATCGACAAGTGCTCTGTGGTCTTTCTGCAACCATGAAATCCGATATGGATGCGGGTGCTTCCTCTTCTCCAAATTCAACTTAGTAACCATCTCTTCTGAAACTAAGTTGTCATGTGCTACCATTATCAATGATAACATTGCAGACCTTCCCTGCACATTTGCACCTTGTGCGAAACAGGCTCTTCCTCTGTTATGGTTCTTTTTCCTCATTCAACAGTGTTCTTTTCATCATCAACACTTCTCCTCCTTCTGCCTCTTTAGAGTGTTTTGACTCTGCACCTTCATCTACCACAACAGCTCTGGCATGACCCTCAGGTCTCCTGTCCATCCTTTCTTGGTGTTGAGGACATTCGTATGACCGGTGTCCTTCTTCTCCACACTGGAAACAGGTTCCATGGAATACCCCTCTTCCATACCCACGTCCAGGTCTACCTCTTCCTCTCTGGTAGTCATTGTTCTGATCACGTGGGCGGTAGGTATTCTCCTTTTTCTGTTCCTGGGGTTTGCTTGTTTCCCCAGTCTTCTTCTGGTCTCGGTAATTTCCTCCACCGGTTCTTCCACCATGATCCCTTCCTCTCTGGTTGCCTTCGAATCTTCTGTTTAGTTTCTCTTCTACCTTCAAGGCCAACTGGTATGCATCTTCTATGGTGGCTATTCTGATCAAGCTGAGCTCCTCCTGAATGTTCATTCTCAACCCGTTGATGTATCTAGCTACCTTCTCCTTATTAGCCCCCGAATGGCCAGTTCTGATGGAGATCTTGTAGAATTCTTCTATGTATTCTTGGACAGACTTGCCTGCTTGCCTCAGACTCTGCATTCTCCTCAACAGGTCCAACTCGTAATCCACGGGAATAAATTGTCTCTTCAGCTTCTCCACCATTCGGTCCCATCTGGTTATTTTCTCCTTTCCATTTTTATTTCTTTCGAGTTGTATTCCTTTCCACCATAAACTAGCATGGCCTTTTAATCTTGTCTTTGCAAATTTTATCCGGTCTGGATCCGCCACCTCCTCATACTCAAAGTATTCTTCCATATCGTTGATCCAGTCAATCAACTCTTCTGGGTTGAGGTGCCCAGAATATGTAGAGACATCAAACTTTGGTCTCTTCCCGGCCTGAGATAGAGCTTTCAACAGTCTAGCTTCAGAAGGATCCAATGCATCTTCATCATCTGACGGACCCTCAGTTTCCCAGGCTTCATCGTCACTCTGTTCTTCTCCCTTAGGTTCGGTCCTTTTTCGCAATTCTTCCTGCAAGGCTTGCACTTGTCTTTGCAACGCTCTAAAATCTTCATCCTGCGCCACATTTCTCCCACGACCATGATTTCTTTTTGGAGGCATCCTGCTCATGATTTCTCTGTTACACTACTCAGGCACTCCTGTTCTCTCTTCTCAGAATCCTTCCACAGATCCTGGTGCAAACTGCCTCACGTTCGGCGTTCTGTTTGCACACTCAGAATCACTCGCTCTGATACCACTTGATCGAGAGCTAGAATCACAGTGAAAAAGAAATCATTTTAGACTATTTAAAACAAAAAAAAAAAAAAACAACAAAAAAAAAAAAAAAAAAAAAAAAAAAAAAAAATGCGTCGAATATGACAGTCCAGCACCGTAGCCACAGAAAAAAAAAAAAAAGTTTTATTTCCATTCGCATGCAGCCCAAAGTTACAGTCACAGCCAAAAATAACAGTCACGGCTGATTATCCATAAGTCGCAAAAGAATGGCATATTTTTCGAACTATTTCTTCTCAATTTTAGCAACTTTTTCTCCATCCCTTGTGCATGCCTGTGTTTCCCTTTTTAAAGGTTCTTAGGTGACGCTCCATTTCCAGCTGGCGGCCCTTCGTTTCCTCTTCCTGAACCTTTCGTTTGCCTCCCCGTGTCGCTTCGTTGCCCAGGTGTTCGCCACGTGTCACTTTCTGCCTCTTGGTCTTCGGCTCTTCTTTCGTCGCAAAAATGCTACCGGTCGCGATATCGCGACATGTCACGATATCACGACGTATTTCCATCGAGTCCCCCTTTCCTCTGCTTTGGTCACGATATCGCGACATGTCGCGATATCGTGACGTCTTTCTGCTACGCCTTCGTTCTTAAGCTGCGGTCATAATTTTGTGACCCTCCATACTGCCCAAGCCCCTGCCTCTATTGCAGTCATGATTTTGTGACCCTCCGTATTGCCGAAGCCCCTACATCTGTTGCGGTCACGATTTTGCGACCCTCTATATTGCCGACGCCCTTGCCTCTGTTGCGGTCGCGATTTTGCGACATGTCACGAAATCGTGACCCTCCGTCCGCCTTCGCCTTTGCCGCTAGTTTCGATCGTGATTTCGCGACCCTCCGTCCGCCTTTGCCTCCATCGCTGGTTTCGGTCGTGATTTCACGACATGTCACAAAATCACGACATGTCACGATTTCGTGACCCTCCATCCGCCTTCCCCTCTGCTACTGGTTTTGGTTGCGAAATCGTGACATGTCACGATTTCGCGACCCTTCGTCCGCCTTCCCCTCCGTTGTTGGTTTCGGTCATGATTTTGCGACATGTCGCGAAATCGTGACATGTCATGATTTCGTGACCCTCCGTCGGCCTTAGCTTCCTTCCTCTTTTTTTTTTCTTTGCAAAAACACTTAGAAAAATTTGGTTGGTGCAGGATTGCTCTGCTGCCCTTGGATGCTCCTGCATCAACCACTCACCTTATGTCAGTCACCTTATAGCACTCGCCTTCTACCAATCGTCTTATGCCTATCACCATTTAAAAAATCTAATAATTTATATGTAAAATTTTCAAAAAATTGCCATATTTTGATAAAATCTCTGCAAAATTTTAAAAAATTCACCCTAAAGTTTATACACCATTCACATAGATTTGCCCCAATTTTATAATTACTTTTTTGGTACTACCCCTTATGCATAACCCTACCCTTTTCTCTAAAGGTTTGTAATAGGTTGGGAAATTATCAAAAACCCTTTTACAAAACACCTATAATATCCTGCAAGTCTCGTAAAACTTCACAGCTCTATGACATTAGTAGGAGCTAGCCAATCAATTATTGCCTCTATTTTCTTGGGATCTACTGCAATTCCTAAAGTAGAGATAATATGCCTAAGGTATTGTACTTGTGGAGTATAAAACTTACATTTTGATAGTTTTTCAAACAATTGATTCTTTCTAAGAATCCCAAGCACTATTCTTAGGTGTTGATCATGCTCTTCTTTATTTTTGGAATAAATCAAAATATCATACAAAAATACTAGTACAAACTTATCGAGTTGTTCTCTAAAAAAATTGTTCATGAGGTTCATGCACACAGATGGGGCATTGATTAACCCAAAAGGTACAACTATAAACTTAAAATACCCATACCTTGTTCTAAATGATGTTTTAGAAGTATCTTCTTCCTGAATTCTTAACTGATGATATTCAGATTTCAAGTCTATTTTTGAAAATATGGTTGCTCCTCTTAGCTGATCAAATAAATCATCAATTATTGGTAACGAATACCTATTTTTGATAGTAACCTTATTCAATATTCTATAATCTATGCACATTCTTAAGGTTCTGTCTTTATTTTCAACAAAAATAATAAGAGGTCCCCAGGGTGACACACTAGGTTTGATTAAACCCTTTTCAAGTAAAATCTTACAGTTGCATTTTTAACTCTTGCAACTCTATAATAGTCATCCTATAATGTGACTTTGCAATTGGTGCTGAATTTGGTAACAACTCAATTGAGAAATCAAATTCCCTCTAAGTAGGTAACCTTGGTAGTTCCTCAGGAAATACATCTTTGAATGCACCTATCACCAGATGTTTTTGGAAGAGATTATACTCCTTCTTAGAATCTTCTTTTCTATTTATCTTCACTATGAAGATCATACCCTTCTTCTTAATAACCTTTTTAAGTTGCATTGTGATCAATAGGTGGGGTTTTACTTCTCTTCTCCCACAATTAATTCTAATCCTTCGAGTGGACTCATCCACAAATTCCACCCATATTTCTTCAAAGTTCAAAATGACCTTGTGCACTTTTAGCCAATCAACTCCCAAAATAATGTCAAACGCATGCAAGGGTGCCACATATAGATGCTAATTGATATTTTATTATTGCAAAACAATGTGGGATTCAAAGAGACACTGGTTAACATGGTGAGTTTACCTTGATTCATACTCTATCTTCCAACCATTTGCTAAAAATCTAGGTCTAACAAGTGAGTCTCTCATTAATTTGGTTCATATAAAACTATCAGTTGACCCACTATCAATCAAAATTTGCACGTTTTTACCAAAAAAATCCACTTTATTAGAAAGGAGTAATTTTTCCATTGATTTTAGAGCTGCCTGTGATTGAATAAATCCCGTGGCTGACTTCTTTTGGAGCTTTTGGTGGTAGATCAACTCTATGAGGGCATTTGTTGGCATAATGAGCTGTAACAATCCTCCAAAAACCTATTTTATTATACACCTAATTTGTCTACAAGGATGAGGTACTGCTATTGTATTTGTGGATGCAAGAGACAGGTAGTGTTACTAGCAAGGCAATACAAAGGAAGGAGGTCTCCTCAACGGGTAGAAGGTTTATTCCGGTGCAAGGTAAGGTAATGGAAATGATGAACGGTGGTGTATTCGTCAGTTGATATGGGTAAAGAACCCTAAAGGCAATGCATTCTCTAGCGGTCCATGTCGAATGCATATCATGTAGCTGCATATGTAGGAGTGTTTGATATTTGATAATTTGTGAATTTGAGGTGTTTGGATGACAATGAAAATACTTAATGCATGGGAGCCATGGTTTAAATTATTGGTTGGCAATGAGAATGCTTAATGCATGGGAGCCATAGTTTAAAATTAATAAAATAAATATAGAATAAAGATATGACTAATAATATTCTGAGGTTTGAAAGGGAAATGTGTGTTTTGAGAAATTTATTTATTTGAAAATTAAAATATATTTATATATAAATATAGTTAATTGTATAAAAATCAACATATGAGTATAATGAAAGCAAATAATATTTAATGTTTATGGTTGCTTTTGAGACAAGGCAAATAAAATAATTTAAACAGTGACATTAAAATATAATAATATAACACGATTATCCAAGAAATATTGTTTTGCGTTATTTGAAAAGGGTAATTAGGGAATTGTCGAAATTTTTTGGAGATTATCATTATTGTTATTGTATGGTTGTTGAATATGGAAGAAGTGGATACCACTTGGCATATTTAGATAGATGGATTTTAAAACGAACATCAGTTTTTGCATGCGGAGGATGGGGGAAACCATCTTCTATATTGGGAGATACGGAGATAGGGAAGAGAATATGCATGATGAGGAGTGGTATGCATGATTTCAGTAAGGGAAGGAGAACGACGAAGAGAGAGTGAGATGTTGGAAGCGAGGAGAGAACAATAAGTCTACTCTGATGAAAATTCTAAGAAAAACTAAATGAAAAAAAAATATTATGATGAAGGTTGCTCTGTGTGAGAATTTAGATTATCAATTGCATTAAAGGAAAATCAAAATCATATCTATGTGACATGGAAATGTTTGTAATGCATGCGCTTGAAGGACTAATGGAAACATTAAGCATTAATGTTTTGTTGAGTGTCTGGTTGGTTGTGAACCTAAGGCCGAATTATCCTTCTTGAAAATTGATTAATGATGCATGTTGTGTTGAATGATGCTGTGATGTTTGTATGACGTATTGGAAAATTTTGAAAAGCTTTGCATGTTGAATTAAGTATGGAAATGATGTATGCATATTAGCTATAGTTGCATATCATTGTAGAACGACCATTATGACCCTTGGAAACCATCAGATAATTGAAATATGAAGGAGGATTTCTAATGAACACTACAAACATAATGCATGCTATCTATTAATGGTTATGTCGACATTCAGGCGGTAAATAACTGTATATAGTGGAGGAAAGGAAATTATTGTATAATTTGTGTAACTTGGAAATTTTACTTAGAGTATGCCGGAGCCTGAGTTATTAAAGGAATATAGCCAAATTTGTTAATGTGCATTTGTCATTGATTATGTAGCTCCTAGGAAAAGTGTAGGGCAGAGTTTGAAGAATTGTGTTTTGATATTTGAAAACGTAGCTTGGGAAAACATGCATGACAACATTTTGGATGTATATACTGCAAATTCCTTTCTTAATATACCCATTTTATGGGGAGTTTAATTTATGTTATTTTTTAAAAGCTATTGCTTTGTGTATAATTTTGTCCTAAAAAAAAGAATGATTATTTCATATGATTTCATTTTAAGCTTACTTGCAATAGCATTGAGCATAGTAAAATATGGATTAAGATATTCTGAAAATATATAATGCTTGGGTAAATTATCTAGGAAAGCTTTGATACATAGGATGTGTTTTTCCCTTAATGTAAATCAATAGCTATGTGGTGAATATCCTAGCTAATGGGAAACTCTTATACTTAAGAGACAAACTTGATATCTATTATAAACCTGAATCCCTATAAACATGTGTAGTGATTATTGTCTCTTTCATTATCTCATTTAGAATGTATTCTGCCTAGAGACGATGTTTTAATACACCTGGTTTTAGTTCACACTGGCACAGCTGGAATGTAAAATGTTCCAACTTGAATAACCTAAATAAATTAAAAATACTACAATGGATTGAGAAACTAGCAATTTGTTGTGTATAAAAAATGGACCTGAATAGGGTACTCCGTATGAGGTTTTAACATGTTTGTCTTCAATCTCTATATGAGGTGTATAGTTGCCTTAAAAGAATTATGGATGGTGTTATTTTAATTATTTAAAACCAAAATGAGTTAAACATCTTTTAAAAACTCCTTTAGATTAAATATTATAGAGCCATTGCCACAATACTTAATCTGATGCAAGCAAACCGCTCTATCTCTTATTTATGTAGCAAAAGTTTTATAGAGTAATATAAGAAGAGAAGTTTTTTTTTTAATTTAATTTAGAAATAGCTTCTACTCTTTTAAATAAAATGAATTAAGAAGGAATAATAAAACAAAATAGTATTATAGATTTAATATTCTTTAATTTAATTGCAATGTTTCCAAAGTTTATTGATTTCTATTCAGCCTTAATGAAAAACTTATATTAGAGAGATGGAAAGTAGTTATTTTATGTTACATTATTAAATCTCAAAACCATTAGGAGATGGTGTTTGTTTACAAATATTTGTCAAAATACTTTAGACAATTCAAACCATAATTAAGTTTGAGAAAAGGGAATTCAAGATTGTGGGATAGACAATCTTAAAATGCAACCAAAGGTTGTGGGTAAGACAACCTTGATAGAAATTCAAGATTGTGGGAAGTACAATATTGTGAAGATAAATATTAATGGTGTTTGTAGGTAGGAAAATCATCATGGATCACGGATCTAACTGTACTTCTAATTGAAAAAGGTCAGAACGAGAGGTAACAAAGGGTTGTATGGGCATCTCTTCTAGGTTATCCCTACTAGTGATGAGTGGTGAATTATGCTTGACTAGGTGATACCGACAACATGATGGTATGGGATATCATGTTGGTTAATCAACACAAGATATCGGGTGATTACTAGGGTATTGGTAAGACCCTAGATGATGTTAGGAGAAAGAAAACTGATAATATATGTATTGATACAAATGGATTACATATATAGGCATAAGGCCTATTTGATAATATGATAAATGTCAAGTGAAACTGACAAGTGTCAAGGTGAAGGCATAGTGCACTTTAATTCTAACATTCCCCCTTAAAGTGCACTATCCTAACTAAAGAAAAAACAATTCAACATTAGGTAGCATTCCCCTTTAATGTTGACTTCTCTAAAAAATTATATCATCCTTATTTATTGTTGATTTAGTCTAGGCTCGTGCTCTATGGGCTTGGCTCTCCAACTGTGAAAAAATGCTAGATCAACGGTGTATACATCTCGGTCTGTTGCCATAGGGTCAGCCACTTCCTCGGGTCTGTTGCCTCTGGGTCAGCCGTCTAAGTGCCTCAGGGTCATCATGGGTGCCTCAGGGTCAACCACTCCTGGGTCTATTGCCTCTGTAGGTCATCCTCAAAGGATGTTGCCTCTCGTAAGTCACTAACTAGGTTCACCATGAATATCATCCCCCATCATGGTGAAACTCAATATAGAAGGTGTCGATATATATTGAAAAATGCACCTTAATACAAAGGAAAAACGAGCCTTATAAGAGTGTCGGTCTCTATCAAAAATGCACTCAATACAATAAAATGAGCCATAGATCCAAATATGGAGGAGAACAAGAAGATAATAAGAGAATCTTCTGAAGTGTCTTTGTCTGTAGTCTTCAAAAGTAGATCCGAAAAAACCTCGGATAGAGTCTAGGGTGTCTATGTCTGTAGTCCCTAGAATAAGTGTCCTTATGGTAGTCACCTCATCTTATCGAAATGCATGGGTAACCAGCCGCTGCATTTGCCAAGTAGAAAGAGGATAATACTAGATACTAGGTTCACTTACAAGTACCTTGGGAGTGTCGGGTTCAACCGAGAGTGCACTCCAAGGTAGAAAAATTTGAGGCTTAAAAAAATCAAATGAAATAGCCTTTGAATTACAAATGGACACCACCAATGTGTCTGTCTTGAAAAAATCTTTCCAACGACTATAAACATGGCTATAGTCAGATCTCAATAAGTTTTCCATGCATGAGAAAAATAACATGCCTCTCTAGGCAGCAAAATAAACCTTAGGAATATCATATTCCTGGCATCGCACTCAGGCATGGGAGTCTATTATTGTTTGCTCGACCTGAACAGTTTCATGGAATGAGTATTTGTCTACCAATCATCCAAAAAAGTCATCGCCAATTCTTTGGGGAGTTCTACGTGGTACAGCTTCTCATTCGTGACCGGCACTACTGCAACTGTAGTCACCAACAGTAGAAATTTCCACCCAACACCAGAATCATTGGATGGCAGTATAACTTCAAATGAGTCCATTTTTTGGTGCCAAAAAATGCTCAGAATGGTGCCACATCGAGGAAGTTGGTAAGCCATGATGAGGTGTTATCAGTAGTCATCACAAGCAGTTCCTCCTCTGAGCGAGCACATATGGTGAAACGTATGCCACTTGTATGCCATTCATAGGTATTTCACCATTTTCATGTTGCGGGCTTCATGAACATCCTCCCACAGCATAACGAATCTCCCACGCCACAACGAATCTGTGTAGTAGCTGAAGAAATCTCCATCCATTGTGGAATTATTCTCGCCGCGCACTGAGCTGCATGTGCCTGGCACAGATGGTTCACGACTTCATAGAAAATGTGGAGAAAAAATCCACACAATAGCCCTCCCTCGCTGCAAATCAGGGTCAGTTTTCTGTTCACCTGAAGACTGTCATCCCAACTTGTAAAATTCTCCATCAAACATCACTGTACTTTGTTCCTGTTAGTGCAGAGAACATGATGTTGCGACAATATTTTTACCTGTTCTTTTCAAACACCAAAAGTCAAATACAAATAGCTGGTAAATGAAAAGAATAGATCTACATGTTTCAATTTGATGAAGGGCGCCAATATTCCGCTGCAACGACATATGGCAGGTTGGAGCAATGTTGGAAAGAATATTTGTTCACTAATAAGATAACATGCGACATTCACGATAACAAAGCTACTACGCCCACGGTAACAAAAAATGATGTTTGTGATGACACTTCTTCTCTTCCTCCGGCTGCTACAACAAAACTCATTTATACATGCTTGTAATTAAAACTGAGTCCACATTTTTATACCAAAAGACAATAAATTTATTTTGCTGAATCACAACAATTTTTCTCGGAGCGCGCATGGGTGATGTTGGATCTGTAAATGGCCCTTAATCCTTTCTCATCGGTATGACCAATAGTATATCCGCTTTGGAGCAGAGATTAGACATCGATCTTGTAGCATCACGTGGTCACAAATTCTAAAGCAGGCCCACATCTACAGATCTGATGACGGAGTGGGCTCTTCGCCATCTGTCGGATCGACTGCATGGTGCCCAACCTAAAAATTGCTCATTACCATCAAAGAATAGATAAGCATGATTAAAACTGCCTCCACTTATTTTGTCTCCAAATGCAAAAAATTGGACATTCAACGACTCATTTCCATATGCGTTGTGAGCCCAAATCAGTAGAACAAAAGCTCGATCAACACGCGCACAAGAACAAAATACTAGGTGGTAGGATCAATTTAGTTTTGTTTTCACTTCCAGTTATTTGTATCAATGAACACAGGGTCTCACAACGGTAGGGAGTGGAATGATTGCTTGCAATGCCACATCCCACAGCTTAGCTATCTCATCTCCAAAAGCAGTCAACATCATACTGGCATGTGGGGATGGTACGGATATAGCTGGCAGTTTAGACATCGAAAAAAAATAGATAATCCATGCACTTTCAACAACCAGTTAATAGAAACAATCACGTTGTCTTCACTGAGAGATATAGGTGCACCAATAACAAATCACAGTGCCATGATTATTGCTAAAATCCTCTATGAATCGGTGAGAGGAGTGGATGAAATAAAAATTGGTTGGGTGTGGCTACAGTGAATCTCATGGTGTGTGGACCATTCCAACGGTTGCAGTGGCACCATAGGTAGAATTCACAGCCACCTTCAGACTTCATCTCATGAAGTTTTCAACACCACGATAATGAGAGCTGAAAAAAACTTTCATCTCGAAAAACAAATGGCATTAAAAAAAATACAACATCATCTGCAAATTTTGAAACAAAACATAGACGTAGCTCTATCTATCTTCGCAGCCTCAGAGAAAAAACTGTAACCCAATCACACCAAATCAGCATAGTAGAACCTGCAGACCCCATAGTAGCACTACAACTTTCCTTCAGAGTACCATCCATATCAATCCACACAATTTTTTTTTTTTAATCCATTAAACCAAGTGACTTCTTGCTAAATCTGGGAGCAGCTACGGGCTGATGTTGTACTATGCACACACTAACAGCCAAAATTTTCTTTTAAATAATGCATGCCTCCTTAATGTTAATAGCTAGGATTATTGGCTGTAATGGCTTGAGTGCACTAGAAACTACCATGTTAAGCATGCTTGTGGTGGAGTAACACTCGGATGGGTGACCACCTGGAAAGTCCGGGTGGTTTCACCCATTTTTTTTTTCTTTTTTAATTTTCAAGTTGCAAAAAATTGGGTAGCAACCCAAAAACTAGTATCCCACTCTAGACTGGGTGCAGTAAAACAATTTAGTATCCCATTTTAAAACTACTTCTGCGGACAGATACAAAGGAGCTTATCCTTCAAATCACTCTAAAAAAAATTTGGCAACCATGAATCTTCTCAAATTTTTGGTTTCTAATCCATTGTATACAATGGAGAGCATACTCCCTGATTTGAAAAGAACAATGGGAGGGAAAAAATAAGGGGAAATAATGAGGGGGGGAAATCCCCCCCTCAAGGGGTTACACGAGAGTTTCCCTCAAGGGGTTACACAGGTAGGAGAGCGAACCTGCTCTGATACCAAATGTTAGGAGAAATAAAACTGATAAGATATGTATTGATACAAATGGATTGTATATATAGGCATAAGGCAAATTTGATAATATGACAAATGTCAAGTGAAATTGATAAGTGTCAAGGTGAAGGCACAATGCACTTTAATTCTAATAGATGATGCTCCATAGAGATTGGATGATCGTCTAGCTCGAGCATGTATGCGCTAAGTCTTACATGATATAAGTATAAGACATAAGTTCATGGATTCATGTTAAGACATGGGAAAGTTATGCGTCACACCTCTAGGTGTTATGGGCCCTAGAGGAAAAGAAACCCACTACCTGAACTTAGGATCTCGGGAGGAGAGTGAAGTTCAAAATGGGTAACTATACGAGATTTGGCCAATCTCGATCTCATGAGTATTTCGACTACAGTGGAATGGCACTCATGAAGATAGATTTAACATGCTCATACTAGAAAATGAACTAGAAAAGAATAAAATAAAGAAAAAATTTCTCATATTGAAACCTCCGATATTGGACAACCAAGTGGGAAGACTTGGGGTGATTGGACAACCAAGTGGGAAGACTTGGGGTGTTACATTTGGTATCAGAGCAAAGGTTGTGAATATTTAGGTGATAAAATTTTAGAAAACCTATGTCAAATCTAAATTGATGTTACCAATGTGTTCACCTAAGACTCAAAAATTTGACAAGGCTCTTTGTTTTGTTGGGCAGGCAATGGCATCCGGACAAAAAGCTAGTTCCTCAAAAAGAACTATGGTGGTTCAATGGGAAGGGCTGACCGAGAACCCTAGAAGGGTCATTCAAAAATTTATGCGGATTGGGGCATCAGAGGAAGCCGCAGAACATCCTCGAGAAAAGAGGAAGGAAAAAGAACTAGTTATTAAGGAGGATAAAATGGTCCGAATGGTCTGAATGGTGCAATTATTACAAGAGCAAGTGAGCTAACAAAAAGAGCAAATGGAGCAGCAAAGTGCTCAAATGGCTGAACACATAGCTCAACAAAAGACCCAAATGATAGAACACATGGAGCAACAAAAAGCTCAGTTGGCTCAATAGCAAGAGATGATTTCCCATCAATAGAAAATAATAGAAAATCTATCCAAAGGAAAAGAAACGGTAATAGTTGAGGATGAGATAACTATTGACCCAAGAAGGAAACAAGTAGGTTCAGAGTTGGACAAGGATATGCGAAGAATTGATATAGCCAAATTTGATGGCAAAGGTGATGGGGAAGAGGCTGAAATATGGTTGAATAGTGTGGAGGCATACTTTGCGGTTAGGACCCTTTCATCTAAATTGAAAACCTCATGGGCAGTTTTTTGTTTGACTGGAGCTACCACTGATTGGTGGGATACATATAGAAAAACTCACAATGTGGAGGCTACCGATGTTCAATGGGATACCTTTGTATTGGCATTCAAGGATAGGTTCCTAACACCACAATTTTACCTTGAAAGGACTACAAAATTTTCAAGGTTAACACAGGGTAGTATGTCCGTAATTGAGTACTATCAATGATTTGTGCAATTGCTCAAATACATGCCCGAATATGAGCAACGAAATGAGATTAAAATTCAAAAATTTCTCCTAGGGTTACATCCAAAAATTGGACACCTGATTCTTATGTTGAAACCTGCTACCCTAACTATTGCTTGTGACTTGGCTCGATAGGAAGAGGATAATTTTAAGGCCAAGAAAGCTTATTATCAACAATATTCTGAAAAGGAAGAACCACAAAAAAAGAAAAATGTGGGTCCAACCAAAGGAGACAAGGGTTGGAACAAGAATCGTGGTAATGGGAACAAAAACAGGTTTGACAAGAATAAGAATAGGTACCAAGGAAATAGGGGAAATCAAAACTATCGGGGTGGCCAAAGAAATTTTAGGGATAGGTTTGATCAAAGAGCTAATGCACCAAGAGTTGGTACTCAGGAAGATAATGAGGGAAATAAGAAAGAGAGGGCACCACGAACTGGTTGTTGGATTTGTCAAGAACCTCATTATGCTGATAAATGTCCTTTACGAGCAGATAAGAGAAAAGAACCTGTGGAACCTGCTCATAAGATATATGCAGCAACAGGTAACTCTAAACTCAATGGTCAAGCAACACCTTTTCTATTGAAAGGTAAAATTTATAATAGAAATGTTTGTATTTTGGTTGATTCTGGAGCAACTGATAGTTTTGTTTCACCAAATATTTTGAGGGACATACCAGAAGAACCTGGATTTATGGCTAATGGGTGGAAAGTCGAGTATGGGTCTGGGTAAACCTATACTATTAACCAATGTCTATTTGACCCTCAAATAATGCTACCTCAAGGACAAACCCGATGGCATTTATATGTAGCACCATTACATGCCTTCGATATAATTCTAGGTATGGATTGGCTCAAGGCACATAAAGCATTGCTAAATTTTGAGGAAATATGGATGGAATTCACTGATGACACCAAGCAAAGGATTCGAATTTACTATGGACGTGAATCAGTGGAACCACATATTTTGACAGCAATGCAAGTTAAAAGAGCATTGAGAAAGGGTAGTAGAGTCTTTGTGGTCAAACTTAATAAAAAGGAAGAAAATGAATCCAGAGCAAGTCTTTTCCAAACTTATCCAGTGTTAAATGATTTTTGAGATGTCTTTCCCGAAGAATTACCTGGTCTTCCGCCCCAAAGGGAATTTGATTTTACTATAGAACTTTTACCAGGAGCAACTCCAATAGCTCGAGCACCATATAGGATGACTACAATAGAGTTGCAAGAACTTAAGACTCAACTTCAGGAACTTTTAGAAAAAGGACATATTAAACCTAGTGTTTCACCGTGGGGTGCACCAGTATTGTTTGTGAGAAAGAAGGATGGAACACTAAGGCTATGTATTGATTATAGAATGTTAAACAAGATGACTGTTAAGAATAAGTACTCTCTACCCAGAATAGATGATTTGTTTGATCAATTAAAAGGAGCCACAATTTTCTCCAAAATTGATCTTAGATCTGGTTACCATCAGTTGAGGATTCGAGAGGAAGATACCCATAAAACTGCTTTTCGAACCAGATATGGCCATTATGAATTCACAGTGTTACCTTTTGGATTGACCAATGCTCCAACAACTTTTATGAATTTGATGAATAGTGTGTTTCGAGAACAACTAGATCGATTTGTGTTGATATTCCTGGATGACATACTGATCTACTCCAAAAGCAAAGAAGAGCATGATCTTCATATGAGGATTATTCTTGAAATACTTAGAAAGAATCAATTATATGGAAAAATGTCCAAGTGTGAGTTTTACGCAACCCAGGTACAATATTTGGGTCATGTAATTTTTGCTGAAGGGGTGTCTGTTGATCCAAAGAAAATTGAGGCTATTATTGATTGGCCTGCTCCCACAAATGTTTTTGAAGTGAGAAGTTTTATGGGGATGGCTGGATATTATCACCATTTTATCCAAAAATTTTCTAAGATAGCTTATCCAATAACCAATCTCCAAAAGAAAGGAAAAGCTTTTAAATGGATGGAACGATGTGAAGAAGCATTTAGAACTCTTAAAGAAAAGTTAACATCAACACCTATTCTTAGAATAGAAGATCCCAAACAACCATTTGTTGTATGCATTGATGCCTCATTGGAAGGATTAGGTGGGGTTCTCATGCAAGAGGATGGTGTTATTGCTTATGAGTCACGCAAACTTAAGAAGCATGAATTAAACTATGCCACACATGACTTAGAATTGGTTGTGGTAGTGCATGCTTTGAAAATGTGGCGTCATTACCTACTTGGTAAATATTTTGAGCTGAGAATAGACCATCAAAGTCTAAAATATATTTTTACTCAACCAATGCTCAATGCTAGACAAAGGTGTTGGATGGAGTTTCTAGCAGAATATGATTTTGGCATAGAGTATATAAAGGGGAAAGAAAATAAATTAGCAGATGCTCTAAGTAGAAGAAGACATATCAATGCTATGTCACATTGTCAATCTGCTATAATTGATCAAATAAGAAAACTACAGATTCAAGATGAGTGTTCTCAAAAGTATCGAGAATTGGTTCAACAAGATTCTGATAAAGCAAAGGAATTTAGAATCTGGGAGGATACATTATTCTTCAAAAATAGGATGGTAGTGCCTAATGATCAGGACCTGAGAAATGTGATCCTGCAAGAGGCACATAGTGCTCCTTATTCCGCTCATCCAGGCTATGTAAAGATGTATGAAACCTTGAAAAAAGAGTATTATTGGCCAGGAATGAAAAAGGATATCGCTGAATTTGTGGCTAGATGTTTAGAGTGTCAAAAAGTGAAGGCGGAACACCTACATCCAACTGGATGATTATTTTTGCATGATATTCCACAATACAAATGGCAGGTTGTGACTATGGATTTTATTGTTGGATTGCCTAAAAATCATTTTCAACATGATGCCATTCTAGTAGTAGTGGATAAATTGACTAAAGTGGCACATTTTCTACCTAGAAATATAAAATATGGAGCTCCCATTATAGCCCAAAAATTTTCTAGGGAAGTGGTACGACTACATGGATTCCCTAAAATAATTATATCAGATAGGGATTCTCGATTCACATCTGAGTTTTGGTAGATATTGCATCAGGCATGGGGAACAAAACTCAATATTAGTACTGCTTATCATCCAGAAATAGATGGATAAACAGAAAGGGTGAATCAAGTCTTAGAGGATATGCTTCGCATGTATTGTATGGACCATCAAACGAAATGGGAATATTACCTTTTTCTAGTTGAATTTGCTTATAATAATAGTTACCATACTTCTTTAGGTATGGCTCCATTTGAGGCTCTATACGGGAGGAGGTGCAGAATGCCATTGTCATGGAGTAATCCGGAGGATCGGGTGATGATCGGGCCGGATATGGTCAGAGAAATGGAAGACCAACTCAATGAAATTTCTCAAAGGCTTAAAGAAGCCTCAGATCGACAAAAGAGTTATGTGGACCTTAAGAGAACACCAAGGGAATTCACTATGGGAGACAGAGTATTCCTAAGAGTTAAACCTACCAAAATTTCTATCAAATCCTCTAAGCTTAGTCCACGATTTGTAGGGCCTTTTGAAATTGTTGAAAAATTGAACCCGATCGCCTACAAATTAGACTTGCCACCCAATTTGTCAAAAATTCATGATACATTCCATGTGTCCCTTCTCAAGAAATATGTTCCTGACCCCTCACATGTTTGGAATGTTGATCAATTGCAGATGGACGATCCCCTATGCATTGAAGTGCGACCAGTTAAGATCCTTGGATATCGAACAAAATAATTGAGAAAGAGGAACATTGAATAGTGCAAGGTCCAATGGGACCAATTTTCTTGAAAATAGTGCCACGTGGGAAGATGTGGCCATCATGAAAAGATAATTCCCATTTTTGTTTGATTAATGTTTGAACATTGTTATCATCATGTCATAGTTTTATTTTTGATTGAACAGTAAAATTATCATATCTTGGTTTGTGAAGTATGATACATATACTTGATATTTGTGCATGTTTTGATGATAAATGATGAATCAGTCTTAGAAAATGTAAATTTGTTGATGTATTGAAATGATTTTCAATTATCATGGCAATATTTTTTCTTATGCTTCAATGGTAAATGCAAACACAAGGACTTGTGTTTAATATTAGAGGGGGAGTATGTAACAACCCTCCAAAAACCTATTTTATTATACACCTAATTTATCTACAAGGATGAGATACTGCTAATGTATTTGTGGATGTAGGAGACAGGTATTGTTACTGGTGGGGCAATGCAAAGGAAGGAGGTCTCCTCAATGGGTAGAAGGTTTATTCTGGTGCAAGGTAAGTCAAGGGAAATGATGAGCGGTGGTGTATTCGCCAGTTGATAGGGGTAAAGAACCCTATAGGCAATGCATTCACCAACGGTCCATGTAGAATGCATATCATGTAGTTGCATTTGTAGGAGTGTTTGATGTTTGATGATTTGTGAATTTGTGATGTTTGGTTGGCAATGAAAATGCTTAAATGCATGGGAGCCATAGTTTAAAATTAATGGGATAAATATGGAATAAATATATGATTAATATTGTTCTAAAGTTTGAAAGGGAAATTGTTTTTGAGAAATTTATTTATTTAATATATATATATATATATATATATATAATTAAATGAATAAACATCAACATATGAGTGTATTGAAAACAAATAATATTTAATGTTTTATTGTTGCTTTTGAGACAAGGTAAATAAAGTAATTTAAGCAATGGTATATTAAAATATAATAACAATAATAATATGATTGTTATGGAATATTGCTTTGCATTCTTTAAATGGGGTAATTAGGGAATTATCGGTATTTTCTAGAGATTATTATTATTGTGATGGTTGTTGAACATGGAAGAAGTGGATACCACTTGGCATATTTAGAATAGATGGATTTCAAAATCAAAGTCAGTTTTGCATGCAAAGGATGGGGAGAACCATCCTCTAGATTGGGAGATACGGAGACGGGGAGGAGAGTACGCACGGCGTGGGTGGTGTGCATGGTTTCGGCAAGGGAAGGAGAATGATGAAGAGAGAGTGAGATGTTGGAAGCAAGAAGAGAGTAGTAAGTTCACTTAAATGAAAATTTTAAAGAAAATTCTAAATAGAAAATTTTGAAAGTATGGCTTAAAGAATTATGGTGAATGTTGCTCTGTGTTAAAATTCAGATTATCAATTACATTTTAAGAAAAATGAAATCATATTTGTGTGATATGAAAATGTATTTTTAATACATGCACTTGAAGGATTGATGGAAACATTAAGCATTAATGTTTTGTTGAGTGTCTGGTTGGTTGTGAACCTAAGACCAAAGTTATCTTTCTTGAAAATTGATTAATGATGCATGTTGTGTTGAAAAATGTTGTGATGTTTGTATGACATGTTGGGAAATTTTGAAAACTTTGCATGATGAATTAAGTATTGGAATGATGTTTGCATATTAGATATAGTTGCATATCATCGTAGATCGACCGTTCTGACCCTTGGAAACCATCGGATAATCAAAATATGAAGGAAGAATTCTATTGAAAACATTACAAACATAATGCATGCTATCTATTAACGGTTCTATATGCATTTAGGCAGTAAAGAACTGTGTTTAGTGGAGGAAAGGAAATTATTGTATAATTTGTGTAACTTGGAAATTTTACTCAGGGCATGTCGGAGCCTGAGTTATTAAAGGAATATAGCCAAATTTATTAACATGCATTTGTCTTTGATTAAGTAGCTCCTGGGATAAGCGCAAGGTAGAGTTTAGAAGAAATATGTATTGATATTTGAAAACATAGCTTGGGAAAACATGCATGACATAATTCTCGATGTATATACTGCAAATTCCTTTCCTAATATACCCATTTTATGGGGAATTTCATTTATGTTATTTTTTTAAAAGCTATTGCTTTGTGTATAATTTCATCATAAAACAAAGAATGATTATTTCATATGGTTTCATGTTAAGCTTGTTTGCAATAGAGTTGAGAATATTAAAATATAGATTAAGATATTTTAAAAATATATAATGTTGGGCAAATTATCTAGGGAAGCTTTGATACACAGGATATGTTTTTCCCTTAACACAAATTAGTAGCTATGTGGTGAATGTCCTAGCTAATGGGAAACTCTTCTACTTAAGAGATAAACTTGATATCTATTATAAACTTGAAGCCCTATAAATATGTCCAGCAATTATTATCTCTTTCATTATCTCATTCAGAACGTATATGGCCTAGAGACGATGTTTTAACACATCTAGTTTAGTTCACACTGACATAGTTGAAATGTAAAATATTCCGGCTTGAATAACCTAAATAGATTAAAAACACTACATCGGATTGAGAAACTAGCAATTCGTTGTGTATAACATAGATCTGGTTAAAGTATGTAGTATGAAGTTTTAATATGTTTATCTTCAATATTTATACAAAGCTTAGGTTAAGGGTAAATGCATTGGAAAATGTGGAAACATCTAATAGGGAAGCTCTACGTAGTAAGCAAGGGTAGCTTTATTCTTAGATTAAATAATAATTTAACTTAAACCAAGATTCGATACGAAAGTTATTAGGAGAATTGTTACTATTAAAATCATTGTGTAGGCTTGAAAAGAGATAGTGGATGGATACATTTATATGTTAGTTGTATATCATCTTTATTTTAAAGCAAGTCAACAAAGGTGTTTGGTGTATAGTTGCCTTACAAGAATTGAGGATGGTATTATTTTTCTTATTTAAAACGAGAATGATTTAAACTTCTTTTAAAAACTCCTTTAGATTAAATATTTTAGAACCATTGCCACAATACTTAACCTGATGCAAGCAAATAGCTCTATCTCTTATTTGTATAGTAAAATTTCAAAGAGTAATATAAGAAGAGATGATGTTATATTTTATTTAATTTAGAAGTAGCTTCTATTCCTTTAAATAAAATGAATTCAGAAGGAATCATAAAATAAAATAGTATTGTAGATTTAAGGTTCTTTAAATTGTTTGCAATGTTTCCAATGTTCATTGGTTTCTATTCAGCCTTAGTGAAAAACTTATCTTAGAGAGATGGAAACTAGTTATCATTTGATACATTATTAAATCTCAAAACCTTTAGGAGATGGTGTATGTTTACAAAACTTTATTTAGACAAACTCCTTTAGACAATTCGAACCATAATTAAGTTGAGAAAAAGTGAAATTAATATTGTGGGATAGACAATCTTATAATGCAACCTAAGGTTGTGGGCAGGACAACCTTGATAGAAATTCAATATTGTGGGAAGGACAATCTTGTGAAGACAAATATTAATGGTGTTTGTGGGTAGGCAAATCATCATGGATCAGGGCTCTAATTGTACTTATGATAGAAAAAGGTCAGAACGAGAGGTGACAAAGAGTTGTATGGGCATCTCTTCTAGGTTATCCCTGCTAGTGATGAGTGGTGAATTGTGCTTGACTAGGTGTTACCGACAACACGATGGTATGGGACATCGTGTTGGTTAATCAACACAAGATACCAGGTGGTTACTAGGGTATTGGTAAGACCCTAGATGATGCTCCATGGGAAATGGTTGATCGTCTAGCTCGAGCATGTATGCGCTAAGTCTTACATGACATAAATATAAGACACAAGTTTATGAATTCATGTTAAGACATGGGAAAGTTATGCGTCACACCTCTAGGTGTTATGGGCCCTAGAGGAAAAGAAACCCACTACCTGAACTTAGGATCTCGGGAGGAGAGTGAAGTTCAAAATGGGAAACTATACAAGATTTGGCCAATCTCGATCTCATGAGTATTTTGACTACAATGGAATGGCACTCATGAAGATGGTTTTAACATGCTCATACTAGAAAATGAAACAAGAATGAATAAAATAAAGAAAAAATTTCTCATATTGAAATCTCTGATATTGGACAACCAAGTGGTGAAGACTTGGGGTGATTGGACAACCAAGTGGGTAGACTTGGGGTGTTACATGAGCCCCTTTGCACACCCATCATCCTACCAGTGGATCTCTATTGCATCTATTGATGTTATTTTCATTTCTATTCATAGGTGCAGTTTCCATTTCCCTTCCTTGGCCCACTGTTTTTAGGTCTTATATTTTGGGAAAGTCTTTAACATCTTTCTTGAATTTACCACCTTGGTAACTAGATTTATGTTTGCCACCTTGTTTACTCTGATATCACACTTTAGGTTTCTTATTTTGCTCCTTTTACCATTTCATGAAATCAACATTTTTTCATTTTATGAGCTCATATTTATCCTTTTCTGTTAGCTTTTGGTAATTGAAATATGCTTTTCTCATTTATTGATTAGCTTCCTCTTTCCTTGATAAATCAAAAGCATAGGGTAAATTGACGAGATTATCCATATTTACTACAGTCATAATTCTAGGATGTAATCCCAAAATAAATTTTTGAGTTTTCATTTCCTCATTGCTTTCATATTGAGTTGCATACTTCAATAGTTGTATGAAATTTTGGTGATATTCTCAAATAGACATACTTTCCTACCTCAAATTCGAGAATTCCCCAAAATTTTCCACATAATATTGTCTCGTCAAGAATCTATCTCTAAATTCTTTAATGAACTCCTCCCACTTGAGGTCAGCAACCTCTACCTCATGCCCTTTCTTGTATGATTTCCACTAGTCTAGAGCAACTTTAGTCATATTCATAACTACCAAAGCAGTTTTGGATTCAGAAGATAGAACTACTAGAGAGAAGTAGGACTCTAATTCACTTAACCAATTTTCAACCGACTCTCTGTCATACCTTCCATTAAATTTGGTCATTACAACTTTATTCAAATTTCTATCCAATCCCTTACTCACTCTTGTCCTTCTAGCACTGGATCCCTCAGGTTCCCCTAACACTTTCGTTGTCCTGCCTAACCCAATTTTTCTATCTCTTACTAAGTCCTCTATGACTCGATTTTGCTAGGCAATAAGTTCCTATTGCTAAACCATGTGAATTTTTTGTTGGGCCAACTCTTCCCTTTGATTTTACATTTGTACTTGCAACAATTTAACCATCTTTGCAAGACTTCTACCTTCCTCACCAATTCCATTTGAAGGAATCTCATGAACTCTTTTCTGCCTCCTTTCATGTTGGGGACCTTCTTTCCTTAAATTGGTGTGTGGTCCTCTTATAGGTCTTTCAATGATTTACTCCTCCATACCTCCCATAGGATTTTTTGAGGACCCACCTCGCAACACTCATGCCATTTGTCCTATAAGTGAAAGAGGGAATAAATTAGTTTTTGATAACTATTCTAGTTTTCACATAGAGTTCTATATATTTAGAATTAATTTTGCTCAGATACCATATGTAACAACCCACTCACCTGATTTCCTGATAAAAGAATAGTCATAATCCAATATATTTTATTTTTTACAAAGGTTTTACTACTTTGACTATAAATGTTATCCTTTCAAACAAGTTTGTATGTAGAGTTAACAACATCAGAATCCATCCTTTGAATCTAATCATTCTTATTTGTAGTATAACACAGACACAACATACCACTTTTGGATTCAAGACTTTTGCAACCAGTATTCCAAGTGGACAAGATTAGCTAAATCTCGTGAACATGCCATTCAATGGTAACGATTACCTCATTTATCATTCGTATATACTAGAATAAAGAACAAACCATGGTGAGGGTTATCCTCTAGGGCCTATAACACCTAGAGGAGGATGCTTTCTTTCCCTAACCTTCACATGCTGCACCTTCAACAATTAGTCAACTTGCTTGTACACAATGTGAAAGTGATCAACATAATTATGCCTTGGTGACTAACTAGTATTTCACTTTTTTAAAAGTAGTTAGCACCATGTCCATTCTTAGACCTTGACCTTCATTACCCTATACCTTCGTAACTCACAAAGTTTTATCCCATACCAAACCCTGTGTCCATATTTGGCAAAGTTTGAGAAGTATGGCTTTTATCACAGTGCTTATCAAAAACAACCTGGAAAAAGTGTCCCATACCACTTTTTCGTTTTGAGCTAATCGAGTCTTTTGTTGACCATACTTGTCATCCATCGGTTTCCCTTGATCTATCTTTGTGCCTACCTGCACCCTTGTATTCTCAGATGAATATTTGAATTAAGTTTTGGGTTTTGTCTTTTTAAAAGACTCTATATTTCATTTAATCAACCATTTGTTCTAGCAAGTATTTAAGTTAACTTGGTTGGTACTTCCTTCTATGGAATCATCTTCATATTTCAAGAGTATGGTGAATATCTCTTCTAAAAGAGTCTACTATATGGCACCACCTAAAGGCATCTTTAAACAAAAGCTATTATTTATCTATGGTTTAAATTTACCTTTAATTCCATAATAATTTTGATCATAACAAATAAACCTCTTGAATATTTGTGGTCGTTTTCTCACTCCTTGGGTCTTATTTTAAAATATAAGGAGTTGACTCCATCACAAACTTACTCATACATTTAGCAAGCACACAACATTTTTTGTACATCCAAGAGTTTATTCTTTCAACTAAGTTAAAGCATAACCAGATTTCAAGTAGACATCCATACCCAACATCACCAACTAATCTACTAATGATATCTAAACAACATCCTCAATTATCCATTGAATGAGTAACTATATATTCTTTCATAATAAATAAAACATAAATAAACAATTTTCAAAGTTTCCCCATACATCATTTCAATGATATCAAGGAATTAGAAATTAAAAGATAGTACGACTCCATTAAGTAGTATGTGGGTTACATATTAACAAAAATGAATTGAAGTATAAACTTGAACACGCCTATAGTTTTTTATTTATTTAAACAATTCTACTACAATACATCATACCCCATTTCATAGAAGGTTCCAATCATACGAAGGACTCAACATATAGTTTATTTTCATAAATATGTAAGAAACAATTTTATTTTAAAATGTTTATTTTTTACAACACACTTGGCTTCACAAGACTGCGCTATTACTGTAGTGCGAAAGACATCAATGCAAGCTGCTAACAAGTGAACTTCTAAACAAGAGTTATAGTTTGCCTAACCAACAAGAAATAGTTCTGGATATTTTTTTGAGTTTCATTGCCTTCAGAGTGCATGTTCCAACTACCAACGTCCATTCAAAACTTTTTCTCTATGATGCCCACTAGACATTGTAGTCTAATTCTTACATCAGAATTCGAACGAATCCATCGAGGATCAGATACAGATCAAACATGATCATGCAACTACCATGCACTTTTAAATTTAAGCAATATTCACATAGAAATGCATTGGACTTCACTAATCCCCTCACACGATATTTTCACAAAATTTTTCGTTTAATTTCTTTATCAATTAACACCAGGCTATGTTTCCAATTTATACAAAACAAGGTTTATCTTTTCACATTCTTCCAACTGCAAGCTATGCTACCACATCTTAAAAATATCTACAATACTTTCCTCTAATCATTATATTATACTACAACATCCAACCCACTCCAACTAACCATTGCATTCAATACATTTCACACACAACAAGCAATAACCATTGCATTCAATACATTTCACACATGACAAGCAATATGCTATTAAACAACAAGCCTTCGATTAGGGAAAAACAAGGTTTTCCATTGCCACCATTATCCTCTACATTTGTGATAGGGAAATAATAAACAATTCTATGCACACATAATCTATCAAACATAGAATTTCTTTCATAAACAACACATTCACCCAACTGTTTCACTTTCACAAATAGAGGTTTCATTTTTCACATGCCAGTGGCTCAAGCAGTTGTAAGAGGAATTTTGATAGCATTTCCACACAATAAAAATAATATTACTAACCTGTAATCACGCTTTACAAAATCGCAGTAATTCTCTACTCTAGAAACTTTTTCCACCTTCAGTTCATTCGAATGCCCAAAAAACTTCTCTCCTTTTTCCTTTCGCTCTCCCCACCTTTTTCCTCTCCACCTCCCGTTCTCAACCAAATGCACTTAATATTTCATGATGGATACTTCCCATATTCCTAGTATACCACCATAACCAATGACAATAACAATATACGTTTCATTAGAATGGGGTTCTTCGTCTTATAAAGTTTCAAGACAAGAATTATTCCTTTCTCAATGTTCAACCAAAACAACAAGCAAAAAAAATAATGAAATACTTTTCACCCTTCACAAAGCAATGGTTGGGAAAGCACTACACTCAATATGGAGAGAATTTCAGCCATCAACCCGCCAATGCCATCTGCCATCACAACCTCTCTTCTCTTTATCTTTTATTCACCACAACTTTATACATATTTTAAATACAAGAATACGAACAAATCAACACAACCATCATATCTTTACAAAACGTTTCTTTTTCTTTCAAAAAGGTAAGGGATAAAATAATCATTTTTCTTTATATTTCTTTTTCCATTATAAAAATCACCTTTCCCTAGTATCATGACAATATAAGGGTAAACTTAGTTCAAACCATTTAAAGGTAATTTCAAGACTAAAACACCTTCTTTACCACTTTTAATCACACAAACCAACAATAAAGCATTTCATGAATTAGACATACACATGCAACAATAACAAAAAACCATATGCCTTTTCAAACTAGTGGTTCCCATATGCCTTTTCAAACTAGTGGCTCCCATCATCATTACAAAGACAAAACATTTCTCATACATTACCCACATGCAATATTCAAACCAATTTAACTCACATAATAATACACCTAAATAATATACATACGAGAGTATCGCGAGCCGAATCATTACTTTCCCTTTCATATTTTTTCACTAACTTGCTTACCTTGACTTGCTTCCCTTCATTACCTTTGTGAGACTAACCTGCATTTATAAAAACTATTAGCAATACCTTATCTCACAAAAAATAAATATTTACCTATTTTATTTTTTTCATTAAGCGTGTGAGGCGGGTCATTACATTGTATACTGTTTACGTCTTTGAAAAATTCAAGACCTTTAAATCTCAACGAAAAAGAAAAATCAAATGTCTCTTGATAGATATATCAGTCATGCCTTTCATGATCTTTTTGGTTTCTCATTGGATTACATATGAAAGGGCAACTCACTATAGTCCTCATTTAGTGGGGCTTCGCGGATGCTTCCAACGCTTTCGGGATGTCGCTACCAGCTGGCTGTAAAGACAAGAATCAATAATCAAATAATAACAATTCAAGGGACCCGTATCTTTATGAGCTGGATAGCTACAGGCTGTACATGACACTTAGTACCTAACGTAAAAAGGGTCGGGTCGAAGGGCAGGCTTAAACCTTTATATTATGCGAGATTTTTTATTTTTATCAATTTTTAACATCAAGTTCAGTAAACATGTAAGGGTAATTGTTACAGTAATATTCTTTATACTAACTATTGTAATTTGATTTCATTTGATACTTGGTTAGTTAGGAAAAGCCACAGGGCCCCAGGTGTCTCCCTCTTCCTTATGTGGAAGACTTGCGGCTGACTTTGATTTCATTTCATACTTGGTTAGTTAGGAAAAGCCACAGGGCCCCAGGTGTCTCCCTCTTCCTTACGCGGAAGACTTGTGGCTGACTTTGATTTCATTTGATACTTGGTTAGTTAGGAAAAGCCACAGGGCCCCAGGTGTCTCCCTCTTCCTTATGTGGAAGACTTGCGGCTGCCTTTGATTTCATTTTATAGTTGGTTAGTTAGGAAAAGCCACAGGGCCCCAGGTGTCTCCCTCTTCCTTATGCGGAAGACTTGCGGCTGACTTTGAATTCAGCCGGTCACCAACATCGACTCCAAAGCTGATGGTGTAAATAAAGCTTCTTGTTTCGCATAATGATTATTAATCTGTGTAGTTGCCTCTGAGATCTTGAAGACCATCAAGAGCGAAGAAAAAGATGAAGTGCAATCCTAATTATTTTGTTTTTCATTTTGGTTTACTGCTTGTTATGAGATTTGCTTTCGTGGTAGCTGAGTACAGATCATCTTCCTGCAAGAATGCCACAGCCTTCGCTGACGGCAGTACATATTCCACCAATCTGAATCATCTCATGGATTCTCTACTTAGCAATGTTAAGCAAATAGGATATAACACCTCTTCCTATGGCCAGCCTCCCAATAAGGTCTATGGCCTTCTCCAGTGTTTTGGAAACATCTCAGCAGAGAATTGTTTAAATTGTTCACGGCAAGCAAGAAGCCTTCTTCTTCCAATATGCGGGAATGCCTTAGGTGGCATGTTATGGATGAGTTATTGCTTCTTGCGCTACGAAAACAATAGTTTCATTTCAAAACTAGATACACAAGGAAATTGGCTCACCAATATAAACGATGTGTCTGATCCACAGGCTTTTAAGGCAACGACTTCTGGTCTCATCTCAAATTTGTCCAACCAAGCTTCCGATCCTGCAAATAAAGGATTTGCGGCAGGATCAGCTAAGTCCTCTGCTGCCACTAGAGTTTATGGTCTGGTTCAATGTTGGAGAGATATATCCCCAAAAGATTGCAAAGCATGTTTGGCAAAAGGATTCCAAACGGTGGAGAGTTGCTGTATTAAGAAAAAAGGAGGTGCCGCTATGTTACGAAGCTGCACGGTTCGCTTTGAAATGTATAACCTTTTTACAGAAATGACGGAGGCGCCCTCCCCTCAAGGACCAAAGAGTATGCATAGACATCTTATTTTCTTTAATTATGCTCAAGCATTCGATGGATTTTTGTTGGGTAAATTTAGGAAAGTAACGCGGGCGGTCCGATTCCAAATGACTAACAATATAGATCTACTCTTCAGAGGATTCGTCAAAAACATTACCAATCATATTAGGGCTCGTGGGAGGAGTGATTCTGGTTATCACTATTTTGCTATTTGTAACGAGAAGAAAAGTGAAATCTTCAATTTTTGGAAGGCCGGTAACCGTAGTTAGGGATAGAGGTAGTTTTACGGCCTCATTAGGTTTTTTCTTCGTATTACTTAGCGTAGCGTTTAATTCTCCCAGGTTTACTGGATTTTCTCTCATATACATGTTTTTTTAATGTTACAGAAAGACGTGACAATACCCCCAAGTCGGATGTACTTATAGAGGAGCAGAATTTCATCTTCAACTTAGAAACGTTGGCAGAAGCAACAGGAAATTTTCATGATGACAACAAGCTCGGGGAGGGAGGCTTTGGCGCTGTCTACAAGGTGGGGCTGTAATTTATGTTCATATAACAGGAATAGTGTTTTCAGAAAATAGTTAAGGCGCATCTGGAACTCTAGTTCTGTTTTGATCTTGCAGGGAAAAACTAAAGACGGCAAGGAGATAGCGGTGAAAAAACTGTTTGCTAAATCCGGGCAAGGCAAGAAAGAGTTTATGAATGAAATGAAGCTCGTGGCCAACGTTCAGCATCGAAACCTGGTGAAGCAATTCGGATGTTGCGCTGAGGGCGATGAAAGATTGATTGTATACGAATATTTGCCAAACAGGAGCTTGGACACGTTTCTGTTTGGTAAGTTAGCATTCAAGACCCGCTTGTTATTAGAATGGAAAAGTTATTTCAAAGAGATGGAAGAAATAACATAAACTTTAAACTTGGGAAATACAGGTCCAGAAAGGCGTGCACAGCTTGATTGGCAGAAACGTTATAACATCATATTAGGAGTTGCTCGAGGACTTCTTTATCTGCACGAGGATTCCCAGCTGCGAATCATTCACAGAGACATCAAAGCAAGTAACATTTTGCTTGATGACAAGCTAAACGCTAAGATAGCTGACTTCGGCCTAGCTAGACTTTTCCCTGACGATGAAAGTCATGTTCAAACAACAGTTGCTGGAACATAGTAAGCATTATGGCTCATCCTGTGAAATTTTATAGCTCTCTGATAGTTTTTGTTTTTAGATTTCTGAGTCGATAGAGTGTTTTGTTGACATGGCACAGCGGCTACATGGCGCCGGAGTATGCAATGAGAGGGCAGCTGTCCTTAAAAGCAGATGTTTATAGTTATGGAGTGTTGCTCCTCGAGATTTTGAGTGGAAGGAAAAACACTGATAACAATCTTCCCCAACAAATGGAAAGTCTATTGGAATGGGTAAAATTTGGGTTTGAGTTGTCATTATGCTTTAGCCATGGTTTTGGGCTTTGACTATAGTTTCAAAATTAGACATTCAAATTAAGCGAACTGATGTATAATGCAGGTATGGAGGCTATACAAAGGAGGAGATATTATGAATATGGTTGATTCCGTCGTAATTAAAACTTGCCCAGAGGAGCAAGTCTTAAGATGTATTCATGTTGGGCTTCTGTGTGTGCAAGCTGGTGCAGCACTCCGCCCAGCAATGTCTAAAGTTATCACGATGATAACAAGCAATTCGGTGGCATTGCCGAATCCAGCAAAGCCTGCCTTTGTAAGTAGTACGCAGAGCCGTGGTTCAAGCTCAAACTCAAGCTTGGGGTTTGGCGAGTTTGGAAAGGAGCCAGTATTGCAGACATCCCCAAAAGGTGTTCCTTCCGTGAATGAAACCACAGTTAGTGAGGCGCAACCTCGCTAGGTAGATTAAGTAAGACTCTAAATTTTGTACCGGTTACGACATATTTACGTAGCGTCGAGGAAATATGATTTAAGTCTTAATTGGCAGAATATAAAAATAAGCCGATTGCACATCTCGTATTTTTGTTTTCTTCTTAGTGGCGCAATTTCGGTGGATGCCACTTCCTCTAGTCCTCGATTTTAATTTTGAATAATAAAAAGTGGATTAAGAGACAAATAATTATATTGGGTGGGTTGACTATCAATTGGTCAAAAGTTGACAGTTGCTTACTGATTGTGATTATACCAAGTGGAGGAGTAATTGAATATTAAACGGACCAAGCATTTAAAGCTATTCGTATTATAATACGCCTCTTGATCTTACTCCCCATTTGAGGGTGGGGGTACTCCCCACCCCCACCCTCGGAGTAAGTACAACACACTGCTGTACTTACTCCCCACCCCCATTTGGGGGTGGGGGGTGGGGAGTAAGTACAGCACATTTAAAGCTATTCGTATTATAATACGCCTCTTGATCTTACTCCCCATTTGAGGGTGGGGGTGGGGAGTAAGTATAGCACCTCTTGATCTTACTCCCCATTTGAGGGTGGGGGTGGGGAGTAAGTACAACACATTTAAAGCTATTTGTATTATATTACGTCTTTTGATCTTACTCTCCATTTGAGAGTGGGGGTGGGGAGTAAGTACAGCAGTGTTACTATCCACCCCCACCCATGGGGAGTAAGTATAGCACCTCTTGATCTTACTCCCCATTTGAGGGTGGGGGGTGGGGAGTAAGTACAACACATTTAAAGCTATTTGTATTATATTACGTCTTTTGATCTTACTTTCCATTTGAGAGTGGGGGTGGGGGAGTAAGTACAAGCAGTGTTACTATCCACCCCCCACCCATGTGTGGGTGGGGGTGGATAGTAACATCGCTGTACTTACTCCCCACCCCCATGGGTGGGGGTGGATAGTAACACTGCTGTACTTACTCCCCACCCCCACTCTCAAATGGAGAGTAAGATCAAAAGACGTAATATAATACAAATAGCTTTAAATGTGTTGTACTTACTCCCCACCCCCACCCTCAAATGGGGGAGTAAGTACAAGAGGTGCTATACTTACTCCCCACCCCCACCCTCAAATGGGGAGTAAGATCAAGAGGCGTATTATAATACGAATAGCTTTAAATGTGCTGTACTTGTGTGGGTGGGGGTGGGGAGTAAGTACAACAGTGTTACTCTCCACCCCCACCCATGTGAGGGTGGGGTGGGGAGTAAGTCCATGTGAGGGTGGGGGTGGGGAGTAAGTCCATGTGAGGGTGGGGGTGGAGAATAAGGGGAGTAAATAGTGGGGAGTAAGTACAGCAGTGTTACTCTCCACCCCCACCAAGTGAGGGTGAGGGTGGGGGTGGGGAGTAAGTACAGTAGTGTGGTGGGGGTGGGGAGTAAGTCCATGTGAGGGTGGGGGTGGGGGAGTAAGTACAACGAGTGTGATGTGAGGATGGGGGTGCTTACATGTGAGGGTGGGGGTGGGGAGTAAGTACGACGGTGTGATGTGAGGATGGGGGTGCTTACTCCCCACCCCCATCCTCACATCACACTATCGTACTTACTCCTCACCCCCACCCTCACATGGACTTACTCCCCACCCCCACCCTCACATCACACTCATCGTACTTACTCCCCACCCCCACCCTCACCCTCACATGGGTGGGGGGTGGAGAGTAACACTCGTACTTACTCCCCACCCCCACCCTCACATGGACTTACTCCCCACCCCCACCCTCACATGAGGGTGGACTTACTCCCCACCCCCACCCTCACATGGGTGGGGGTGGAGAGTAACTTCTTCTGTACTTACTTCCCATGCCCACCCTCACATGGGTGGGGGTGGAGAGTAACACTTGCTATTGGGGGAGTAAGTACGGTAGTGTGATGTAAGGATGGGGGTGGGGAGTAAGTACATGTACTTACTCCCCACCCCCATCCTTACATCACACTCGCTGTACTTACTCCCCACCCCCACCCTCACATGTTGTACTTACTCACCACCCCCACCCTCACATCACATTGCTGTACTTACTCCCCACGCCCACCCACACATGGAGGGGGTGGGGGTGGGGGGTAACATAGAGGGTGGGGGTGGGGAGTAAGTACATGTGGGGAGTTGCTTTAAAATTGTGACATCTAATGTACGATTACTTCGCCATTTCATTTTTCTTTTGGTATTAGAAAAGAATTGAGATCAAATTCTATATCTTTAAAATTATTAGTATATATACCTTCTATATTTGATTGGTTTTTTTACTCAACATATTATAACTCCTTTCAATCTACTACTTTACTATTCGTAATCAAGGGGTATGTCTTATGTAGTGGTAAGCACACTATTTGTACAATTGTTAATGGAGATTTTTATACTTTTGATCAAGGAAGACTACCTTAAGTTAAATCTTGAGAAAATATTGGAATACATTTACAAAATATTTGTAAATGAAAAAGTAACAAAGTTAGAAAGCAAATACCGTTTTAAAGAGTGAATATTAACATATGGGTCATAATTGAAAGAGTCCATTGTGCATCTTATACAATTGTTTACAATATACTCAAAAGGAAATATATTAAAGGATAAAAATATTTTATAAGTATAAATTAAGACATGATTTTATTTATTTATTTCAATATTAGAAAGTAAGTGGTGTATGCTAATATTTAAAGAAAATCATAAGCTTGCTAGTATTTTTTGGAGTATATTACATTATTTGGTATATGATAATGTACCAACATGGTACCTTCATGGTACATTTGTAAATAATAGCTAAGGGTTGAGTCATAATTTAGAGTGTGAGTTATTTTTCCCTATTCATGTAAGTGTGAATGTGCAGGAAATGCACAAGTGTCATATGAGTTAGAGTGCAAGTGTTAGTTGAGTCTATGTGCACAAGTATCTTGTATGTATGAGAACAAATATGCAATGCAAAGATATCCACAAGTATCTTAGGTTAGAGTGTGCATGTTATAGAAGTGTAATAATCATGTAGAGGTGTGCATATGTTATAGTGTCAATTATCCATCAAGTATGCAAGTGGCAAGTAGTCAAGCCAAGAGTCATGAGACTTGGCATATGGAGAGCTATAGTCAAGTATCCAAAGAGTCACATTATTATGGAGGTAATACTTCATATATAGATATATAGAAAGGTGGAGGAGATGAAGAATAAGGATAAGAAGTATCACAAGCATTATCATTGTAAGAGAAAGTGAAGCAATAAAGCTTGTATACATTTTGAGCAATTAATATTGTAAGTTATATTACATGCTTAGTACATATTTTATTAAGGCTATTTACATTCATATTGTTGCATATTATTGAATGTTATTTAATTTATTATAAGACTTATTATACATATTAATTAATTTATATTATTCAAATCTCGAGCCTCGTCGGACTGAACGCTTGTCCCTTTCCTGGTGCTTTCAACGGGGTAAAAGGTTTAAAATGATTGTGGCATGGTGGTTATAGGGGTGGACTGCACGAAGATCTATATGGCGGCTTCTGGGGCGGACAACACAGAATACTGTGGCGGCCATAAAAGCTGTACAACCTGCTCAGATTCGTGACGGATACCGATTGCACTATGTAAATTAAAAAAATATATATATATTTATTTATATTATTCTACTCTATAACCTATGATATTTGTGGTAGTACTAAGGCCTATAAATATATTAGTATTATATTTAAATATTAGAGAATCTAATAGTTATATATATATTTCATAAAGAACATAACAATTTAAAAAAATTCTACTATTTTGTGGAAAAAAAATATTTGTTTTGTTAAAAACCTAGCTAATTAGTGAAAATATCCCATAAAAGTAAATTACTCCTATTATTTATAAATAATTTTAAAATATATATTCTAGATATCTTAACAATGGCTCTACTAGTTATAAATATCCACAACCCAGACCTTGACATGCATTCCTTCTATAGGAGGTGCCTAAAGAGATGTCATGATTGAAAATAATTTTCATGAGCCTCATATACTTCAAGAGCATGAATAATAATTTTGGATCATAAATGAATCTTCTATTTCTTAAAATAAATAAAATCAAAACCTCTTGTCACTTGAGATAAGTAAAATTTTATTAAGTTGTTATATGAAATCCTATACTACATCAAGAGTAATACATGAGTTATAGCTTAAAATTTTGTGAAGACCTAAGACTTCACTACTATTGGCAAGGGATTAATCATCTAGTAAGAAATTTTCTTCTTAATTATATCAATGACATATTTCCATAATTTTAATGATGCGGCCTAAAAAGAAAAATGAATTATAAGGTATTTGAATATTTCTCAAGGTTAAATTGAATTTGATTCACTTTAGAGAAGTCACTCAAGGAAAGAATATTAAGATTTTCTATAACCCTAAGTCTTATTCCATTTAATGTTGGAAACTAAGAACCTATAGAAAATATCTAGATATTATATATCATTATAAAATTATTTTTGATATTTAGCAAGTGCCATGAATTAATAATAAATAATATGTTTATTCTTTTCTTGGGATTGAGATTCAAGTATGAAGATGACCTTCATAAGAACTTAGAGGTATAATTGACAAGAAGATAACACATACCTTTAATAACTAAAATATAAAGAGATGGAGCAAGAGGGAGTGTTTTTTTCTAATGGCTTTAAATAAACCAAGTTATTTAGAATGAATTCCATTAATTAAGAGACAAGTAGAGGCATCACAAATTAAACCTTAACAAGTCGTATTTATAATTGGGACCAAATCCCAAGTCTTATAGACTCATAAGAATAAAAAATATTTGATTCTATCATGATATTTTTTATAATAAATTTTCACAAAAATGAAAGTTTGGCTAGACTACTTAACTCATTTTATTAACCTTTGAAACAACAATATTGTTATCTAGAATATAATAATTACTAATAAATTCAATCTACTTAGCCCTAACAATCAAAGGTGGAAGATTTGTAAGTCTTCAAATTAAGGCATTGGTAATGATTTTGTAAGAAACAATATGCAAAATCATTAGCCTTAAATCATGATGGGCTTTTAATGATCTAATATAGGAATAAGTTATATATTTCATTTATTAAAAATCTAGCATAAGGTATTGGATTTTATTGCTTCTAATCAAACTTTGTAGAGATCAACTAATCATTGGTCAAAGTTATGTATAGAATTCACAAGGGAAGCTATCAATTCTAGGATATTTATCATTGGACTTAATAATTACAACTTTATGAAGGTCATCTAAACATAGTATTATAACAAATAATTTATTGAGCTTCTAAAATCTTACAAGGAACAACATTAGAGGGTGTTTATAGGTCTTGATTCCTATTAGGGGTGTACACTTTAGATGTAATTTTTTTTTTTTTATATAATGAGATATAAATACATCCCTTATTTTCAATATGAAAGCGAGTTTTCTATCAATATTGTAAGTAAATTTTATTTATTTATTATCTTAGAAATGTTTAATTTTTTGAAAATAAATTAAGATAACTTAATCATCAAATTTTAGCCAATAAATTTTGGATTTAAATTAAGGTAATGTGTAATATATATCAACTATGACACTATGATGAAGAGAAGCAAGATATAAATTTAGTGTACCTTTAACTCATAATCTAAGGATATTTTCCAAATTACGGATGCTCTAAAATTTTAGCTTATAGAGACACTTGTAGGAGACCTAACAGGTACTAAGTTCTTATATCTCTTATAATACCTTTTTATCATATTATATCCTTATATTATTCTAATATGTATAACCTAACTTAAAAATAACCTATCAAATTATTATTTATTTAGAGGTAGAAGAGGGGTTATGACTCTTTATATTATATGCCTTTGATTAGATGTTTATACCCCTAATATAATTTTGTGGAGAGAGTATACATCTATCTATTCATATATCTTGTAAATACAACATTGTATAGTGATTCCTTTATGGATTATATAAATTAAACCTATTTTCATTACAAGTGGTATTAAAGCCACACTTTTGAACCTATGGTTCAACTTCTAATCAATAGCTAGATATATTTTAGTATTGTATCTTGTACTTATTTTCCCTTATATCCAAGATAATTTCAACTTGTGCCAAATTTTTAGGATATTTTCAATCATATCTTCTTAGCATTCATCTTACCAAACTAGATTCCATCTAACATGTAACAATTATCCATATTATATTAAAAAGTTGTAATTGAAGTTGTGAGAATTTGTGACTCAATAGTGAAAGGGTGTGACTAAGAATACGAAATAATGTGACCCAATATCAAAAGGATGCAATTAAAGATATACAAGATGTGATCCATGAAAAAAAGGGTATGACTTGAGATACAAAAGGTTGCAACTTGAGAGTGAAATGGTGTAACTTGAGATAAAAGAGAGTGCAACTTGAGAGTGAAAGGGTGTGACCCAATATAAAAACTTTGCATAAAATAAACTAGAGGAACTATTTAAGCTCTTCTTAATTTTATCAACTTGGGTAAGGAAGTAAATTCAAAAAGGCTACAAATATGACCTCTAGTGGTAAGGTGTTGTAAAAAGACATATTTTTCTAAAATGATATTCTATGATAGTTTACATAGAAAGTATCCACAAAGAAATATCTTATACCATACTAAGTGTAGATAATTTTTTTAAAATAAAAATGATATATTTTTTAGAAAATGTAGACTGATATAAATGCTCCATCATCCTATTAGTTCCCTAAATAAAATTAGATTAAGTAAACCATGACCAAGATGACATATGTTTAATTCTTAAATTAGGATGAATTCCTAAGATATTATGCATGTAATATCATACCTTTATTTTAATTTCATACCAATTCATCATATTTTAGCTAACTTTATTAGCATAATTATCCATCTAAAATATTCCCATAAATTTCAAATACGTGGTGGAAGCACACTATTTGAACACCACCATAAAAAAGATATTTTCACTACATAATTGAAGGAAAATATATTTACAATTCTATAAATTTTATCATTAAAATAAAAAGTATTATATAAATATATTACTAGGCTCAACTCCTTAATTTACTAAAAAATATTAAAAATTTCAGAAATATAGGTCATTTATTCACATGTCCAAATTCATGGTTCCTTTTAAGATATTTATCATTAGCTTAACTAAAGGAACTAAAAAAATATAGAAAAAGTCCCACCATCGTCATTGTTCTCATACATTGAAAGCATATATTATCCAAGACTAATATTATATGATGCAATCATGTGTATACCTACAAGCATTTATTATATAATATTTTTAACAGGGATTTATGTATTTAGCCTATGGGCATTTGGTTTGGCCTTGCCATGGTTAACCTTACTAAACCCTTTGTGCATTATGTTATGTTTTTTTTAGATATAGAAGGGGTTTTGAAAGGGTCCTTGAACCATATACAGTAGGAGAAGTCTTGCAAGACTTGGCCAAAAACCAAATTTACAAAGACAAGAACAGCTACAAAACACAGCTCTTGGACACTCAATGATAGGTAGGTGAACATTAGATATTGCATTAAAATTTCAAAGTATAAATACAATGATCATAGGCTAAATATAACCATAGATAACTATTATGAAATATCCGTCTAATTGAAGCTAACACTAATAATAATATATTCGCCTTAACAAACATTGTTAAGAGAATAATAAATATCAGTGAAAATAATGAAATAATATAGGTAAAGATAACCTACCCTGACACCCCCCCTTATTACATTATTTTGAAATACAAAGAGAGTTGCGAAACAACTCAAATTTGATACATGCAAGTGCCTTAGTTAAAATATTTACAACATGTTCATCGGTGGGAATGTACTGGAGTTGTATCTTGTAATTTAGAACTTCATATCAAATAAAGTGACATTGAGTGTCAATGTGTTTGGTGCGTTCATGGAACACTAGATTCTTGGCGAGCTTCAAAACACCTTGGTTATCACAAAACAAGTGGATTGGAAGTTTCTTGGGAAGACCCATACTTGAAATAATGTGACGTAACCATATCGTCTCACACACTGCTCCTCGTGCTACGCGATATTCTACCTCTATAGATGATAAAGCAACCACATGTTGCTTCTTACTGTGCCAATAGATAAGATCAGAGCCAAGATGAAAAATATATCCAAAAGTTGATTTCCTATCATCAATTGACCCAACATAATCAGAGTCCGTATAACCTTGCAAGAAGAAGTTGTCATTATTCTTGTATTCTAGGCCATATTTTGTACTACCACAGACATAATGAAGAACTCATTTTGTTGCTTTCCAATGACTAACCTTAGGTTCCTACATGAACCTAGAAATATAATTCATAGAAAAACTGATGTCTAGCCTGGTGTTGGTCAGATATATGAGACTCCCAATAAACTGGTGATAGAGAGTTCCATCTACTTGAGGAGAAGTATCATATCACGATAACTATAGCCTTGTTTCCATTGGAGTTGCTTTAGACTTACTATCAGTCATACGATATTTCTCAATCAATATCTTGGTATATTTATTATGTGTCACTCTAATGTGATTCCTCTTATGTTCTACTTTTAAACTAAGATAATAATGAAGAAGTCCTAGATCTATCATCTCAAATAATTTTTTTAAGTCATCCTTCACTACATCTATCAATTTATTTAAACTACCAGTAATAATCAAATCATCAACATAGAGTACTAGAGTCACTATTTCAAAATAAATATTATTTAAATAGATATTAGCATCCAAATTACTTCTCTTGAAACCATGTTGCAATAGGCGATTATCAATTTTTATGTACCAAGCTCGTGGAGCTTATTTTAATCCATACAAATATTTAACCAATTTACAAACCTTTTGCTCTTGACCTTCAACCACAAATCCTCCTGGTTGAGTCATATACATTTCTTTCTTGAGATCACCATTTAAGAAGGCACTTTTTATATCCATCTGATGTAGCTTCCATATGAACTATGCTACCATAGCACAAAGGACTCAAATGGTAGTCATTATAGCAATGGGTGCAAAATTATCTTCATAGTCAATGCCTTCTTTTTGTGCATAACCCTTTGCAAAAAGTCAGGTATTATGCTTGTCTATAGTTTCATCTACCTTATAATTCACTTTGCATACCCATTTGAAACCAATGGGTTTCTTTCTAGAAGGTATATCAACTAGCTTCCATGTGTTATTTTTATGAGAGACATATGTTCTACATCCATAGCTACCTTCTATTGAGGCTCACTAAGCGCATATTGTACCGTTGTAGGTTCATCTTCATCCAATGAATATATAAAAATACTATCATCATCTACATCCATATCTTCTTCTTTATCTTCTTTTGCATCTACAAAAATTTCTTCAAAGTGCTGGTAAATCTCATCAACCTTTGTAGTCTTTGATTTTGATATCTTTTGAAGAGTCATACTACGTGTATGATGTTGATCTCATGTTATATTTAGAGGTGTAGTCACTTTTGAGTCTCTCATTGTGCTAGTATACCATTTGGGAATCTTATTCTCTGGGGAAGGAGTCCCTTTCTTAGGCTCCTCATCATCCAAGTACATAGCTGAAAATGTGTTATCTGATGTGAAAGCTTCACCAATTACCACATCATGATTGATGTGATTTTTATTGGTTTTAGGATATATCAATAATGGTCCCTTGCAATGTTCATCATAACCAATAAAAATACACTGTAGGGATTTCTCATCTAGCTTCTTTATATTTGCTTTTGGAATGTTCATGAATGCCTTACACCCAAATATCCTAAGATGATAAATTAAGGGTTTTCTACCACTCCATGCTTCTTGTCAAGTCATTCCCTTAAGATCTTTGGTGGATGCTCTATTCATGAGGTACGTTGTTGTAGTGATAGCTTCTACCCAATACTATTGCTTAAGATGTGGCCCTATAAGCATACAATGAACCATTCCATGATGGAATAATTCCTCCTCTTAGAAAATACATTTTTCTATGGATTATAGGTTGTAGTAAGACACCTCTTAATCCCATGTGTACTACGAAATGTGGAAAATTCTTTGGAGGTATATTCACCCCCTCGAACTAAGTGGAGGATCTTAATAGAACTTCTCGATTCCTTCTCAACATATTTCTTGAATTGCTAAAAAAATATGAAGATATCAAACTTCAGATGTAAAAATAAACCCCACATATTCCATGATTAGTCATCAATGAACAGCTAAAAATACCTCTTTTTGCCATAACTATTTGGCATAGGACTGCATAGATTGGTGTGTACCAACTCCAACAGTATTTTGACCTGTGAGGATCTTAATTCAAAAGGTACTCGGTGTTGCTTCCATGCTAAGCAATCTGAGCAAACTAGAAAAGTGGATGAAAGGGCAAGAAGATCTTTAACCATCTCATATTTACTTAACTCAAGTAAATATCCTAAACTTAGATGGCCATATATTTTATTCCAAAGAGAAGTTGTCTCTTTTGTGTTTACCACCATGGTAACATGAGGTGTAGAAATGGCATCTAAAGAAAACAAGCCATGCTTGTAGGAAGCTATTTCTACATGTTTACCCTTACTTGTGATGAAAAAATGCTTCTTTCCATCCTTAACTCTAAAATCAATCACCATGTTTTTATCCAACATTTGAGGCATTGAAAACAAGTTGTTTGCCAATCCTGGAACATAAAGGACTTTCTCAATGTGATATTTTCCATCTGGAAGAGTGACTAAAAAATTTCCTTCACCCTAGACCTGGCAGGTCTTATCATCAACTATGGTAATTGGTTTACCTTCCTTAGCCTCAAATGTCTCAAACCATGATTTATCACTAGTCATGTGTTTACTAGCTCCAAAATAAATATTACAACATAGGATCCTTTTGCTTAGAATCTATGTGAGTTACTATCACCTTGTGTGCCCTCTCAGAACCAAGTATGATTCCTCAAAAACAACATATTCCTTTGGTTTATTATGCTTATTTTGTGGTTTCTTTCCCTTATTTTGACCTTTGTCATGTGGTTATTTATTTTTAAACCAACACCTATTGGTGTCATGGTTTTCCATATCACAAATTTTGCAATACTTCTTTTGCCCTTGTTGAGGTTGCTTGCCTTTGGAACATTTGGAAGAAGATCCCCCTTTCTGAAAGTTGCCTTGTTTCTTTGATCCCTTATTTGAATTTGATTTACCTCTTCAGTTTAAAACAAATTTACCAACTCCACAAAAGTAACTTCTCTTATAGACACTTGAAGGGATGTGATCAACACCTTGTAGGAATATGGTAAAGCTCTCAAAATGACAAAATTCAAGTTCTTAACCTCTACTGATTCTACCAAAAGCATTCAAATTGGACTTCAATTCTACCACTCTACAAAGGAACAATTCTACTGTTTCACCAAACTTCATACTAAGATTATGAAGTTGGGATTGAAGGTTAAGAATGGTGGATTGATTATTCCTTTCATATATGGTAGTTAATGCATCCCAAGCATATTTACCATATTTAGTATCACAAATGTGAGGTTGTACTTCATGAGTAGTAGTAAGCAATATAAGCATGAGGGAACTTCTATCATTTTTATCATATGCTTCTTGATTTGTACCTACTCTAGCAAGATGTTTTAGAGTGCCAGTCACTATATCTCACAAATCTTCAACATGTAGAATGACTCTTATTTTTGTTTTCCATGGAGCATAATTGGAACCTTTAAGAAACTAAGTATTTGAAAGATATTTGTGTATAGTGGCCATTATGAAGGTTACTTATATCACCAAAATGGTCTCTCATTCAATATACCACAAATGAGTACTGAAAGCGAATTCACTCAAATTGATGGCACCTACCTAAAAACCCTTTCAAAAAAGGTTGATTCGTTGGAGGAAACTAATCCAAACAATAGGAGTGAATTAGGGTATATTATGGAGTGAATATCAAAATAAAATTGGTTGTCCTTATTTCTTCTTGATGATTTATAGAGCACAATAGCTCAGACATCATTTTTGCAACTATATTAGGTGTTGGATACAGTAGCCCAAGCACGACAACTTTACCTGTAAGTGTGGGCCAGAGGTACTGTAAATACCGAATGTTGCTATGCAATAAATTACACAAAAGGGTTTAAAATTTGGGGTCTTATGTGATTTTGAGTTTTAACTTATGATGTCAGTGCAAAAAATAGGAAATTAAATGCAACATACAATCAAAAGTGCCTATAGATTTTGAGATATAGGTGTCGGATTCAGCCAAAAAATGCACCTATTTTTACAATGCCAATTTTAAAGGTGTCGAATGCAATAAAAAATGCACCATTTTACAATAAATTTTGCAATAAAAATATGTTTTGTGTTTGTAAAAATTGATATTCATAATTCCCCCTTTGTTTTATAATTTTGCAAAAAAGAATACAAATTTGTCCCTCCTTTTGTTTGCAAAATAGACAAGTTTTGATGGAATTTTGAGATCTTCAATTTGATGAGATCCTTCTCTAGTTTGCAAAAAAAAAATTGTAAGTTTTGTTTTGTATCCCTCCTATTGAGAAAAAATGCACAATTTTGTCTTTGTATTTTGCAAAAATTTGGTGCCCAATTTCTTTTGTTTTGTTTGTAAAAAAAAATAATTCTACTCAATCAATTTTAATAATAATAAAATATTTGTAAAAGAAATTAATCTATTTAAAAACAATTTATTTGCAAAATATTAAATTAATTAAAAAAAATGAAATAAAAAAATTTAAATGCATAAAAGAAAAAATTACCTCCTTTTAATGTTTTTTTTTTGTTTTTTAGCGAAAAAGTGATTTTTAGTGTGCACAGGATTTGATCCCCCAACCTCCCATAGAGTGCCCTGGCACAGGTTAGATTAACCAATTAGGCTAGCACTGCTAATGGGAATAGAAGGTGACTACATTCTATTTTTTTCTGTCAGTTCCAAAATGTAAAAAAAATTTATTGGGACTTTTAGTCCCATATGCACCAGGTGGATGCAATTTTAAGGCTTTAAAAACAAGAATGGGTACCTTGTTCTTTGATTGCATTCGATCAATTAGATACTTTGAACACCCTTTTTACCAATGATGGTAGTGTATTAGATAGTGCCACATCAACACCTTGGATCAGATCATGCCACATCAGCTTCAAATTTCTACCTCAGTCGCACCACGACATGTTGCCATGTCACAAAATCGATCCACATGCTCACCATGTTCATGGCTTGGTCAATATCTGTAACTATCAGAGGTTTGTAGGATTGATATCCAATGGTATTTGAGTGTCGTCATCTAGGAGTGGTTGAACAATATGAATTATTAGTCGATGTTCCTATCATCATTCAATTCGATCAGTATTTCAGGTCTTTTCTATTAGGTCGATCGTGAGTTGGTCCGGTCAGTCACGTTTGGTTGGTCAACTGTCACATCTATTGAGTGTATCAAGTCCCAATATGTATGTCCATATCAATCTAGGTCAAGCCTATCCAAGTTAGTCTAGGGGTGTCCCACACCTAGAGATTTGTGCCTCCTCAATATTCGGTCCAGTAAGTCCATCTCAATATTTGTGCCAAGGGAGTCTAATCTTGTAGCCTCAAAAAACATGTCCCAATGTGCTCACTTGTAAAACCATCTGCACCCAACATTATATCTGATACCAATGATAAGCAGGTGAAAATTAGATATTGCATTAGAATTTCAAAGTATAAATACAATGATCATAGGCTAAAGATAGCCATAGATAACTATTACAAATTTTTTCTTGCAAAAAAATTATATTTTGTGCTATGCAGGGTTTGAATGCTTGACCTCTTGCAGCTTAGCACTCGTGCTGATCCGATCGACCAATCGGGCTAGCACTCTTGATGGAAAAAAAAGGGAGGTGATTTAGATTTGAAGTCTCATGGCACGTAAAGTTAGAAAACAAATTTCTAACTTATTATCCCACACGTAGTAAAATATGATACTATGGAGAAAATAAAATGGCAAATGTGCCCATTTGAATTCAATTGCCTTCAGGTAGTCTCTACTTGTGAGAATAGTTATGGATCATTACCACATGTCAAAGAAACAATATTTTATCATGCCACATCAACATATCACCCAACACATCAGTCCAACCTCGCCACGTTAGCAACCACATCAATTGAAATTATATGCTGCCATAGATCTACCTTGATCCATGTGTAGCTACTTGATACTAATGTTTGCCATGTCATCTACGCCATGTATCTGCTTGTAGATATCCACATCAGCTCCTAGAGATCCATGCCTAGGATATCGATGGTCCTAGAGATCCATGAAGTAGGGGATCCATGTTAGTGCCTATCAATGGTCCTCAAAATCTATGCCTATGGATTCATGTAGGGTTTATCAGTGGCTATTAGAGATCACCAAATCATATTTTAATCCAATTAGTTGTTATCTAGTTAGAATATATGTTGTATCTATTGGTTGGTATATGTCCATGTTTGGTTGTAAGTGAGATCATGCCAGGTTAGGTTTGTCCATAGTGTCTATCACCTATCAAGTTGGGTCTATTCATAGAGTCTATCGCCTGTTAGGGTAAGTCAATCCAAGAGGATCCCATAGCTCAAGATTTATGTCCCCTCAAGATCTGGTCCACCAATCCACCTCGATAACTATGTTGAGGGATTCTGCATCTGTCAGGTCCAATATTTTGTAGGTAGAGCCACCAGATCACCATATCACACCAAATAAAAAATTACCTACCTTTTTTGTGCCTGTGCCTCGACTCCCACAATGATACCAATGATAGGTAGGTAAACATTAGATATTGCATTAGAATTTCAAAGTATAAATACAATGATCATAGTCTAAATATAGCCATAGATAACTATTATAAAATATCCCCCTAATTGAATCTAACAATACTAACAATAATATATTTGCCTTAACAAATATTGTTAAGCGAATAACATACATTAGTGAAAATAATAAAATGTTATAGGTAAAGATAACCTACCCTAAAAATCAACACTAAGTAAACCATCGCGATCTTAAAAAAGAGGTACATGAGACAAAACAACATAACCAGGGATTGGATGAAACACAAACTCTACCACAAGCTAGGAGCACCACTAGATGGGCAAGACAGAAGTCACAATAGGTAACCTCATGACTCATGGGATCCATCACCCCTACTAAAACTTAGACCTTGGTATCTCAAGAGCATAGCATTTATGTCCATTGCATAAGCAAAAGCAACTTCAAGTGTTCCAATGAGAGAAGATTGGTAATATACCACCAAGCTATTATTACCCAAACTAATAGCCTTGAATTTTGGAAACTTTGGAAATTTGCAACAATACGATCTAAGACCAATGTCAGCTCTCGAGGAACCAAAATGAATATTTTCTTTATTCAAAATAATAAAAGACATGATCAAACTGCACCAAAGAATCTAGAAGGAAGGTCCCAAAAATAGTCTTTTGCCCATTACAAAAAATTGGGATTGGATCTCTTTTCCCTAGAAAAGGGCTAGAAAGGTTGATAATTTCTAATATCCATCTTCAAAAAAGACTAAGAGCCATTGACAATATCTATCTCTATCACCTTATTCCTCAAATTCAACCGATGTTGATAATAATTATCCTATTTTTATTTTAATTTGCCAACCACTTTCGCCCAATTCCATGGACAATTCACCTTCAAATTATAAATAATTTTGTTTTTCCTACCCAATTCGCCACATATACTACCCATATAAATACTAAAGGGGGTACCGATAAACATACATCTAAAACACTCTAACTCAAAAATAGCTCTGAAGCAATGAAAAACCTATTGTCAGTCGACATATTTATCGATTGGTTGTAGGGTATTATCAATCGAAAGACACCGATCGGTTCCACAAACTTGACAAGGTTGTAGAGGAGTGCTTCTCAACATAAACCGATCCATTGTAGAGGAGTGTCAATCAACATATGTCGATCGATTGTAGAGGAGTGTCAATCGACATAAGTCAATCGGTTCAGAGGATAGCTTCTCGATATAAATCGATCGATTACATAGTGTCAATTGGCATAAGTTGATCGATTGCAGAGGAGTGTCAATCGGCATAAGATGATCAGTTGTAGAGGAGTGTCAATCAACATAAGTCGATCGATTGCAAAGGAGTGTCTGTCGATATAAGTTGATTGGTTGCAAATGAGTGTCAATCGGTATAAGCTAATTGGTTTCAGAGTAGTGTCAATCGACATAAGCTGATCGGTTGTAGAGGTATGTCAATTAGTATAAGTCAATCGATTGTAGAGGAGTGTCAATCGACATAGGTCGATCGATTGTAGAGGAGTGTCAATCGACATAAGTCGATCGATTGTAGAGGAGTGTCAATCGGCATAGATTGATCGGTTGTAGAGGAGTGTCAATCAGCATAAGCAAAATTATCAATCAATAATTATCGATCGATTATAGATATTTTGATAGTGATGATCTATTGTAGAGGACTACCCCTCGACACATACCGATTGGTTGTAATAGATTATCGATCATCAAAAATTGATCGATTGTAGATATTTTGATAGTATTGTCAATCGACTCATGATTGATCGGTTGTAGTAACATTAAAGTGACTATCGATGATAGAAAGTTGTGATGATTATGATAATAGGTAAATTGAAATCTTTCAAAAATCAATGTGCTTGTTTTATTTTGGATAATCTCTAGCAATAAATTTGACTTAATGCCTACTTGTTGTTGTAGCCTTGTTACTTTTTTTTAACCTTTGTTAGTTTCTTTAGAATTGCTAGGTAGAGTATTCTTCTTCCATAGTTTTGTTGTCCAAAGCTCTTTTTCTTTAGTTTCATAGGCAGCGTAGATGCACTATCTACAACTATGGTAGACAAGTATCCATGTCATCTTGTTGTGTGTTAGGAGCATTTTTGTTGTTAGAGACTACTTCTTGTCTGTTAGAGTATGTTTTCTTAGCGTTGTTTTGATTTGTTGTTGTTCTCTGAGCATGCAGGTAGAGGTCATTCTAGAGGGTAGTGTAGGTTTATCTGAAGACTCATAGATTATTTATGGAATTATAGTTTAACCTTGGTTACTTAGAAATACAAATTATTATTGAGGGAAGTATGCGATTTTCCTTCAATTTCATATTCATTTCCTAACATCTAAAGGTTTTTCTTTATAGATACAATGTCACCTACTGAATATGGAAAGAATGGAGGCCAATATTTTGGTAAAAAGATAATTCTAAAATTTTACACAAATATTAAAAATGTAGTGAGGCATCCACATCTGCACAACATGAAGGTACAAACACCTTTTACCATCAAATCATTACTTTTTCTATCTGTTATTCTTAAATATAAAGCCTTTCTTTATTAATAGATAAATGGTTGTCTACTTATCTACCTCTTTTTAAATGCTTTGTAAAATTGTATTCTGTTAATTCTTTAAAATAGTGCCTTTTTACATCCAAAAATGATATAGAACACCAAACATTGAATGCAGTAAACATTGTCGACCTTGATATGCATCCACTCGAAGATATTCTAGCGGATGAGATGGGACCACATGATAATTTTCCTAATAATGACATTCAACAACCACTTCACGAGATGCCTAATACAGACACATCAACCAAAAAAGAAAATGATAGTACAATTAAAATGCAGACCTCTGGGGAATCTTGTAGTAAAAAATCTAAACATCAAAAGACAAGTGAATGGACTATTGGAAGGGATTTTAAAAATGAATGGGTATGGTTATACCCCTTTATTGAGTGAGATGAGATAGAGAAAATGTGTAGATGCGTTATTTGTAGTTGGAAACTGGGAAAGGATCATTTGTTGCAAAATAAGAAAGACACAATAGAAAAACACTATGGGAAAGTTTATATCAAAGAAATACAAAGTGATGGAACAATTAAGAAATATCATAGGTGGAAGGATGCATCGGAATGTGTGCATGTCAGATATGCACTTGAATACAAAAAAGCAATGAAACACCAACAAACTCTCATTGAGAAGGGTGGAACAATCCAGGCCCAATTTCAAAAAATTAATAAGACCGTATTAGCCTCAAAACATTTGCAGTTTGTTGTTGTATACAATATTCTAAAAAAGGGTCGACCCATGTCTGATTTTGCTGATTATAAGCAACTATTTCAACTAGCCGATGTACAAAACCTTACCAGTTCCCATTGGTCAGATCGAAGTGGTTGGGAAATGGTAAAATTTCTATCACTAGTTGAGAAGGAGGACCTGAGAGAGAATGTAAAACAAGCCAAATTTATTTCACTTTCCATTGATGAGGTAACGATTGTTGACAACACATCTTGGATTTGCATACATGTTTACACATTCCAAAATCATTTGAGACAACCTCATTTACTAGCACTACATAAGATGATGGAAAATTGTAATGCAGAAAACATTTACAATGTTGTTGTAACCAGTTTAAAGGATATTTCCAGAATGGATGAAAAAGAAATTACCACAAAGTTAATTTGTGTTGGAGCTGATGGTGCAACTATAATGCAAGGACAAAGGAATGGTCTTTGTGTTAGACTTCAGATATCAATTACCCCATATTTGATTCCCATTCATTGCATGGCTCATCAAATGAATCTTGCATACAAAATTGTGAGCACATTTGAAAATGTAGCCAGAGTGGAAGATCTCATCCATGAAATACACTCTTACTTTTCATGCAGTCCAAAAAGGTTTGCAGAGTTTCAACAGTTTTCTCTAGGTGTAACTGAAGGCAGAAAATTGTTAAAATATGTGGACACTAGGTGGATTTCACTGTTTCTTCCTGCAAAAAGGGTTTTTTCAGAATATCAATCCTTAGTGGGGTTTATGTATGCACATCGTAGGGATGTTGACAAGGCAAAATATTTGCTATTTTGTATGACTGACTTGGAAACTCTTCTCACATTATGTGGTATTCTTCCATTGTTGCAAGAAATGAATTCTTTGATTAAACTCCACAGAAAGAGGTATATATTATTGATTTCATCAGGATGAGAAAACAAATATGTATGCTTATTGATAAGATTTACTTGTCTGAAGAAAATTTTAAGGATCCTTTGTTTGATAGTTGGAATACATTAGTTCAAGTCAATGATCCTAACAAATTTTTAAAGTTCAACATCAATGATAATATTTGTATTGCTATCCATGGAAAGATGATTCCTTTATATCATTATGAAAAGTGGTTAGATACACTTACAGATGATGTTGAAAAAGTGCCCATAACACATTGTGGATTCGATGAGGTTTTGGATAGTACTAAGAATAAATTGAAAAGAATTGCAAAAACATTAACAAGTGAAATAAGAGATCATTTTCATAGAGATGAGCTGCTTGAGGCCATGGTTGTTGTTAATCCCATGTTCTGGAATCCTTGTCTTGACCATAGTAGTAAAAGTGAGTTGTTTATAAAATATATGGGCACTCTTATGACACATTTCTCTAAATGTGTGGAAGTAAATGGCATTCAAATCAATGGTATTCTAAACAAAGAACTTTTGAGACAACAATCAACCAATTTTGGAATAACAATGGTTAATCAAATTGCACATTTCAAAAACCCACATGAGATTGGTTCCATCACATGTTTGTGGCAAAAATTGTATCCAAGTAGTGTCTTACAAGAAACTATGAGTGAATACTTTATTTTATATGAATTATGTCAGACAATGATTTTGGGATCTATTGAAGATGAAAGGGTTTTCAGTGCACTATATTTTGTTAAATCTAAAGTTCATAACAGGTTGGACAAAAATTTGGAAAATTGTTTGAGAATGTATGTGTCATCGTACGAGTTGGATAAGTTTCCCTATGATAGAGCTTTGACATATTGGAAGTCCCTAGCGGACATAAGAGGTCTCACTAATATTGTTGATAATGAGGATAATGAGTCAGCTTGTAGTGATGAGATTATGGAAACGCATAATTCACAAAGGATTCCTAGTTCTTTTGGAGAAGTCGACAAGACTTTGTTTCAGCTTCCAACAATGTAAAATTTCAATGAGTTAAACAAATTCATATAATCAATGATTTTCTATATTTGATATCATTTGTAAAATTTTAATGATTGAAAAAAATTCATATTATCAATGATTTTTTGTATTTGATATCATTTGTAAAATTTCAATGATTTAAAAAATCATATAATCAATGATTTTCCATATTTGATATCATTTGTAAAATTACAATGATTTAAAAAATTCTATAATCAATGATTTCTCGTATTTGCTTTTTAATGTTATTGACTATCTATGTTGACAAAATTTTATGATTTATGCTTTAGCTTTGAGTAAACTAGAAATTTGAAAACCATGCATGCATACATAATTAGTAAATATTTCTTTTACAAAGTGTTGTATGTAGTCTAGAATAGTAGAAAGCACAATGCAAATAGCATAAATCTCAAGTTACGGAAATAACAATACAATATAAATGGAAATAGCATGAAATCCAAGTTATGGAAATAGCACAAGATAACTCTCATTATTATATCATAGCTTTGTTATTGAATTAACTGTCTATGTTGACAAAATATTATGATTTATGCTTTGAATTTGAATAAATTGAAAATTTTAAAACCATGCATGTATGTATCATTAGTAAATATTTCTTTTAAAAGGTGTTGTATGTACTCTAGAAGGCAAAATGCAAATAGCATATTACTCTAGATATGGAAATATAAAAACAATATAGCATAATACACAAGACAATACTCATTTTTATATCATAACAAGATTGAATTTGAATAAAATGAAAATTTAAACCCATGCATAGATATATCCTTCGTAAACTCATTGAAATATAAAAAAAAAACATAATACACAATAATAAAAGAAAATTTAAACCCAATATAATACTCAAGTGATGAAAATAACACACAAATATAAATGTAAATAGTATAATACTCAAGTAATAACAATAAATGTCTTGTTTTCAAATGAAAACATATCATAAAATTATATTTTTGATAAAATCAAAATTTTAAAAGCAATAACAGAACCAAGTTGTCCTTTTCATTCCTTAGATGGGGGGCTAGAGGTAGTTTCAACTTCTTTTCCCTTTTCTGTTGCTTCCACATTCTGTAGTTCAAGGGGTCCTCCCTCAGGCTAGTTATCAGTCCTCTCCATTGCTCTAGAACTGACAAGGATGTTCTCTACACTTTTCAAGCCTTCGAGCAGGGTGTTTTCCTCTTTTCCAACATCTTCGGATATTGGTGCAAGAACTTCTTTACCCTTCTCCTTAAGCAGAACATCAAGATCCAATCCATTTCGGATAATGATCTTCCTAAAAGCGTTGTTTTGTCGAACTACTTCCTAAGCTCTTTTTTTCATTGCCATAGAAGCCATTAAGAAATCCTTTGCCATCTGGAGATAGTCTTGCAGGTTTTGAACCTGCTTCCTCAGATTATCAAACTTTACCTACAAAAAGAAAAATAAGTAGTCAGTAGACATTTACATTTTAAAAAAGAGAAAAAAAATTTAGAACACATTAGTCTAACCTCAGCAACATTCCTTGTAGCTACAACAACAACAACCATTTTCTTATCACATGCCCATTCATTAAAATAAGCTTGGGCTTCAACATTTAAGTTCTCCAATATGTTCAACATAATGCTTAAAATTTCATCATTGTAAGATGTTTGAACCTTCACCATGCTAGATTTAGCTTGATGTAGTAGAGCATCAAGCTTTTCTGGTTCATTTTCAACTAAAGAAAAATAATTTTCTCTTTTGAAATTTTTTGAATCGGGCATTTATTTCCTTTATCAAAACTTTGGCTCGATACTCCCATTGTTTCATTTATTTTACATATGGAATTAGAGAATATTTAATGGTTGCTTGAACATTGTCAGAAACTAATTCATTTAAAGAAAAATTACTTTTTCATCCTCTAGTAGAGGATGAGCCCGAGGGGTGCTAGTTTCCTTAGGAGGAGATGGACTTGAACATTCTGCTCCTACTTCATTTTGAGGATCTCGAAGCAGATCTGTTACTTGAAAAATAGTGGGTATGTTGCCTTGTAAAAATAAATCCTGATCAAGTGGAGGATTATCTAACCCAACACCAGAAGCTTCATGTACACCTGTAAAATTACCAAAAGATATATTTTTGAATCCTGAAAATTGCTTGGATGTTGTTCCCTATGGCCTAGATGGAAGAAAATGTTTTCCACCCTAGAACCATTGTTGACCTCGCATTTGAGGTTGGCATGGTGGAGGAGGGGGTGGCATCGACTGTTGTCTTCCATGATGAAATTATTGTTGAGGACCTTAAAAAATCAAAATAAAAATTGGTTAGAAAATTTGTGAAGGTAGACTGTAAAATTTACTATTAATTTATAACACTTACTAGCTGAAGATGAGACCTCTTGAATAGCCACAACTGCAAATGGAATGTTGGGTGCATTGTACATCTGAAAACACATTATAAAAATTAATAAAAAACACAGTAAAATTTGGTAACAAATTTTGTGAAGGTAGACTGTAAAACTTACTTGCCGAAGATGAGACCTCTTGCGCAACTACGCCAGTTGGCAGTGGACGTGCAGGTGGAGGTTGTCGAGGATTAGGAGAATTAGATCTTACGCATTTCCTAGATCTTTTTCTTAGTGGTGGTATTGTTTCCTCCATAGGTGTTTCGAAGTCTCCTGATTCCTCTAGATTATAACCTCTGAAAGCAACATCCCTCTTTGAAGAGGAAGAGGATACCCTTTTCTATATTTTGTATAAATTGTTAAAATTATAAAAATGAAAAACATATTGAATATAAAAATTATTAGTTTCATATTAAGTAAAAATTACCTGCACCTATTGTACTGTCATGGTTGTAGTGGCTAGGTTTGGGTGCCAAGAAGTCGGTACTACAGTATTCTACAAATTATAATATGATTCATAAAAAAACAAAGAATGTAGTTGCATGTGCTTATTGTTGGAGATGGAGAAGCATGGGTTTTCACGTTTTGGATATCCATTCTGATCCGATGTGAGACATAGGTGGACCAGTCAAATTGTTGGTGTGCAATACAACGAACCAAATATGCCAACGCCCACATCAAAATTTTTATTGGTCTTCCTTGTAGAATGAGTCTGGCTAGGAAGAATTCGCAACATGCTCAAAGAAACTTATTCTGAATAGTTGGTATAGTCAAACCCCTTCTAGACTTGGTAGCGATAACTACAAAAAAATAAATCAGTAATTGTAAACCCTAGAATTTAAATTCAATTAAATATAAAAATATACAGTTATACCTTGAAAATATTCTAGTTGGACATTGAAGGTGGTCTCTAGGTAGAGTTTATCATCATCAGTTAAAGTGAATTTTGATGTGATAGGATCACAACCGGTGTGAGGCAATCCTATCAATCTGGAGATGTCTAAGGCTATGAAAGAAAATCTGACATTTTTGTTGTCAATGACAACATTTACCATGGCTCGAATCAATGTCGTAACCTACAATTATCCTCTCTAGTAGTTTTATGTCTGTGTCGAACTACGACATCGAAACTAGACCTCAAAGACCAGAGTCTTGGACCCATGACATGTCGTAACCCAGTGTTGTTAAAATTTTAGAAATTAGGGGGCAAACAAGGTTTTTGAAATTAATTTTTGACATTGCAGGGGTGATAGGGGATGCCATTGGTTTATTTCATTGGGTACGAGGGACTATGGATCAGGAGGTAGGGTGGAAGGTATTGGAAACTTGATGGAAAGCATCAGAAAAGGGTTAAAACAAAAGGAAAAGGGTTAAAACTATGTTAGAAAAGGTGAAAAAATGACTATTTATGCCTTTATATAGACTTTTTTGAATGAAACCATCGAATAAATAATCGACACGTGGCATCTGCATGCAATCATTTAATGCATGGTTGACACGTGGTATAGATGCAATGCATCATCAATGCAACTAATCGACATCAGATCATCATTACTGTAATTGATCAACTTTGCTACAACCGATCGACTTTATTACAATCGATTGACTTTGTTGCATTCGATTCAGCTTTGGTGCAACTGATCGACTTTTTTGCATCCAATTGGCATTGGTGCAATTTATTGACACTAGTGCAATCAATTATATTTACTGTAATCGATCATTAATACTTACATCTGATCGATATTGATGTAATCAATCAGTATTATTGCATCTGATTGACATTGATGCAACTGATCAACATTGCTACAATTGATCGATATTACTACAATTGATTGGCATTACTACAACTAATCAACATTTTTGCAACCAATCATATTTGCTACAACCAATTGGCTTTGCTACATCCAATTGGATTTTCTATAATGCATCAATATTGATGCATCACATCAGCATTGCTGTAATACATTGATATTGCTACAACACATCTATGAGCAATATTGCGACAACCTATCGACATGGATTTATTGACATATCTACAACCGATTGACATATATCAATCGACATATCTGCAATCGATCAACATTTTTCAACCATCATGTTTGCAACTGATCGATATTTTTCAATCATCATGCCTGCAATCGATAGGTATTTTCCAACCATCATGTCTTCAGCCAGTCATCTCAAACCAATAGGTATAGTTTTTTTCTATCATCACTATTCTATAGGTATAGTCTGATCGACATAGCTTTTCCTATTGGTATAAAGCCTTTGATTTTGTCGTATAGGTCTAGAATTTGGCAACCGATAGGCATAGCCCCCAACATAGAAAAATTTACCACAATTTGAAAATTTTTGGTGAAATATGAATGCAATTCACCATTTCTCCTTGGACATGATTCGCTAAGATTTCGAGACCAATTCATGAGGATTTTATAAATAGATTTTGGGGCTGACCCCTTATGCATAACCCCGCTTTTAAGGGCACTAGTCCATGGGATGACTAGCATTTCCACATCTAAATAAAATTGTTAGTATGATTTCATATACAATGGGTTACACCCAAGTACCTAAGTATGAGGTAGCTTGATTGAAGAAGGGAGATCCACTTTCAGATCTATCACAACATAGAACCTCATAAACACTATTATGGATTTTGCTCTGGTCATCGAATCAATTTGAATAAGGTCTTCCACTACCTTAGCCACTTCTCTTAGAATATCATCATGCCATAGATAGTAGGGAAGACCAAGGAGACAAATCCAAAGAGACATCGAGTTTACCTTCTGAGTATGTACGTTGAATTCAGGCTCTAACTTCATAAGGAACATACCCCTTTTACCATAGAACTAGGGGCCACCACCTAGGATGTAGTTTGAATCTTCTACGTAGTTTAGTTTTATAAAAAATAAGTCTTTGGGAGCCACAACAAGTTCCATTGCACCCAAATTTTTCTATTTTTCTAGGGCCCATATTCTAATTTAAATTAGGTTTGACCTCACCCCCTAAAATTTTATCTTGGGATGCAAATTTCATTGCCAATAGGGGAGAGGTCACAAAGAACATTAGTACTTATAATACCAACATCATTATACACCACAACAACATAATATTTTCTAGGGTTAATGGATTTGAGATTAATTTGGGGATCTTGGAAACTAGCCCCACTTTCAAAATTACCTTTAGATGATCCAAGACCCCCCAAAATACCCGGGTGACCAGCCTTAGCTCCAACACTAGGATCAAAGGGATTTTGGAGTGAAGCCCCTAGAGGGGCCCCACTCTCAACACCTCCTATAAGGGAAACCACACTTGCCAAACGACCTTCCTCTCCATTTGAAAAAAACATGTGATCTACCATAGGACCATTGTCAAACCTGCAACTCTAAACTCGATCCCTAATACCTTGAACACCATTCTTACTCAAAGACAAGTTCAAAAAATCCTTGATGTTTATAATCGAGCAGAGCTAGAAGCCATTGTATATAATGGAAGATGCATTATATATTTTAGTGTTTAATAACCGCACTATTATAACAAACCCTATATTTGGATGCAGGAATAACTATGATAGTCATTGTAGCCCCTAGATTTTACAAAAAAATAGTCGATGCTTTTGCAAAAAATCCTAGCTTTAGATTACTATGACAACCCTGGGCTACTTCACCTAGTTATACAACCCTAATATAAATCACCAGTTTCACAAGAAATTTTTTTTTGAATTAAAAGTTTCCATGGTCATGCAGACATTTAGAGACTATTTTTAAAAATTATTTAAATTTTATTATATATATATATTATTTTAACAATCATGCATTCTTACTTAAAACAATTAATAGAAATTAAACATGGCATAATATTTGGGCTACCATATTGAAATATAACTCCAATTATCCTTCCCTTACTAACAAATTGATGTTTCCATCCACAAAATAGAATGGATCCCATGCCTTGGCTCTTTCCTTACCATTGGAGGTTTTAAATATTCATAATTTTCCATCAAATAATAAGCATACATTCAAAACAAGGTGTGCATACAATGCAAAACAATAATTCAAGATGAAACTATATGAATGCAACTAGATGAATGCAATTGTGTGAGCTTCCATGTACTCACGAGCCATGGTGATATTTCACATTACCATCATATCCCATTCTACCTTTTTTGGTCGACCTTTATCTACCTATTGAAGGAATGTACTTGGTCTTGCAATCGCAAAAGCTACCAATAGTACCACATTCTAGTTGTAAAAAACAATTATAACTTATCAATCCATCTATAAATAATAGTTGTGCTACGAGGGTTGTTACATTCTCCCCCACTAGAAATAAACATAGTCCCTATGTTTTAATACAATTCCAAACAACAATTAAAATATGCATTCATTCATAAATTTGTGCATTATTCAATAGATATACATTGAAAAGATATTATTTCTTCATATTATCAAAGTTTTCTACATAACACTTTTGTCAAAATATTGCTCTTAGATTATTCTTATATCCTTGGTCCTAAATATTGACATTAGGATAAGACAATCCTTGAGGTGGAGGGATTTTAACATCTACAATTAGAGACATTTCAAGTGTGATATGGTTTAGCACAAAATTACTAAGGAGGGACAAATGGAAGGTTTCATGGAATTTTGACAAACTGGGTGGCAAAGCCAACTCATAGGCAATAAGACTAATATTTCCAACAATTTCAAAAGGCCCTACAATTCTAGGGTCAAGCTTAGAGGACTTAAGGGAATTTTTGATAGGTTTCACCCTTAAGAATATTTTGTCTCCTACAAAGAATTCCTAGGTGTAATTTTTTATATTTGCATAGCTCTTTTGTTGATTTGAGGCTTCATTCGAATATTTGATGTATTTTTCTTAGTTGTTCCTCTATCTCCTTGACAATGTTCAGGCTGATCACTACCGAATCTTTTGGTTTATCCCACAATAGAGGAGTTCTATACTATTTTTTCATACTATTTTAAATGATGGCTATTACAAGCAAAAGGGGTTAATCTTCCCATTTTGTAGTATGTCCTCTTTAAAATTTTGAATTTCCACCCTTACAAAATCTCTACCTTTCTTTAGAGAATTCCCAAGATGATCTATTGAAGTGCATTGTTCCTTTAGGAATCTGGTTCAACTATTCTAAGCCATTCTTCTATCTTCCTGAAAATATTTGAGCCAATCCTCTCTTGATTATTTTGGATTTCTACTTGATGATTTATGTCTTCAAAATTTTGGGTCAACCCTCCTTGATTGACCATCTACTTGACGAGCCCTGAAAACACTCATTTTTGTACAAATTTTCATATATATTGCAACATTTATTTTAATAGAATTATATGTTTTATGCAAATATTATATGTATTTAACACTAGATTATGTATGTTGTCTAATAATTGTTTTTGAGTGGATTATGTGTAAATGTAGTGGATTTTATGGTATTTTGGCATGTTTAAGTCAAGTTCCCACTTGGACCTGGAACTTTCTATTTATGATAAAAAATTGAAGGTAAAAATTTCTGCAACAAAATAGTGATGAAGCGCTAAGTTAGATTTTCGACTCCCATTTAGGCATCTGATTCCCTTTTGGCACTTAACTATTGAGTGCTCGATTCCCATTTGGTGTTTGACTATTGGGAACCTTATTCCCATTATGCACCCAACTCCCCTCAAGCACCTGATTCTCGTTTAGGTTCTTGATTATCGTTAAGCACTTGATTCCCATCTGTTACAGAGATGGTGCTTGATTCTCTTTAACACATAAATAAAACATGATTCCTATTATCGATAGAACATAATAGTGATTTCAGGGATGGATGCAGATACGATTTCAATGATGGATGCATACCAAGGATAACATCAACAACCATATGTCATCTATGTTTTAATAATCACATAAAAATAAATGTAATTCAGTAGAGCAAAATATCAGATGTATTTTTTTCTGATACAGAATACACTGAATATATTTTAACTTTAATGTTTTGCTTTATCTCCTTTATTCCTGTGTATTGTTGTAACAGTAAAATCAAAAATCAATTTTATTTTAGAATGTAACAAGGTATGGTCATATATATTATAAATATGTAGGCCACCCCTGAAAAACGCATTCCAAATTATCTCTATAAATTTTTGCTACAAATTTCAATACAATACATTTGAGTCTTTTAATCAGATTCAACTAACATACGATGTATGAATTAATGCGGGTGGAATCTATTGGAAGTGTGGGCCCACTCTCAACAATATTCTTCCCTTATTCTACCTATTTTCTATCATTTTAATTTATTTAACTATTTTTTGTCACTTACTTCAATACTGCAATTTCCCCTGTTTCTGTGAATTTCTAGCAATTGTGTAGATTTGATTTTAATAATGTATTTTAGTTATATCTTTGATAATATGAATTAGATTAGTGGTTTTGAAGATAAAAAGGATCTCCAATGAAACAACAACATCCCCCAAACCATAGAATCTAAGGGACTCATCTAACTAAAGGGAGAATATAGGCATATACTATGTAGGGTTACAAGTTGTCCTGGGTTGACAATTAAATGGAGTTAATGATTTATACCATAGAAAACTAACCAATTTTTTACACAATATTTTTTTTAATTTTTTGTTTTGAAGAAAATATTTTAGAAGTAGTTTAGGTTACTTTCTACAGAATCAATCCATTCTAAATTTTGTATGAGTCCACCTAGAGTTAGAGGACCGGACGATCGATTTATCAAGAACACAAATTTTGCTTTTTTAGAAATATCTGTTGTAGCTATTCCAAATCCTTAAACTAAAACATATCCACCATCATCTCCACTTGTGCATTGGATTCAACATCTATTTTTTGCACATGATCCTTCTAAAACAAACCAACAAAACCTTAGGAAAGAATTTGTGGTAGAAAGTGTTCAACCTGAGAAATATTTACTTAACATTCAACATTGGCAAGTAGTTGAGGAAGGGACTATTTAAAACACTGATTTAGTAATCCTTCTACAAGATAAAATAAATGATATAGAAGCCTTGAAAGCTGCCTTGAATGTAGTAGGTGAAGAAACCTTAATAGCAGACAAGATGAATAAAATAGTAGTGGAGGCACGTACTAGTTTTAACTTCCCTATAGAAGACGTAAGAGGAGAACACAGATGAAACATATCTCCCATGCAGAGGAATCACATCTTAAAAAATACATAACTATAAATAATAGGAAAGGATTCCACCTTTTCCAAAAATATTGTAGTAATATAAGAATCCAATACAACCAAAATTTTATATTATTTCCAGTTTGAAGAGCCTGACAGTCACAATCCCTCTCTTTCAGGCCATCAGAGATATTCCTATCTATAGCAAGGCCATAAGAGATATGTGTTTGATAAAACTAAGAAGAAAACCAGCATAGGCAATCAATTTGGTAGGAAAACTAGCTGATCTTATGCTAGGAAATACCTATAGCCAAAAATATTTAGACCTAGGAAGCCTTGTTTTAACTTTGAAAATTGGGGGTTGTGTTTTACCCAATACATTAGTAGATCTAGGGGATGCCATTAATTTTATGCCCAAGGAAACCATGTAAAAATTTAGTTTAACTAATTTGAATTCAACCAAAACTATCCTTCAGTTTGCAGACAAGTCTACAGTACTCCCTAAAGAAATATTGCAAGACATAACTATCATAGTGGATACATGGGAGTACCCAACAGATTTCTTAGGGTTACAATCCAAGTTTGGACTGGGTGGTTATCCACTCATCTTAGGTAGGTCTTTACTGACAATAGATGATGTCTACATAAGTTGTAGAAATGGGTAAATGATCATTTTTTATGGTTAGAATGTAAAACATCTGATCATCCATCCACCTGCACACTCTGTAGATTTTTTGGTAGAAATAGAATGTGAGAACCAGAATATGAGTGGTCTATCAATGACTGAATCCATCATGTCACTTGATGAGTTGGAATATGAGAGTCATGAGGATATGGTGATATAAAACTTTTTTCAAGGAGAACCCTCCAAAGCTACCATTAGTGGGAGGTAAGGATCATCATATTTAGCAAATAGAAGTTGCACATGGGAGAGAATTAAACATAAATGATGAGTTGAAATCTGAACAATAGACCAAACTAAGAAAAATATTAGTCAAACATCAAGGTGCATTTGCTTGGGAGCATTCATACATAAGAAGAATAGCTCCTGAAACCTGTACTCATCAAATATATCTGGAAGATAAAATAAAATCGGTAAGACAACCATAGCAAAGAATGAATCCGAATATGAAGGAGATTGTCAAAGTTGAATTGTAGAAACTCCTCATAGTTAGGTTCATCTACCCAATTTTAGATAGTAAGTGGATATCATCCTTTTTGGTGGTGCCTAAGAAGAATGGCAAGTGGAGAATATATGTTGATTACAGGTTGCTAAATAAAGCAACCAATAAAGACCACTTCCCCCTACCCTTCATAGATCAGGTCCTTGACACCTTATCAAGTAAGAATACTTTTATTTCCTGGATGGGTTTAGTAGATATAAATAGATTCATATAGAGGAACGATACCAGAAAAGACCACATTCACTTACCCATGGGGAATCTTTGCCTACAAAGTTTTTCCCTTTGGTTTGTGCAATTCACCTACCACATTTCATAGGGTAGTTTTGAGCATCTTCTTTGATATGATTAGAGAAACTATGGAGGTATATATGGATTATTTCACTATATATGGTGAAACCTTTGAAGAAGCCACTAAAAATTTGGAAAGAACACTTCAATGGTGTAAGGAAACCAATCTATCCCTAAGTAATAAGAAATGTTATATGCTAGTGCAGAAGGGGATAGTTCTAGGACATCATATCTTTGCAGATTAAATAAAGGTAGATAGGAAGAATATAGAAGTTATCCAAAACCTGTATACACCCAAAACTTAAAAGGATGTCCATAGTTTTCTTGGATCAGATGGTTACTATAGCATATTTATTGTAGACTTTAGAAAAATTGCTAAACCCTTAAGCACATTTTAATGAAAGGATATAGAGTTTGTCTAGGTAAAGGAATGTGAACAAGCATTTGACACTTTTAAGGAAAAACTTATTACTACTCCAGTGCTAAGAGGTCCAAATTGGATCATACCCTTTCACATATATATTGATGCATCCAATAATGCAATAGGGTTAGTACTGGGATAAAAGGATGGTGATGATTTCTATGCCATATACTATGTCAGTAAACATCTCACATGTACTTAATTCAATTATACTATCACAGAAAAGGAATTTCTTGTAGTTATACATACTATTAAAAAATTTCACCATTATATTATAGGATATCAGGTTTTTGTGCACACTGATCACTCAACTATCATATACCTAACAAAGAAACTTAGAAGCAGTGGTAATATTATCAGATGATAATTAATTATGTAGGAGTTTGATGTGACAATCATAGAAAAACCAGGAAAGGATAATGTGGTAGCTGATTTTATATCCAAATTGATATCTCCAAACCATACAACTATACATGATCATTTTCTAGATGATTGTTTTTTTGCTCTAAATGAACTGATACCATGGTACACAGACATGGCTAATTATTTAGCCACTGGTAAAGTATCCCTTGCACTTTCACCATGTGATAAATAATATTTAATTCAAAAAAGTGCATATTCTCATAGATTGATGGGTGCTTTTTTAAAATAGGGCCTGATCAGATTATGAGATGTGTCATTGATAATGAGATTGTAGAAATACTAAATGCTTACCATAATAAACCTTGTGATGGCCATTTTTTAAGGAAAAATTATTGCATTCAAAGTATTGCAGGTTGGTTATTACTAGCCTTCACTATATAAATATGTAGCCAATCATGTGAGCCAATGTGACTAATATCATAGTATGGGTAGACCTAATATTAGATATGAAATACCACTCCAATAACATGTACACATAGAGTGATTTTATAAGTGGGGTATGGACTTCATAGGATTCATTAATCCACAAAGAGTAGGTAAGGGGTATATGTTAGTTTACACTGACTATGTGACCAAGTGGTTTGAAGTGTAGGTATTACGCTATTCTAAAAAGAATACTATAGCAAACTTCTTGTATTAATCTATTTTCACCAGATTTAGAGTTCCAAGGGAGATCACAACTGATCAAGGGTATCAATTTACTTCAAATATGATTTAGGAGCTCATGCAACAATATAAAATCAAGCATAACAAAACCACTCCTTATCATCCATAGGAAAATTGTCAAGTAGAGGTAACCAACCATGAACTAGAGAACATTCTCACAACGATGGTACAACATCATAGGAAGGACTGGGCCACAAGATTACCAGATGCAGTGTGGGCTTATAGAACCACTTGGAAGACTACTACTAGTATTACACCATTCCATCTAGTATATAGAAAGAATGCCATGATGCCCATAGAATTCGATATTAATACTCTCCAAAATGTAGTAGATCTAGATTTGAATCTAGATGAGGTACAAAAAGAATAGATTTAATGGCTTAACCAACTGGATGAATATCGAAGAGATGTTCTCCAATAGATAGAGGTCATCCAAAAATAGAGGGCCAAGTGGCATGATCGTCACAACAGGCCAAAGCAGTTAAAAGTGGGAGAGTGGGCATTATTATATCACTCTTGGTTATAGGAAAGGAAATAAAAATTTATGCAATGCTAGATGGGACCATATTAAGTGAATGAAATCATCAGCAATGGAGCTATTAGGAATAGAACAATTAATGATATCAACATTACATTAACATTCAATGGTCACTGACTGCAGCCATATCATATGTCTAAGACTTATATGATGAAATCCAAATTAGGCATGGGGGAGACCCCAGTTGATTCTAGTTTCAAAATGAGTTAGTAATATGTGGACGTTGTCCACATGGTCCAAACACCATTATTCATCTAAATTTATGCAATTTTTCTTTCTTTAGTTGTATTTCTATTTTGCAAGAATGATGCCTTGAGTGTAACTTTTAAGCAGCTTGGGAAACCTAAGCCTACAAGCATAGGATCTATGAACCCATTTAATACCAACTTTCTAGGAGATGAAATTCTAGTAGAATTAGCTCATCCCCATTTGGAGGAAAAAACCATATTTGAACAAGTGTTTGGGTGTTTGTTTTTTATCTTCATGAAGAAAAATACTCGAATGCTGGTTTAGGTAGCGAATATTGATTTTATCCCTATTCTTCAAACTAGGACACTAAAGGCCTAATCAACTGTAAGTGTACACTAGTGGACATATCAATAAACGTTGAAATAAAGAAGCACCTAGTTTCCATTTTTTGATGAGAAAGGCAATAGTTTCTTGTTTTCTAGATAAAATGGTGCTTGAATCCCATTTTTATGGAGTAAGGCACTTGATTCCTATATTTCGAGGAAACAACACCTGATTCCCTTTTGTAAAAAAAAGGCACCGAACTCCTAGTATGTCAACTAAAATGCACTTGCATCCCGTTTTTTGACAAACCAACACTTGATTCCTATTTTTCTAAGGAAATGGTGTTCGACTCCTATTTTTCGGGAAGGCGACACCTAATTTCTTAGATATATATATATATATATATAAAGAGTTTGTATAAATATTGCTTTAACTATGGCACTTGATTGCTAAGGCATCTGCTTTCCATATTATAGTAAGGTGCCCAATTTATAGCAAAATGCACCTACTTTCCATATTAAAGCAAGGTGCTCAATTTCAAGTAAAAGATGTTTGCTTTCCATATTAAAGTATGGTGCTCGATTTCCAACAAAATGTGTTTGCTTTCCATATTAAACATGACACCCGATTGCTAAGGCACCTACTTTTTGTTCTAACAAGCACCTGCATGCTTTGATTTGAAGGAAGATGCCCAATTTACACATAAGAAGGTACCTACTTTCTATTTTCATAGGCTTTTGTGCCTCATAGGAATAATCATCAGCATTGGGAAGTGGTCCAAGCCACATCAACATTTCATCCATGTGCATAAAGTCAAACATCTCACAGATGAAATTATTTTAATTTTTTTGTTAGAGATTTGTGCACATTCCAAAATTGTCATCAAACAAATTTCGAGGAGGGGATGTTTATCATCCTGAGAAGGCATGTTTTTCTAATTTTTTCTTAAAAATGTGTAGGAATTCTCAAATAAATCAAATTGTAGCAACCAATGCCAATCAAAAGAAAGAAATGTTTGTCGCATGGGAAATATGCCTATCATTCCTTGTTTTGAAATGCCTAGTCATCATATAACAACCAATGTCAGTGCATCACAAGAGTCTACGCATTATACATGAACAAAACATAATAAGGGTACATGATTAATTTTCTATTATATATATATTATTTTCATAGGTGCCTATTTCTTTAAAATAATGCCGATACGATCCCTAGTAATTATCCATCCAACCAGTTTACTCCACTTGGAATTTTTCCATGTGTCACTGTTCTAACTGGGGAAAATACTCATAGTCATCATATACACAAAATCCAACACACGCTTTAACAATATTTCATTCAAATAACCATAATTATTTCTAATTACGACAATCAGGCACTTGCATTCATGGATGCAGGTAATTTAAAACCATGCATTGGCAAAACTTTGTGCAAGAAGATAACAGAGTTGTAGGTGATAAAAAAACCAGAGATTAAGGAATTGCTATAAGTAAAACTCAAAGTTGGAAAAAATTTGAACTTTGCCATGGGGTGAAATTGACCAACCATCTATTGAAAAAGAGCGAGCCTATAAATGTTTTAAGCATTAGTGAGGATGTACTGACACAATTTGACGTTGTCGGATGATTGGAATATTGTCATCTAGTTATCTAGAACCAGGATGTAGAGATGGCCAACAAATTTATGATATCTATGAGGGATGGAGTTGTTCGCATGTGGGGACTAGAAATTCTAGTCATCGAAGAGTACATTACTATGATAACATGCCTTTCCCAAACAAGGGAACATACGTATAAGGAGTAAAACCCTACAATTTGTGCACAAATATTATTTGGGCACCCAATGCAATACTTAACGTGCACTAATTTGCCAAAGTAGTACATCCTTGAGATTTGGAGGTCGGTATTCAAGCAAATTTCTTGATTCTTCATTTTTACAAGTAGGCTTTCCAAACTGAACTCTAACCATTTTTGTTTCCTCAACCATTTATTGCATGGGAAGAATATTAATACCTTCTATTATCTTACATTTGCACTCAAGGATGAGACAATATGGTACCAGGTAGACACAACATCTGCTCTAGCTCACCATGGCCTATTTTTGACCTTGGTACGATATGCTAAGTCACACAATGATATGATGGTTGAGGAAACTAAAGGAAATAATGTAGTTCCTAAGGTAGAGGAAGAAGTGGTGGTGCTAGAATAGACTGATCGACTGGATGATAGAATGATATAACAAATAAATATGATGCTTGTGTCCCAATATTAGAAAAATACATGATATGTAGGGTAAGCCTTATCCCTTATTTTTACTCAATTCGATGATGATGTAGGACATGCTTCATCCTCTATTAGACCTTAATTTGATGATGAGGTAGTGCATTGTCTACTAAGCCCTACATACATACAAGTTTCTACCAGAACTAGGAGGAGGATGAATACATCCATGGTGGTTGATTTCTCATTGGATGATGGTGCAACGATTGATGAATTGAATAAGGATGAGTTCATGGCCTACATTTTACAAGATTTATCTACTGGTCATACTCCTCAGTAGGAAATGCAAAAAAAATATCTGTAGTAGTAGCTATAGGTATTTAATAAAAGGCCTACACTTGGAAGTCCAAATACAAGAAGGAGTAGAATTTTTTTCAAGAGTCCAAAAAAGCATATGTAATGAAATTGTAGGAGTTGTATCAGACCATCCGTCAATTGTAGGTGATGATAGTGAAGTTACAACTATAGGCCCAATAAATTAAGGCTAAACGACCAACTAGGGTAGATGTAGTGGCTTAAACTGACTGGGCTATGGAAGTTCCCACTAGATCTCTAGATAATGAGGATAAAATAGCCTCCTCTAGCCCTTTTCAGCCAGATGCAAGGAATTCCAGCTAAGAAGCTAATTTAGGGGACCAATCAGTGGCTTCTACTAGATATATGTCTACATATGAGAGCCCTAATTCTCAGGCAAGGACCCCATAATTATTATTGAAAGTGCCACTAAATAATCCCCCCTAAAATCACATGCAAAAGTAGAGCAGGAAATAAATAAAGTAATGGAGGTTAAACAACCCCATTCACCAGTTCACTCTATAGAATAGGGGTAGGATCAGGGTCTTGAAATTAATATGGGATAGTCTCCAATATATTATTCCTCTACATATATAGAGGTAAACAAGGAGGATGAAATTGAGGTCAAATAACCTCAACTTTGAGAAAAATATGTGGAGGAAGACACAATATAAGAAGATGAAATTGAGTCTGAAGAGCCTTAGATTTTAGATAAGGTTGTAGAGAAGGACCAGGGGGTTGAAAATCATAGGATTTTACTCACTTTTCAGGCTAAGAACTATAAGGAGATGCAAGGACTAAGTTTGATCAAATTTTGGTAGAAAAGGGGTCTTCAGTAGAGGAGTGACCTGATGCATAAAACGTGACTAAAGGGTCACCTGAGTAAATGCCTACAGAGCAGGCACATGATACTCAAAAGTCTCCAACTTTTGAAGATAAGGCAGTATTGGCTGAAACAATAGAAGGGGGAAATTCCTTTGTTACCTACAAGTCCTGCAAGTCATCCCAAGAAGCTGATTTTGAAGAGGAAGGTTGTAAGGGGACCCCAAGGAAGATCCAAGACCAAAGTAAGGACTATACTGCTAAAAGAATTAGGCATGGATTCATATGAGGAATGTGAAGAAAATAAGCTTATATTAAGGGGGGGTGAACATTATAAGACCAAAATTTTACTTTTCTTTCCAAATCAATATTATCCAATATTAACAATTGCAATAAATTTACAAAGCAAAATTAACCAATATCATCAATAGCAGTAACAATGCAATGCATAAATCATCACACAAATGAGAGACACAGATTTAATGTGGTTCACCCAATGTGGGATACATCTATAGAGAAAATTTTTCTTATAAATTTTCTCAAAAAATCTCTTGAGAATCAATTCCCTACTATAATATTTATGGGTCTCTTCCCAAATAAGACTTAAATTCCCTATGCTCAAGTTAACGGACCTCTATCCATAGGATACCTCTATTCCCAATGCTCTAGCTAGTGGAACTCTATCCATAGGCGACCTTTATCCACACTACTTTGGCTGGTGTATCTTTATCCACAAGAGATCTTTGTTCCCACTACTCTGGCTAGTGGAACTCTATCTACAGGATACCTCTGTACCCACTACTATAGCTAGTGGACCTCTATCTATAGGAGACCTCTATCCCCACTCCTTTAGTTCATGGACATGTATCCACAAGAGACATCTATCCCCACTCCTCTGGTTCATGGACCTCTATCCATAGGAGACCTCAATCCCCTTGTACTATTTTGTGGAACTCTATCCATAGGAGACCTCTGTCCCCACTGCTCTACTTTAAGCCTTTACACGAGGCTTGATCAAACCTAATCTTAACTCTACTCAGATCTACTCTAAGTCTACACACAAGACTTGCTCAAATTAGATCTCAATTCTGCTCAGATCTACTCCAATTCTACACATAAGACTTGTTCAAATCTACTTATCAATCCTACTCAAACTACTCCAAGACTACACATAAGGCTTACTCAAATATTCTCACCAAACCTATTCAATATTATCCAAGCCTACACATAAGTCCTGCTCAAATCATAATACTTGCTCAAATATGCTCTTAACACATGCTCACAATCTACTCATAACACATACTAAAATATGCTCATAATACATACTCAAATATGCTCATAACACATACTCAAATCTACTCATAACATTGTATACAAAATTTGTTTATCAATCTTGCATAATGATGCCATCAAGTGCTTTATCTAATATTTAATGTGCTTTATTTAACTAAAGCAATTTAGACATATTCTACCTAGAATTCGTTTAACCTATTGAACATATAGAGAATGATATGCACTAATAGATGCTCAATATGTTATTTACATTCACTAGGTATGTCACTTTCACATGTCTCACATTTATCGCATCCTAAAGGTAGCTCTAGTCCAACACTTGATAACTGACCTAGTTATTGTTGAGTTGCACTTTTATTTCAAGACCAATAATAATGCACAAGTCCTTCTCATCTACTCAAACAATTAATCATGATGATATACAAATTTTTTTCACAAATTGATCTATAATTCTTGCATTTTTATTCCTAATATCACTCAAAACCAATGCTCAACTTTGCTTTACAAAACTGGTCTATGACTCTTGCACTTTCAATTCCAAACTCATTCAAAACATGTGCACAACTTATTTTCAAGCCCTAGCTCATATATTTTCCTTTTCAACCAAAAACAAGCTTACTTTCAAACCCTAGGACTAATTCACACTTACTCAGTATTTATTTCTCCAATCATATAACAACAAGATATTTCTTAACCTATACACCTTGTGAATAAGATCAAAACACCATATCTCTAATAATTGTCTTGATGATGATGTACCTCTGAAACCTATCTCAAAAATAATTTTCCTTTTGATACTTCAAGAAATTTGGTTAGTGATATTCAATTTTAGCATAGATAAAAACATCATCCACTCAAACCTTTTCAAAAGGGTTCACAATAAATCTACAAAAAAATACCTTAATTATCTTCTATAATATTTCAAGAATAAGCTTCTAAAACCCTAGGATCCCTTTTTCTATAATGTAAAAATTACACTTGGAATTAAATCAATTTACACCTTATAACTCCTAACTTATCATTCAACAAAACACCCCAAATATTCAACAGAATATACAAATCACTAAAACCACCTTATAACTCCAAGCTTTAAACAATAATCAAAATATTTTACTTTACCTTGCTCAAAGTTTCCATGTGCTTATCCACACCCATCAACACCAAGAAATCTTAAAAATCACTAAAAATTAATGTCGTCAACCTTAGCGCTTACCAACAATCAACATTGTCATCAATGCCAAGCAAAACACACTCCATGCGTTTCAACCCATAGACCTCTACCACAATAGTGCTATCACAAGCACCTTGACCAACTATGCCATCATGGTTGTTGAAACCAAAGAAGCACCCATACAACTATGTCTTTGTATCAGCGCGTTAATAAAAAACTCAATGCTGCCTTCAAAATAACATCCAAGTATTTTGACCCTGTGACCTCCTTCCTATCAATGCTCATGCAAGTCACATAGCTAGTTGGGCTATCCAGTTGGATAGGATGTCTCAGGTGCTCAAAATATTTATCATTAACCAAATGCATGCACACCTTTCAAACACAATGTTCTATTCTTGATGTTCGCAAGAGATTATCACTTCGAATCACACAATGTTTTTCACATTAAGTCAACTCAAAATATAACATTAGTGCTTTTTTTATAAAATCAAATCTCTTGTCTCTTATTTATATGCACTTCATCTTGACTTGAAATATCGGCACACGATTTTGCATGGGAGTATTTAAAGTGATGTTGGCACCAAGGGTTTATAACCTTTTTTTATTTATTTGTGGAAAACATCCTAGAAGGGATGCCACTTTTGGGTAAGACCCAAGGAAGCAAGGGTATCCATTCCACAAAAATAGCCTAGGATTCAAACTTGGCCTACCACCTTTGACATACTCAAGGAGCAAACAAACACACAAAAACATTATAAATAAATAAATAACAATAAAAATAATAAAATAAAATAAAAACATGCTCCTTGAGTGTGTCAAAAATAAAAGTACAACCAAACACACACACAATAAGATTTAAAAAACATAACATGAACCACATAGAAAAAACACAAGAACAACATAAAAAAACACAAACATGACAAAAACAACAGAACACTACAAAGACAACAAAAAAACATGAAAAATAAACACAACCAAAACCTAAAAAATTAAAAAAATTAAAATAAAAATGAAAAAAACCAACAATTGACAATAAACAAAAACAAAAAACATAGAAAACACTCACACATAAAAACACAAATTAACACAAACAAACAAAAACACAAGAACAAGAACGGAAAAACACAAGAACAATAACAAAAAACATAAAAAAAACACAAAACAACACAAACACAAGAACAAAAAAAAAAACACAAAGAACACAAAAACAAAACAAAATAAAGAACACACACACCTTAAAAAGCTAAACAAAAAAGTAAAAAGGAAAAAAGAAAAAATTGAACATAACAATGACCTTTCTAGACCAGAATACTTTTAACACAAGAATCAACAATGGAAACAAAAGAAAGAATAGTTTGAGCTAGGGAACTAAAATAACCTGATCGAACCAAAGAGAAGAAAAAATAAAGCAAGAAGAAACTAGGAACCTTCAGAATTGGAGCCATCCAAACAAATGATAGAAATAAGAGATTCCCTTATTTGTGAAGCCCACCATCTAGGAGGGTGGCCATAAAAAGTAAGATCACCTTTGTCCAAAGCCCAATTAGCTAAAGCATCAAAACTCTTGTTTTGATCTCTGACCACATGATTGTAATTAACTTTTAAAAATCCCATGTTGATTAATTGTATCTTCTCAATAATTCTTTTTATTCTCCAATCAACCTTATAATTCTTAGAAGGATTCTTCAAAATATTAATCATGAGTTGAGAGTCAGACTCAACTAACATCTTATCCCATCCAACCTTAGTAGCCTCTTGAATGCCTTTGAGGATACCATACCCCTCAACAAGGTAATTGGAAATAATACCAAAATTCTCAACAAAAGTAAAAACCAGGGAGCCATATGAAAGTCTACCAATTCCTCCTACATTGGATTTTCTAGGGTTCCCTCTAGAGGCTCCATCAATATTGAATTTTTCAAAATCCTTAGAAGGAGGTTGCCAATTTCTTGTCCCATCCATATTACAAATACTCACATTCCCTTTAAGTTTGTTGCCCTTAGAATATTTAATATTCAATCTTTGCATCACTTGATACCATATTTGGTGGGATTTTTGGGGGTGATTAAGGAGTTGATGGTGATTCAACTAAAATTGGCTATGGTATTTTGCAAAATATAGTGAATATCCTTCCTATATTGATTAAAAATACAATTTTTCCTTTCATTCTAGATATTTCATAGAGGAATGGTAGAACCCATCCAAACTAGCTGCTTAATAAAATGATCAACACCCTATTTTTTAGGCCAATCCCTCCAAAGTTGTTCAAAAGTAAAAAAATTAGACCATTGTAAGCCAAGTAAAGTGGTCATTCTCCTCCATATCTCAAAGGCTAAAGTACACTCAATAAAAATATGGTTGAGAGTTTCTACATTCTCTTCACATATTTCACATCTAAAAGGGCCATGAAAACCATGCTTCATAATTTGCTCACCAGTAAGCACCCTACGATGTAATAAAAGCCAAGTAAAGAACATCACCTTAGGATAGAGATTTTGAGACCACAAATGATAAAATATGTTAGAAGATTAGTCAGGATTATTATGGCATAAGGTCAAATAAACTTGAGAAAATGAATACTCACCCTTAGTAGTGTTGTTCCATCCAAAAAATCATTTTCATGGGACCAAGAGAGAGATCTCATATGAAGGATGCATTGGATATCTTATCTTTACCTTTATGGGATTTGAATAGGTCAGTCCTCAATAGGGATACAATATCCACCAAAATTTGAATTACCAGTATGGTACCGATGGTAATTAGCCACCTTTATCAAATTAGCTCGATGAAGCTCCTCCATCCAAGGTCTCCAATCGAGAAATTGAGTTATCAAAGGCTTGTGACCATCCCAAGAATTTGTCCAAGAATTTACCTGTTGACCATTATGAATGATCCAAAATAAATTTTTCTTTATCAAATCCTCATCAATCTTAAGAACTGCTAAAATGGGAGAAACTTTGCTAGGAAGTTGATAATGAACAAGGTCTTCAGGACTTTTATTCTCAACATATTTAGCACGGAGATTATTGGACCAAAGAGCATTGGGGTTATGCAACATACTTCAATATAATTTAGCAGCTAAAGCATTGTTGTTATTAATAGAAGATCAGAATCCTAATCCCCCTTCATTCTTAGGAAGACATAAAGTATCCCATTTCACCAAGGCCCATTTTCTTTTCTCCTTATTACTTCTCCAAAGGAATCGATGACTGATTTGATCCAGTTCTTGAAGAACAACCTTTCGGATATTCAACACGGAAGATACATAAATAGGAATAGCTTGAAGGACTGATTTTACCAAGGTGATTCTACCCCCAGAAGAAAGCCACTTGTTCGTCCACTTTCCAATTTTCTTCTTGAAGTTTTCCAACAACCAATTCCAATATTTATTTTTCTTCTTGATTGGAAGAGAGGTATTCTTATATATTAATTTATCCAATACCATGGATACTTGTCTAGCAGAGTAGTGAAAGAAAATAACTTTAGATTTGTCGTCATTGATCAACTGCCCAGTGGCCTTAGAAAAATAGCTAATAATTTGCTTAATATTAGAAGCTTCCTTAACTGTACCTTTACCTAAAAGAGTAGAGTCATCCACAAATTGAATTCGAGAGATAGGTCTAGCTCCATGAGCAATGGTAACACCCTCAAGGGTTTTATTTTCCCTCTTTTTGGTTAAGGGTTTATAACCTTATATTATAATATTTAATAAATATTATAATATTTCCTTTTGAACCTTTGCCTTCAAAATATTGTCCCAAGAGACTTTTATTTAAACCTTTGTCCCTCTTGATTTTAAACTTTACCTTCTAAACCCATTCTTAAACCTTTTGTCCTCCTTGTAATAAATATTATAATTCTTTTTTCTTTTAGCTCTTTGTCCCAGACAAACTTCTTAATCATTTTTTTCCTTTATATAATATTTAAAAAATAAATATTATAAACCCTTTTCTTCCAATAATTTCCTTTCTTGGGAGATATACCTTACCTTGAAATTTGTCCATAGTTTGCTATCAAACCCATGTAGAATATTCTTGACTATCACATTATTTCTGCCTCATGTATCCTTTGACATCACATTATTTCTGCCTCATGAATCCTTTGACATCAATGACAACTCAATGTACTCAATATTTCCAACAATCTCCCCCTTTGTCATTGATGGCAACCCTTACAAAAAAATATTCTTTTAGTGCAACTGGATACCAAAACTGCTCCCCTTACTGGAATCTCTCCCCCTTTGACATCAATGGCAAAGGGCTCCATGGGGCTAAAAATAAGATATTTTAGCATAGCCCCCACACCACCTCCTCTTCTTGAGGTGATTAATTTTGGGATGGGAGTAAGACTACTCCCAAATTACAATGCTCTTCTCCTTTTTCAATATTCTTCTTCCATACCTTTGTAGCCATGCTTCTTTGAATATTTTGAACATTTTGATCATCCATGTTCTTGCTTGTCCTTGGAGATTCCTAAAATTCTATTTTACACCACTTTGCTCTATGCCCAAACTTATTACAATTGTAACATCTGATGTTGTAGTGCTTGGAAGGTGCAAATGAATTGAAGTTCCTCTTGGTGAAGCCAAAATTACTCTTACCATGAACCCTGCAATGTATAGCTTTATGACCAAAATTATGACATGAGTAGCAATAACCTTTGAAGAAATATTTGTCTTGCCTTGGAGAGTGTGGTCTCATGATCCTTTCCTTGCCTTTCCTGTGATGATCCATGTTCTTTGATTGTGCATTGTTTTCTTCCTTATTGATGTTTCCACTTCTCAACTTACCAATACAGGTCTTAGATTCTTCTTCACTTTCCTTCTTTGATGCTTCTATTTCTTTTGAGCTTGTCTCCTCATTTTGTACTTCTTGACTTTCCTCAAACCCAAGTCCAGTCATCATAAATGGAGATATCTATGTTTTGATAATATCATCCAAATATTTTGAACTTTTCCTAAACTGATATATCTTATTGTTAAATTTTTCAAGTTCCTTCCTTAGAATATCAGCTTCATGTTCTAGTCTTTCACATTCTAGTTCTTTTGCTTTTAATTGTTCAACCATACCTTCTTCAACTCTTCTTGCCTCTTCAACCTTAACTCTTAAATCAGTGAGATCTTGTAGAAGCTTTGCCTTTGTTTTCTCATCCTCTTGTCCTTGAGCCTTTAATCTTAAGTTCTCCCTTTTCAACTCATCAAGTTCAACAACAAGTTCCTCTTTCATATCAACTATGGCTTCTTTATCCTTTTCTAAAATTTTCTCTTTTTCTAGGTCTTCAACTATAGGAGCATCTTATTTTTCTTTTACTTGGTATTCAAAAGGAGTATTCTTTTCCTCTTCTATTGCCAAAAAGAGAACCTCTTATTTTTCACTATCTGAAGAGCTTTCATCACTATCACTTGAAGCACTACTTGCTTCTTCAACATAAAAACTTTTCTTGTGCCTTTGAAAGAACTTATTTTCATGCTTGCCTTGACCATGCCTATTTTTCTTTTCATAACCAAATTTTCTTTCTTTCTTTTTCTTGTATTATTTTTCATCTTCACTACTACTATATCCATTTTGTGGACAATATGTTGCATAGTGACCAATGTTGCCACAACTAAAACATTTCACAGTCTGCATATTCTTGGGTTTCCTTGAACTCTTCTTATTTCTTCTTACAAAATTAGCCTCTTCTTCACTACTTGATTCATCACTAGATTTTGATTCTTTATCCTTTGCCCTTTTTGAAACTTTGAATGTTGCCTCCCTTTTGGATGTTTGATCCTTTTCTGTTCTCATCTCATAAGTTGTGAGAATCCCATGTAGTTCATCTATCCTTAGAGTTGTGAGATCCTTCATTTCTTCTATTGCAAAAACCTTTGCATCATACCTCATGGGAAGTGATCTTAAAATTTTTTGAACAATAGTAGAATCCTCAATATTTTCTCCAAGTCCATGGATGGTGTTAACAACTTCATCAACATGAAGTAGATACCTAGCAATATCTTCCTCATATTTCATCTTTAATTCCTCAAACTTCCTCCTGTGAGTCTGAATTTTTGCCAACTTAACCTTGTCATCTCCTTCATAAGTATTCTGTAATTTGTCCCATATTTATTTTGCTGAATTGTAGTGCATAACCTTCACAAACTTTATTTCTTGTAATCCACTTAGAATTGCATTCATTGCCTTGGCATTATTTTCATATAGTTTCTTACCACTTATATCTATGGGAGGAGTTGCAGGTGGTGTGTACCCATTCTCTACTGAATTCCATGTATCAAATCCTTGTGCCATAAAAAATGTCTTCATCCTTACACTCCAAAATGCATAGTTAGTCCCATTAAACAATGGAGCTCTGTGTTGAAAATCCTTCTTGATTAGCCATCTGTGTTCCTGTAAGATCTTCCTTCAAGTTGTTAGGCTTCCCTAAAGGAACCCACTCTGATACCAATTGAAGAACACAAGCTTATACTGAGAGGGGGGTGAACAGTATAAGACCAAACTTTTACTTTTCTTTCCAAATCAATATTATCCAATATTAACAATTGTAATAACTTTCCAAAGCAGTATTAACCAATATCATCAATAGCAGTAACAAGGCAATGCACAAATCATCACACACATGAGAGACACATTTAACGTGGTTCACCCAATGTGGGCTACATCCATGAAGAAAATATTTCTTATAAATTTTCTCAAAAAATCTCTTAGGAATCAATTCCCTATTACAATGTTTATGGACCTCTTCCCAAAGGAGACTCCAATCCCCTATGCTCAAGTTCGTGGACCTCTATCCATAGGAGACCTCTATCCCCAATGCTCTAGCTAGTGGACCTCTATCCACAGGAGACCTCTATCCCCACTACTCTTGCTAGTGGACCTCTATCCATAGGAGACCTCTATCCCCACTACTCTGGCTAGTGGATCTCTATCCACATGAGACCTCTATCTCCACTACTCTAATTTGTGGACCTCTATCCATAGGAGACCTCAATCCCCTTGTATTTATTTGTAGACCTCTCTCCACAGGAGACCTCTATCCCCACTACTCTACTTTAAGCCTTGACACAAGGCTTGCTCAATCCTGCTCTCAACCCTGCTTATATCTGCTCCTAGTCTACACAAAAAACTTGCTCAAATATACTCTCAATTTTTCTTAGATCTACTCAAAGTCTACACACAAGACTTGCTCAAATATGCTTATCAATCCTACTCAAAATTCTCCAAGCCTACACATAAGGCTTGCTCAAATCTTCTCACCAAACCTATTCAATCTGCTCCAAGCCTATACATAAGGCCTACTCAAATCTTCTCATAACACTTGCTCAAATCTGCTCATAACACATGCTCAAAATATGCTCATAACACATACTCAAATCTGCTCATAACACATACTCAAATATACTCATAACATTATATACAAAAGTTTTTTTATCTATCTTGCATAATGATGTCATCAAGTGCTTTATCTAATATTCAATGTGCTTTCTTTAACTAAAGTACTTCAGACATATTCTACCTAGAATTCATTTAACCTCTTGAACATATAGAGAATGATATGCACTAACAAATGCTCAATATGTTCTTTACATTCACTAAGTCTATCACTTTCACATGTCTCACATTTATTGCATTCTAAAGGTAGCTCTAGTCTAGCACTTGATAACTGACCTGGTTATTGCTGAGTTGCACTTTTATTTCAATACCAATCACAATGCACAAGTCCTTCTCATCTACTCACACAATCAATCATGAAGATGCACAAATTGCTTTCACAAATTGATCTATAATTCTTGCATTTTTATTCCCAATATCACTCAAAACCAATGCTCAACTTTACTTCACAAAACTGGTCTATGACTCTTGCACTTTCAATTCCAAACTCATTCAAAACATGTGCACAACTTATTTTCAAGCCCTAGCTCATATATTTTCAATTTCAACCAAAACCAAGCTTACTTTCAAACCCTAGGACTAATGCACACTTACTCAATATTTATTTCTCCAATCATATAACAACAAAATATTTCTTAACCAAAACACCTTGTGAGTGAGATCAAAACACCATACCTCTAAAAATTGTCTTGATGATGATGTGCCTCTAAACCTATCTCAAAAATAATTTTCCTTTTGATCCTTCAAGAAATCTGGTTAGTGATATTCAATTCTAGCATAGATAAAAACATCATCCACTCAAACCTTTCCAAAAGGTGTTCACAATAAATCTACAAAACAATACCTTATTTCTCCTCTATAATATTTCAAGAATAAGCTTCTAAAACCCTAGGATCCCTTTTTCTATAATGTAAAAATTACACTTGGAAGTAAATCAATTTACACCTTATAACTCCTAACTTATCATTCAACAAAACACCCCAAATATTCAACAGAATATACAAATCACTAAAACCACCTTATAACTCCAAGCTTTAAACAATAATAAAAATATTTTACTTTACCTTACTCAAAGTTTCCATGCACTTATCCACATCCATCAACACCAAGCAACCTTAGCACTCACCAAAAATTAATGTCAATGCCAAGCAACCTTAGCGCTTACCAATAATCAACACTGTCATCAATGCCAAGCAAAACACACTCCATAGGTTTCGACCTGCAGACCTCTACCACAACAACGCTATCACAAGCACCTTGACCAACTATGCCACCATGGTGGTTGGAACCAAGGAAGTGCCCACACAACTATATCTCTATCTCAGTGTGTAGATCTTCAAAATGACATCCAGGGGTTTTGACCCTATGACCTCCTTCCTGTCAGTGCTCACGCAAGTCACACAACCAGTTGAGCTATCTAGTTGGATAGGACATCTCAGGTGCTCACAATATTTGTCATTTACCAATCATTTGCACACCTTTCAAACACATTGTCCTCTTCTTGCCGCTCGTAGGAGATTAGCACTTCAAATCATACAACGTTTTTGCATTAATTCATCTCAAAATATAACATTAGTGCTTGGTAAAAAATCAAATCTCTTATCCCTTATTTATATGCACTTCATCTTGACTTGAAATGTCGAAAATAATTTTGCATGGGAGTACGGCGCCAAGGGTTTATAACCTTATATTATAATATTTAATAAATATTATAATATTTCCTTTTGAACCTTTGCCTTCAAAATATTGTCCCAAGAGACTTTTATTTAAACCTTTGTCCCTTTTGCCTTCTAAACCCATTCTTAAACCCTTTGTCCTCCTTGTAATAAATATTATAATTATTTTTTCTTTTAGCTCTTTGTCCCAGACAAACTTCTTAATCCTTTTTGTCCTTTATATAATATTTAAAAAATAAATATTATAAACCCTTTTCTTCCAATAATTTCCTTTCTTGGGAGATATACCTTACCTTGAAATTTATCCATAGTTTGCTATCAAACCCATGTAGAATATTCTTGACTATCACATTTTTTCTACCTCATGTATCCTTTGACATCACATTATTTCTACCTCATGAATCCTTTGACATCAATGACAACTCAATGTACTCAATATTTCCAACATAATGGTTAGATACTTTGAAGTTGCTTGATGAGCAGAAAAAGAAGTCTGAATATATCAAGATGAATATCAAGGCAGATAAGGAGTGTAGGAAAGCCACTAAGAGAGCATACAAGAAAGCTAAAAAAGAGGCTAGAAAGGCATCCCAAACTCCTCTCAAGAAAGATGAATTTTCCTGACCACCATAGTTCTGGGACTTGTATAGGTCAATAGGTGATCAACCTTCAAAGATGAAGGTATATTTCATGAAGACGGGAATGCTAGGTCCTGTACCACCTGTAGATCAAGCAAAAATTAGCAAAACCCCTCTGGTAGAATAAGCGATGGCTAGTTTTCCCAAGGCTAAGGTTACTACAAAATCCAGCATTCTATTTGGTGATGAATTTATCGTGCTTGTGGGGGAACGTTTACCCCATTAGCATGAATACTGGAAGTATATCAAGCAAACATTCCAAAAGGATACCCCCACTTTTATTGGCTACTACTTGAGGAATGTGGTAGGTAGAAAATTTTGGATGAAAAACAACCAGGTGAAGGAGCAGGACCAAGTCAGCCAATTTGGTGTAGTAAGCACCGGAAACAATAGCAATAGGAGGCAGTCACCCTCAAAACATCAAAAGGATGAAAGCTCAAATATAAGGAAAAATCCAAAGGTACTAAAAAGAAGAGGAAATAAATAGCAAGGGCCTACTAGAAGGTTGTAAATAAAACTGGTATAAAGTGACAGAGGGATGTGTCAACCCTTAAGCATGGGGGGATGATGAACCCTGAAAACGTTCATTTTTGTATGAACTTTCCATATATATTATGATATTTATTTTAATAGAAATATATATTTTATGCAAATTTAATATGTATTTAACATTAGATTATGTATGTTGTCTAATAAATGTTTTTGAGTGGATTATGTGTAAATGCAGTGGATTTTATAGTATTTTGGCATGTTTACATCGAGGTCCCACTTGGACCTAGAACTTTCCCTTTATGATAAAAAATTGAAGGTAAAAATATCTGCAACAAAACAATGATAAAGTGCTATGTTAGGCATTCGAATCCCATTTAGGTGCTTGATTTCCTTTTGGCGCTTAACTATCGGGCGCCCGATTCTTGTTTGGCATTTGATTGTTGGGCACTTGATTCCTGTTAGGCATCCAAATACCATCAAGCACTTGATTCCCATTTAGGCATATAATTCCTGTTAAGTGTCTGATTCCTATCTTTTATAGATATGTTGCCCGATTCTTGTTAAAATAAAAATATAACACAATTCTTGTTGTTGGTAGTTCAAAATGGTGATTTCAATGATGGATGCGAACACAATTTCAATGATGGATGTAGACCAAGAACAACATAAACAACAATATGTCATGTATTGTTCAGCAATCATGTAAAATCAATGTAATTGGATAGAACCAAATATTATACATATTCTATTCTAATACAGAATACATTGAATATATTTTGAATTTAATATTTTGTTTTATCTCCTTTATTCCTATATATTTTTGTAACAAGTAAAATAAGAAATTGATTTGATTTCATAATTTAATAGGGCATGGCCACATATCTTATAAATATGCAGGCCACCCCTGAAAAACACATCCCAAATTTTCTCTTTAAATTTCTACTGCAAATTTTAATACAATACATTTGAGTCTTTTAATAAAATTCAACTAGCATCTAATGTATGAATTAACGTGGGAAAAATATTTTGGAAGTGTGGGCCCACTCTTAACAGTATTATTCCCTTATTTTATCTGTTTTCTTTCATTTTAATTCATTTGCTTATTTTCTGTAACTTAGTTCAATACTACAATTTGCCCTATTTTCTATGAATTTCTAGCAAGTGTGCAATGTTGTTTTTAGTAATGTATTTAAGTTATATATTTGACAATTTAAATTATATTAGTGGTTTGGAAGATAAAAAAAAAACTCTAATGACACAACAACACCCCCCAAACCATAGAATCTAAATAACTCATTTTATTAAAGCGATATTACAGGTATATACTGTGCAGGGTTACTAAAAAGTTTACGAGCTATCCCAAGTTGATAATTAAATGGAGCTAATGATTTATACCATAAAAAACTAACCAAATATTTTCCCAACACTACCTAAATCTAAGGTAAATCTAATATCTCTATCAAAAATGATAAACTCGTGTAATCAAATAGGTGTATCATCCTATATATATTCAGGTGTAAATTTGTTTACCACCATCTGACTTTGGTAATCCTACAATAAATCCATAGGTAATAACTTTCCACTTTTAGTGGATAGTATGTGGGTACAATACTCTGGTTGGATGTAAATGTTCAGTCTATAACTTTAGTCTATTCCTAATACCTAGTCACAAATTATTAATAGCCTTCTTTATTTATGGCTAATAAAAGGTTTTCCATAAATTCTTTCACATCTACCCTACTCCTAAATGTTTCTTTTAGATTAATATCCTTAAATATCAAACATATTATCTCTTATTATAAAATCCTTATCCTTGTTAGATTCTTAACCTATGCTAGATACTTTCCATGATAGTTATCCCACTATTGATAACTTTTGACTTGGTCAACTAGATTTTGATGATAATGAGACATAGTGGCTATGTGCCCTCTTCTACTCAAGGTGTCAACTATCTTATTTTATTTTTACTTGATACATTTAATTCCAAAAATGTATTTCCCATAAAAAAATTTATTCATCTGTGTTATCTTGCATTCCGGTATATTTCAAACCTTGGTGATCAATATTAGTTAAAATAGATTTACTAGCAAATAATGTCTGTAAATTTTAGGTGTAAGCACAAAAGCTACTAATTATAAGTTATGTGTAGCATAAATTTCCTCATAATTTTCAAGATTTTTACGATTCCTAGGTGATGACGATATAGACTTGTATTAGGATCCCTTCCAAACCCTCAATAGAAGCATCCATATAACCCTAAAATAGTTTTTAAAAGGGTTTGGTGCAGTCATTTGTTTCTTCTTAAAGATATTGAATTTTTTCTCACATTAACTAGTCCACTTGAAAAATTTCCCTTTTATACAATTTGGCCATGTATATGTTAGAAATAGAGTCTATTCCATCATTTGGGTTATGTAAATGTATCTTCCAAGACACATACTTAGATTACTTTATTTGCAAGTTATCTAGTTACTTCATGCAATGTAATAAATGCACAAAGCACAAGTGTCAATATGCAAGTTATATATGTGCAAGTTGTCCCTTGCATACCTAGATAGAGTATTGGCCAAGTATCCTATTTTGCCTATATAAGTATGGCCTCATAGATAGATAGATAGAGAGTCGAGAGGCATAGTCAAATAGTGTAGCTTAGCGGGAAGTATAGTTTTGTGTTCCTTACCATCCATTGGTGATGGATAGAATGTAGTTTAGTAGCTTCATTTATGAAGTGTTCATTTTATCCATAGCTAAATTGTAGTCTTTTATATGATTTCTATTTACAATATATTTCTATTTACAACATATTTCAGTCTAGCAGATTTATTTTCTTTCATATTATTCTACATCTTGTGATTGTTATCTCCTAAGGCTCATTCATCAAAATCTAATAGTAGTATCAGAGCCATGGTAGATCTAGTCTGTGTAGGTAAATAGGCAAACCACCATTATCATTTAGATTGAGTGTTTTCTCAAAATAATGCACCTTTGGACTAGCCATTATCAAAATATCTCATAAGAAACTAGGTGGCAGAATTAGAGAGTGTCACAAAGTTAGGATTTAAATAAATCTCGATTTTAGAAAATACTAAGATCATTTTATCTAGAGTATTTTCCATAGAGTTGTTAGGAAAACTTGTGAAGACGAAGACTCAACATTCAATTTACTAGATTGAAAATTCATTTAGTGAAGATCATACAGGTTATATGGAATTTGCTAACTAGTGCCTAAAGTTTCTTTTGTTACAAAAAATTAATTCTTAGAGGATTGGAACTCCTACCATAGAAATCTAGGAGACTCCAACTTTTTTACCCAAAGGTCGATGTGGCATCATAGTACATATATTAGTTCATTGTGTAAGAGGAGAATACTATGGAAGAAGACTTCTAGTGAAGGATCATGGTGAAGATAGGAGACTAAATATCTCCATTGATGTATTGAATAATTCTATAGTTGAATAATAAACTAGAAGAGTATTGACACAAAAGGCCATAGGATACTTGATACAAAAATGCCATAGATGCATTGAAGAAGAAGCCACATAAGTCTTGATACTTAAAAGGCCATATAAGCCTTGATACTAAAAAAGCCATAGAATCCTTGATACTAAAAATGAGAAGTATTGATACTTGAAAAGGCCATAGAAGCCTTGATATTAAAAAGGCCATAGAAGCCTTGGTACTAAAAAAGGCCATAGAAGCCTTGGTACTAAAAAGGCCATAGAAGCCTTAATATTAAAAAAGGCCATAAAAACCTTGATCCTAAAGAAGAATTTAAGAAGAATAGTTGATTCAGAAGCAGACTAAAAATTTCAATACTAATATCTTTGTTGCAAGGACAAAAGATTTAGTGAGTTTAGAAACTTCTTACGAGAAATTTAGGAAGAGTATCTTATTCAGAATCAACTCAACCCCGAAGAAAAAGTGAAGAGATCAATAGAAGATATCATTGAAGAACTTCCAGTCTTGGAAGAAGAGGAAGAAGTACTAGGAGAGTCCTGATCAAATCTAAAAGTAGCAGAATCAGAAGATCCAGGAGAAGATCTCACCACCAACACTTTCAAGAGCAAAAGGTTGAAGATATCAAGGAATACCATTAGAAGTTGCCATATCAAAGACCTTGACAAGGTCTCATAGAGCATCTAGAAAAGGCTAGGAGAGCCTTGATGAAGATCAAGATAGTTTTTTGGAGAACTCATTGGAGAAATCCAGTACCAATCTGATGTCCCTGATAGTGAAGGACTTGGAAAAATTGTAGCCATACGAAAACAAGCCCAAGAGGAGAATTTGTTAAGCAGTGCAAAATCTGTGAAGAATAATTTGGCAAGGAGTGTCAAATATGTGAAGGTAAATTTGGCAAGGAGTTCCAAATATGTGAAAGAGAATTTTGAAAGTAATTCTAAATCCATGAAGAAGAATTTGTCAAGGAGTTCTAAATCCTAGAAGAAGATCCTGCTTGAAGTCAGAATTGGACAAGAAGACTTGAAGATAAAAGAATCTCACCAAATATTGTATATTTGAAGATTACCTCTCACAACAAGAATGCACCTATCTAGAGACATAAACTTCTCCAAATATATAGTAAAATGAGGAGAAGAGAAGAGAATAACAAGCCATCAAATCCTAGGTTCGTGAAAGAAATTTTGAGACCATTATTTGGTGAAGAAGGAGATATTTAGGACATCCTACCAAAAGTAGCAACTTGGTGTTTTTAGAAACCAATATCTACATCCTCTACAAAAATGAGAGAAGAGCTATAGAAAAAGGTATGCAAATTTTGGTGCAATAAGATTCATTAATTAGGATTACTTATCATATTTATTAGAGCACCTCATTTGGATTGAAGTTGCAAGAGGAAAATTAGATTATAGTATTCTAAAGTTCAAAATGAAAAATATTCTTTTTAAGGATTTATTTTCACATTTATTAGGAGTTTTTTAGATTTTAGATTTAAATTATATCAACTACCTATCATATACTTTGAAAAAAAAGGAAAAATAAGACTAGGTCCTACAACTTTGATTGTAGTGAAATTGAATAACAACTCTTAAAGATTCATTTTAAGTTAATCCTTGATTAGTTGTAGCAAATTATTAGTGCATGAATTTGAGAGTTGATTGGAGTGATAAGGTGTAACATTAGTGTATTAAAAGTGAAGGACTTGTACTATTATACTACTCTAAAAAATAAATTAATTTTGTGTTTTTTGAAGGGCACAAAATCTAATTTGTATCAAGTGTCTAAAGACACTATTGAAGCACAAAAATATGCAACTTGTTATGGTCAAAATAAGACACCCAAAAATTTTTAGAATCCTCTAAAATTTAGAGAAGAACTTAAATAAAAAAAAATAGAAATAGAAGCTCTAAATATTGAGACTTGGTGATTCTCAAATTCAAAATATTACAAAGCTGAATGCAAGGAAAGAAAGTGCAGAAAATTGCATCAATTGAAAAAAATTCTATCTAATATTTTTTAATCTTGGATTTGTTATCAAAGTGTCCAAGAAAAAAGGGAAAGGTGTGTCTACTCATAAAAGAGAAACTCAAAACCCTTGTATTGCATGAAAAATCTACCACAAAACCAGAATTTCAAATCTAGAAATAGAGTGCAAAATAATGCATATTAAAAGAAGATTTATATACAATATTATAATACATTAATTGCACTACCCTAATGTGGTTTTTGCAGCGAAAAAGCAGATTTGGAAGTGCCAAAAAAGGGCACATTAACTACAGGGTAAATCAGTTAAGGAAGGTTGAATGTCAATACTCTTCTTCACAAGCTAAAAAGATCCACACAAAGGGCTCATCTTGGATGTACGTACCTACAAAATCAAAGCTCATATCAGATTTTCTTGGAGCTACATTTACGTATACAAGAGAGTGCACATATACTTCTAAAAGACATCGATAATCTACATGATTGGAGGTATAAAAGAGAAGACAAAAAGGTGTTATATTCATGGTATATAACTTGGAGAAGACCATCCACCAAAGGAAGTTCCAAATCATCGTCCAAGCTCCATAGTGCACCATCAATCCACCTACAGAAGAATAGCTTGCTTTCTTCCCAAGCAACATAGCAAAACAAAGGAATGGTTATGAAAATGGTTTGAGGAGTTATAATATCCATATTTGAAGATGTTATAGAAAATAACTCCATGCAATGATACCACTTGGCATAATAGATATCATTACTCTCTCAATGTCTAGGAAAATCCCATGCAGAAGTTATAGCGAAGTGGTGATACTTGGTATTCTCCACCAACTTCACACGAAGTGCCCATATGTTTCAGATTACTTCAAGAGCATTGAAAAAAGAACTTGGGATGTTACAAAAATAATGGAGTGCTCACTTGTAATAAACATGACACATGTCACAAAGTCTATGATTAATTATCCATATAAGGCATTCAAAGTCCAATTTCAAAGGGTGAGCGAAGCACAGTCAAAGACATCCAAAGAGAGAACAAAGCACAGTAGAAATATTTGAAGCGTAGCATGGAAGGACGACAGAAGGATCATTAAAGGCTCTTGTATTTTGAAATTCAAACCTTCAACACCTATGTACTAGCATTAAATACTAGCAAATCCAATGGATCTCCATTGTTTCTAGCACCTAAGGTGTCACATTGTTGTTATATTGAGCCGCATAAAGCACTGAATAGTGAGGAGATTTTGCATCTAAAATGGTAAGGTTTAACCCCATTTATTATTGCTTTCATAGTTGGAGATATAAGTGTTATAAACTAAGGTTAAAACTTAGATTTTGAAAGCAAAATCTATAAGGGATAACTTATCTCATTGATTTAATATTTGCAATTTAACCTAGAATAAATAAGGAATTCTACTTGGATTAAAATATTTATCATTTTGAAAATATTATTATTTTTTCTAATTTTCCAAACTTGGGAGCCATAAGGGTTACTCCATCAAATTTATTTTATTGGAAATTAGAAATAATCCAAGGGATGGTGAGATGGCATACAATATCTTGTTAGGTAGACCATGTATCAAGGACATGAAGTGTGTCCCTTCCATCGCTCACCATTTCCTCAAGTACACTCATGAAGGGTAATTTCATGTCATCCCTATGGACCTAGTGCTTTTCAAGTATTGCAATATGGTGCATCAGCTCACTGATTCAACCTTGCAATAAATCCATCTAGATTTCCAACTGAATTAATTTGATAAATATTTGACTCTGTTTCCATTGCATGCCATACCATCCTCATCATCGACACCCCCTAGATGCCCATTACACCTATGGATTCTTTGCCTAGGAACCCATATAAGAGACCTATTGATGAGATCCAGCCAACCATATCCACCATCTCCATAGAGGATATACCTAGCCCAGATTATGAGGAGCTACCACATGAGGCAAACGATGAATCAGATCAGATCTCACTCTCATCCCTTTTCTATCCATAGCCTCAGGTCATAGTGCACCTGGTTAGGAATGTACAACTACCCCTACTATAGAGTCGATGCAGGATATGGGTCAACCTCGTCTTACCATAGGTACTATTGTGTCTCTCAGCCTCCCCCCTAATTAAAAAAAAATCATATATGGGGGCCTTGACTATGGCATCGAGCCTTATAAACAGTAAGAGGAGGATGAAGAGCCATTTTATGAGGACATCAACTACATGTCAAACCCTGATTTTGCCATGAGGTATTTTCACCTCTGTAATTGGCATGGTTATGGGTTGGGCCTGTATGAGTAGGGTAATCGTGTCCCTTACTAGTCACAGTATAAAATTACTTATGACAATTCTAGTTTGGGATACAACAAGTTGGTGCCCCTTGACGTCCTCATAGATAGCTTGGAGTGCATGACACTCAAATTTTGGGATGAGCTAGCACGAGATCATTTTGCCAACCCCAATCACGTCTACTCACTAGGGGACTACTTCCCTATGCCCTTAGAATATGATGACCCACCTCATGATGATATTCTATCTTATGAACAATATTAAGGTTCGTGCATGCTTCCCCACAACACTGAGAAATAAGATCAGGTCCCCCCTTATGAGTGGACCATCGATGATGAGTTGAATTATGAGATAGCACCCATTGACTCTAATATTTTAGATGGGTAAGGCCCATGGGTTATCCTTGTGGATGATTAGGATGAGTTCTATCTATGAATGTTACCATTACACCATACCATTTGGTGACAACTTCTACCTCTAGAATAGCTAGCTTGCCTACAACCACACTGACCACCGCTAGTCATTCCACAGCCTCCACAACCACCTCCTAAGATATTGCAACATTTGAAGGTCTGTGTAAAACATCAAACACCTAGCGGAAATCATCCACCAATAAATATGATTTCCATAGATTTGTTCGAGCCCCTGCAAGACCCGAATAACATGTTAGAGCTATTACAACTCAACTTGGGGGTAATCAACTTTGATCAAGGAGATTTGCTATGAGATGCTATAGCCATTTCATTTCTCTCTAGGACCAACTCATGATGTATTACACAATGAGGAGGAACCTAAGGTTCCCATTGGTGATCTAAATCCATTTGATCCCTAGACCCCACTAGTTGGAGGAGGGGTCACATATGTCAATCGAGCCTATGATTGACAAAGATATTGGCTTATATCCTGATAATCCATAATGTATCAAGTTAGAGGAAAGTATATCCCCCAAAGAGCAAGCTGATTACATAGCCCTTATAATAGAGAATAAGGAAGCTTTTGCATGGTCTTAAAAAGATATGCCAGGACTCGATCCAAACCTAGTCACCCACAATTTGATGCTTGACCCCAAGGCCAAGCCTGTCAAGAAAAAGATGAGAAATATGCATCCAAAAGTTACCCTAATGGTCAAATATGAGCTACATAAGTTGTTGGATGCTAGGTTAATAATTTCTATAGACTATCCACCATGGTTGTCCAACATGGTTCCTGTCAAGAAGCAAAATGGGAGGATTTGCATTTGCACCAATTTTTGAGACCTCAACAAAGCAAGTCCTAAGGATGATTTTCCTTTGCCTAGAATTGACATTATGGTAGATGCCATAGCAGGTCATGAAATGTTATCCCTCATGGATGGTTTCTCAGGATACAATCAGATTTATATCAATTCATAGGACTAGTTCAAAAAATCATTCACAATACCTTGGGGAACATTTTGCTATAAGGTCATGCCTTTTGGCCTTAAAAATTCTGGTGCTACCTACCAATGTGCCATGACGTACATCATCCATGACTACATGCATAATTTTTTGGAATATTACATGGATGACTTACTAGCTAAATATTTGTTATGCCATGAGCATCTCAATGTCCTACGCAAAGTCCTCGATCATCTTATTGAGCATAATGTGAGACTAAACCCCAAGAAGTGTGTGGCATCGAAGTGGGCCCAAACAAGGTCAAGGCAATCTTGGAGATACCTCCCCCAACCACCATAAAGTAGCTCCAAATTCTATAGGGCAATATAGCATCCATCAAATGCTTCATAGCACAATTATCAGATAAGTTTCAATCCATGAACAAGTTATTACAAAATGGGGTCGCATTCCATTGGGATGATGAGTGTCAGGATGCCTTTGATGCAATCAAACAATACTTGGCTTCATCGCTAGTTTTAACTCCATCTAGACCAGGGGTGTCATTCTTCTTATACATCTTAGCCATTGAGATTGCATTAGGTGCCATGTTGACCCAAAATAATGAACTGCATAAGGAACATGCTACTTACTATCTCATCCACACCCTGGTTAGCTATGATATCAAGTACACATATGTGGAGAAGTTATGCCTAATAGTGGTATTTACCACCAGGAAGCTATGATATTATATACTTAGCTATACCACATATATTGTATCTAAATATAATCCATTGTGATACATGATGAGCCACACTTATCATAATAGTCGCACAACAAAATGGATCATGTTATTGATAGATTTTAACCTATATTTCATTGGAAAAAAATCAATTAAGGATTAAGTCATCACTGATCAACTTATAGAGGCTCCTCTCCAGGATGATCAACCTCTTAGCATGGAGCTTCTCAATTATGGAGTCTTCCAAATATCAGAATCACCTGATTCTGACGAGCCTGGGTCGTAAGCATATATGAATATATTCTTTTATGGCTCCAAATACAAGCAAGGGGGTGGCATAGGGATCAATTTTTTCACACTGCATGGGGATCCCATACCCCTATCATTTAAATTCTATTTCTTATGCACCAACAACAATGCCAAGTATGAAGCCTTGCTCATGGGTATTCAAATGGCTATTGCCATGGAAATCACCAAGATTAACATGTTTTATGATTCCTTGCTCATTGTTAACCAGGTCAAAGTGATATACCAATGCAAGTGACTAGTTATGCAAGCCTACAAAGCCCTTATGGATAAATTCCTAGAAAATTTTGAATGGTATGACATTGAGGCACTCCCTCAATCATCTAAAAATTTTGCAAATACAATAGCCTCCCTAGGGTACTTGATACTACAGAATCTTATTGAGGATATGAAAACCATTCAGGTCAAAATGCTCTCATAGTTTGTGGTTGAGTGTGAGAACACTCAAGTCATGCCAAAGGTCTACTTGATTCAAATTGAACCTCATCAAGAGATATTCTCGTACATTCACGAGCACTTGAATCATACTAATTGGGGGACTATGTTCTCTCAAGACCCTTTTGATAACAGTACAATTCTATTCTTACAAGTTCTTTCCCAATCTGCATTTTCTCAGGATGAATGTCAAGAGGGACAGACAATTCATGTGATCGAGGCTTCCTCACAATAGGACTAGTCCACACAAATCAATGAGTATCTAAAGCTTGGTAATATTCCTCCTAGATTATTGCATGCTACTAAAAGAACATTCAAATGGAAGGTAAAAAAATATGTCTTGCTAGAAGACATTATGTATCGTTGGAGCTATGAAGGGATCCTCCTTCATTGCTTAGAGCATCAAGAGTCAGTTTGGGCAATTTTCCAAGTACACAATAGTACATGTGGTGGCCATTTAAATGACATGGCCATCATAAAGTGTATTCTTTGCATCGACTATTATTGGCCAAATTTAGAGTAATATTGTTGTGCATATGTGAAGAAGTGCATGAAGTGTTAGCACCATGCTAACTTGACACATTTACCTTCTCAGTCCTTACAACCGATTCAATATTCTTGGTCATTCTCGCAATGGGGTTGGATTTAATCGAGAAAATATCCCTTGCATCCTTGGGCCATCACACGTTTATCATTATGGCTACCAAGTATTTTACAAAGTGGGTGGAATAAATTCCCCTTACCACTATGACAGGACCCTGCATTGCGGAGTTTCTATTACACAATATCATTTGTCATTTTGGTATTCCATCCAAGATCATTTTGGATAATGGGACATAATTTAAAAATAAATATGTGCATGCTTTAAAAGAAAAGTATAATATCCAACATACCTTTTTGACACCCTAATATATGCAAGCAAATGTCCAAGTAGAGTCTTCCAATTAAATATTTATTGCCATTCTCAAGAAAACTATCAAATAGAATCACACTGATTGGCACATGCAAATACCCATTGCTCTATGGGCCTATCACACTAGCATTCAGACATCCACTAGGGCTACCCTATTTTAACTAGTGTATGGCATTGAGGTAGTCATACCTCTAGAGCTATAAATCCCATCATTGTGCATATCCATGCAAGAGTTTATCGATGATGACACCATGTGGTAGACTCACCTATATCAACTTACATTGCTTGATGAATGTCGTGTTAATGTTCTTGAGAACCTATGTGTTTATCAATAGCAGCTTAAGAGAGCCTACAACATGAAAGTCCATCTTAAAGACTTTTAGGTTGGTGACCTTGTTCTGAAAGAGAACCAACAAAATTCTAATTTTTTGCCCTATTTATGGGATAAGTTTGCGGTAAATTGGTTAGGTCCTTTTGTCATTACTAGTCATGTCAAACTCAAAACTTACTACCTAGCCTCCCTTTAAGGAAATGAGGATCCTGAACCCTTGAACGTCCTCCATTTGTGGACTTTCCATTCCTAGAGTGTTGTGGCTCACCCAAAAATGCTCCAAGGGTGTCTACAACCCGCTTGGTTAACCTAAAACACTCCTAGGTAGTCTATGACCATCTAGGTCACCCCAAAATGCTCAAAGGGTGTCTAAAACCCACTTGGTCAACCTAAAATGCTCTTAGGTAGTCTATGATCATCTAGGTCACCCAAAAATGCTCCAAGGGTGTCTAAAATATGCTTGGTCAGCCTAAAACACTTCTAGGCAGTCTATCACCATCTACGTAATCCTAAAATTCTCCAAGGGTGTCTACACCCCACTTGGTCAACCTAAAATGCTCCTAGGAAGTCTATGACCATCTAGGTAACCCAAAAAATACTCCAAGGGTGTCTATAACCTTCTTGGTCAACCTAAAATGCTCCTATGTATCCAATGACCATCTAGATCACCCCAAAATGCTCCAAGGGTGTCTACAACCCGCTTGGTCAACCTAAAATGCTCCTAGGCGGTCTATGACTGTCTAGGTCACACCAAAATAATCCCAAGGTGTCTACAACCCACTTGGTCAACCTAAAACACTCTTAGGTAGTCTATGACCATCTAGGTCACCCCAAACATGCTCCAAGGGTGTCTACAACTTTCTTGGTCAACCTAAAATGCTCCTAGGCTGTCTATCACTATCTAGGTCACCCAAAATGCTCCAAGGGTGTCTACAACTCGCTTGGTTAACCTAAAATTATCCTAGGTGGTCTATGACCATCTATGTCACCCCAAAAAAATACCCAAAGGCATACATAAGCCTTTTGGTCACCCCAAATTTCCTAATGCACCCCAATAATCCCATTGATCACATGTACATATATATCAATAAAAAAGTCAAAAACATCATCAAAATATCAAAAATACAAAATTATTGTATTGCACTGCATTGCACCACATCACATCACATTGCATCCCTTTGCATTTTATAATCGCTTGCATTATGCATACTCATCATTGCACTTCACATTTTAGAGTTGTTCATACATTTCTAGCACTACAACTGTACGCTAGTCATCATTCAACATCAAGATTATTAAAGTAATCATTCATATATTTCAATGTCTCACTTATCATTTCCACTTACATTTCCCATTTTTTCTCATATTTGTATTTTCATCCCATTCACCTAACCATTTGTTCTAGAATTTCATTAGGGATTTTGATCACTCACCCATCTCTAGTTTATTTTTAGATTTTGTAGAAAGCTATCCTAATTTTTAGGAGGTAGGGTCCTGCTTAGATTGTACCTTATATACATTAGAATACCATCACATTTACACACTAATAAATCCAAGTTTGGAATAAGCAAATATGAAGCCTACGAAGTGGTCTAGGGTACCTTAAGTGAAAAGTTAAATCTTTCTCATATCTGTTGGAACAAAATCTACCTTAGGTTATGATTTGCACCAAAGACTTCGTTAACATTGAAAGACCAGGCTCAAATAGAGCTCGCCTGGTTCAATCTCCAGAGAAGGTTGGTTCCTTGTTTTTTATGGGAAAAGGGGAGAGAGAAAGGAATTCTTAAAGAGAGGGAAATATAGCCAATTCTAGGAGATAGTAAGGTACATATTAAGCAACAACATAGAACTACTTCAAGCTTTTTGTAGAAAAACGTAATGAGAACCAAAGCATAGAAACTAAGATCATTCAGTGTATATCTCTACAATAGTTTATTCATGAAGTAAATTATAGATCTTATGGAACATTTAACACAAAAATTCAGATTAAGAATTAATGTATGATACGTTCAACAAAGATTAAATTAGCAATAGACAAACACATACATACTTGCACACCAAATGAGCCCAGAACCAGGATGAATGATCTCTATTAATATTTCAGAAGTCTGAATACATAGTCTTGTAAACACCTAAGAGCCGACCTAGAATTTAGGTCGCTCATCCTATATATAGAGTTTTACATAACAAAAAACTGAAAGTCATTACAACAAATCGCCCACAGGCTTATTCTAGTAACAGAGTGGTTAGAGATCAAGATCTTTCTTGTTACAGAGATATTCCTCAGATCATGAAGCTCCTAACCAAAAAGGTTAAGATATTCCTGTTACAGAGATCTTCTCCACTTCCTTTTAGAGATCATGGTCTACTGGCTCTTCAAAATGTCGTGCTATCATGAATTTTCTCCTTGGCTCGCTGCTGGCTCTCCAAAATGTCGTGCTATCATGACTCTTTCCCCTTGTGTGCTCTTGGCTCTTCAAAATGTCATGCTATCATGACTTTTCTCCTTAGCTCGCTCCTTGGCTCACCAAAATGTCATGCAATCATGACTCTTTCCCCTTGTGTGCTCTTGGCTCTTCAAAATGTCATGCTATCATGACTTTTCTCCTTGGCTCATTGTTGGCTCACCAAAATGTCGCACTATCACGACTCTTTCCCCTTGTGTGCTCTTGGCTCTCCAAAAATGTCGTGCTATCATGACTCTTTCTCTTTGTGCGCTCTTGGCTCACCAAAATGTCGTGCAATCATGACTCTTTCCCTTTGTGTGCTCTTGGCTCTCCAAAATGTCATGCTATCATGACTTTTCTCCTTCGCTTGATCTTTTCTCTCCAAAATGTCGTGCTATCATGACTTTTCTCCTCGGCTTGCAAAATTTGAAGAGAGTACCCTTTATTTCCCTGGGTGTTGTCATTTTGACCAATATTCTTGGTGCCTCCTGGGGTAATTATGTTAACTGAATGTTAGAACTTAGAGCCTTTATCCATTGGGAAATGGAGTCAAAAAAGAGAATTAAAAATAAGGAAAATGAGGGGAAAGAAAGGGAATGATACCAAGCGTAAAAAACAACAACAAAAACATAAGGCTTGGGAGTGATCAATCTTCTGGGGACTCTTCATCAGATTTGTCAACCTGCTCTTGGCCTGGAGGTGTTGTACTGCTTGATGCAGCCTTCTTAGATTTTGCTTGTCTTTCCTTATCCTGTTTATCCCTAGATTGAACAACCTCATTGTAGGCGACACAGGCCTTCTTCTAGGTCTCTTCATCAGTGTCTGTATTTTCTTTGAAAGCAGCGTACAAGTACTCCAGTTCCTCTATTTTGTCATAAGATAGATGCTTAGACTTGAAGTATAGCTCATTAATACTGGAGTTCATTTGGGTGATATCTTGGGCCATGCTAAAAATACAATCTTCTTCTACCGGCTCCTCCCATCTATCAATTTATGATGTGTCATCAAAGAAATTCTGCCAAGTAGCCTTTATCTCATCTTCTGCTAAAATATTGGAATTTGCATCCCAAAAGCTGGGCATACCATAGTATTTAGCCATTTTAGTGTGCTTTGAAATTGATTTTGCCTCTGGCCTTAACTCTTGTATAATTTTTACTACTGCCATTACCAACTTATGTCGCTTGAAGAAGTTCCTGGCAACTGCTTTGGCTTGAGACCAGTTCTCATCTTGAGCTCTGTAGCCGGCTATTGCTTGTGTACTGTTCGCCAGGACTTGGATTTTGTTGGCTGCAGATACCCTTGGAGTCAGGAGCTTAATTGAAGCTTCAAATTATTTTTCCACCTGACTTAGTGTACTGTTAACTTTGGAAAGGTAAGCCAGAGTGGGTCTAGCTTTTAGGACCAGTTTGTTGACTCTTGCCAACTTTTCTTTTTGGACCACTATAGCCTTTTCCTTGGAGAGCCCTTGAGTCTTATCGGGGACTGTCAACAACTGCTTCTTCAAATATTCTATTTGTTGCTGTAGTATTTGGACCTGTTCCTCCACCTTTGCTACTTTTTATTTGAAAGGGGCTGCTTCATCAAACTTTTGTTTCCATTGCTTGGCTTCATTTTTGAGAGCCCTTTCAGTGATTTTTTGTTGATTGAAAGCCTCTTCTAACCGTTGTCGGGCCCATTCTTCTTTGAGGAATTTTTCTTTATAATGCTTCGCATTCAGATAAATTGTTCCCATGTGAGTCTGGGCTTCATTCCACTCATCATCCATAGGCAGCTGAGTAATGTCTTTTGTAATTATTTCAGCTTGGTAGTCATCTAGAGTCATCTGTTTCTCTGAATTCTATACTATGGGAGTCATCTTCATGGTAGACCGATGCATACTCATTGGGTATAATACAGTTACTTCCCACACTCGGGCTATATTAGTAGCACTTTGAGAACTCTGTGACTTTAGCCATGTTGCGGTATTCATCGTGGCTCTCTTCATTTTTTGGAATTTGGTGATAGTGGGATTATTGGCAGAGGAGGAGCTTTGCAGGGATTGAAGACTCAATAGGTTGGTGGATAAGGGAAATGGAGTGGGTGGTAGGGAAGATTCCATGCCTATTTGAGAGGGAGACCCGGTTGGGGTGTGATGGGGTGAAACCTGTGGGGATCTAGGAGGTGATGATGGTTTCAAAACCTCTTTTTATTTTGAATGGGAAAGGGAAGCTTTGTGGGAATGAGAGGTAGAAGAGGGAGTATCAAGATTAATTGGGGAATTTACACGTTCCTATTGTATATTGGACCTTCCATTTCCTATGATTTTTTTGTGTATGCTTCTGATATATGTTTCAAACATAAAATATCTGCTCCATCAGTTATTAGTGGTGGAGTTTTTTCCCAATTCAGGGGCTCTCTTTGGGGAGTCTTCTCTAATTTTTCAACCACTTGTTCTTCCTCTTGTGCTTCTTTAGTCACTTGTTCTTCCTCTTGTGCTTATTTTACCACTTGTTCTTCTTCTTGTGCTTCTTTTACCACTTGTTCTTCTTCTTGTGTGCATTCGGATATCCCCTCAAAGTTTTCCCCTATTTTCTCCTCTCTTTTAGATTATTCTTCTCCTTCATATTCTTCAAAATAAGATTCCTACATCTTTCTCTTTTTTTGGCATCCTCTCTGATCTGGTTCTACTTTCCTCTTCTTCGACTCCAATGATTTCTTCTCAAGTTCATGGGGAGCACTATTTTTAGACTCTGTGTTTGATCCTGATCATGGAAGAAGAAGTTTACGTCTCTTTTTGGGGACTTCTTTTTGTTCGATCACAACTTCTTTCCCCTTTTCCTTTCTAACATATTTCTTAGATAATTTTGGGAGAACGCCACTTGTTCCGAGTGGGATTTTGTCAAATAGAGTTGCGGCCCAATTTTGATGGTGCTCATCATACTTGGTACAAAATTTGTTATCCATTTTGAGCCCATACCTTGTGAAAGTATCAATATGGCACCGCATCTACCACCAGGCCGAGATTTTGGCCTTATCCCAGTCATCTCCCTTTTTCTTCATTTTATTGAATGTCTTGGTGTCAATTCTATGGGTTGGGTGAGAATCTGGGCTGTAATCCACCAGATGTTCATAGAAATCATGCCACGGAGCTAGTGGCTGCATTCCCTCAACATGCCATTCAAGAGGTTGATCCTCGCTATTATTTTGGCCTTGCTCAATGTCCCTATTAGAGGCATGAAATTTTTGGAAGGGACTCTTATTCAGAGTGGCTTGCCTTTTTGCAAATACATCATCAGGATCATATTTCCACCTCTATGGAAGCTCTACCAACTTCATGTTTCTCAACATTTGAGCAATTTTTAGATGATCTCCCTTCTTTGAAATAGTTACCCCTTCAAACTAGAAGGGCATGAGGCAAGTATGAGTCTTTTGGGCGCCTGTCCCAAATGTATAGTTGATGAATTCTTGTTGCCTTACATACTCCAAGGCGAAGATTCATTTAGTGACATAGTAAGGCAATAGGAAAGGCTTCTCTGTGAAGTCGTAGAGCCTTATTACCACTCCTTGGGTCAGGACGAACCAGTCTCCTTCTTCTGAGTGAGGACATCTTAGGGTCTCTTCCATTTGCTTAGGAATTCTCGGCATGTGCCCTAACACAATCCGTAGAGCCGGGCCCAAGAAATCCATATTGAATTGATAATACAAACTCTCGCTTGAGAGAAGCGGAGTCCACTCACATACACACAAATCTTCTCCTTTTGCATTCTTTTGAGTAACATAAATTGACTTTAAATTTTTTGATTGAAAAAAGAAGAAGAGCCAAACCAAATAGGAGGAGTACCTGAAAGCATCTGGGGCTTCTGTGTGCAATTTTGATAGTCCCGTATGTAGTTGTTGAGCTAAATAGGATGGCCAGTCAAAGAAGATAGGAACTTTATTTGGATCCATGCGAGCTTTATCATAAAACTTATAAATTGAAATACACTGTGCCACTGCAACTTGCCACCCATGAACCTGAGAGTCATCTTCCAACCCTACTACCATGGCCAGCATAGAAAAGAGTTGCTTATTTTTGAACTTGGACAAGGGAATGGGAGATTGGGGAATGGAACCTTTAGGGAGCTCGCTTTCAAGATTCTACTGGAGGAAAGCTCTTATGTTTGGGGTATTGATATAATATTTTGTAGAGGTGGCTGGATCAAACTGAATGGGGGGACTGGAGGTTTACATCCTTGGGAGAAAACTACTTTGATTGTGTCAGGATCTATTGTAAAAAGTGTTTCTCCTTTGTAATTTTTTACACTCCTACTCTTGACATCATACAATTTTGCCATTGCACTAATCAATTCTGGGTAGGGGTGGACCTGAGGGCATACATACCAGTAGAGCATAGAGTAGTATGGGAAATTGCTTGGGTTTGAAGGAGAAGCATCTGCAGCCAGCCTAGTAGCTATGTCCTTGTGGATTTGCCCTAGATCCCTCCATGTCAGCTTTGTGTCTATAATATGGTAGTCGGGATCGACAAAGCTGTTCACTTTTACACTCGAACTCCTTTTCCTTTTTGATGGTGCAGATGAAGAACCTGAAGTGAGGGAGGTAGCCATGGTGATACTGTTACCTGTAACTTGAGTACTCAGAACACAGAGATGTCAACTAAAAACTATAGAGTTTTTTGAGAGGCTATTAGAATATAGATAGCATGAAACAGAATATGAAAAGAGGGGAGGTGAAAAATTTGCCCAATATAAAATATTGTGCATGCTCATGCCAAAAGATATGCAATTAAAATGCCCAGGTGACGTGGAGTAACTGTGATTGGTAGGATACATCTCAATGCAGATTTTGAATGTTGGCAGGAATTTTGGCTAGTGTGCTAGCTTTTAAGGATACCAACTACCTCGAGTTGCCGTTTATGATATAGGCCAATGGAAAACCTCCATCATGGTACTGGGCCAATAAGGCAATGTCATATTTGTATACAATCAACAATTATGATTTTATTTTGATAGTGGTGCTTTTGTACTCCCTAGATGCCAACTTTCTTTATCAACACTTCTGACTACTCTGACATGATGCACAATTGTACAAAATGTCAGGTCTGACGTGGCATTCTTCTACCCAAGGTGCTAGGTCTGATGTGGCATCTTAATATTTTAGAACATGCATCATACTTCTATCCCAAAAGTTATGAAATCATGACAATTTGCCTTGGAGATGAGCCTTCTATCCCAAAAGTCATGAAATCATGACAATTTGCCTTGGAGATGAGCCTTCTACCCCAAAAGTCATGAAATCATGACATTTTATCTGAAAGTGGGCCATTAGTGCCCAAAAGTCATGCCATCATGACAATATGCCTTGGAGCATTATTCTTGTAACAAAAAGTCATGTCATCACGACAAACAAAATGGGAAAGCTTATGAAAGCAACATATTTACAAGGTTATGTACATACATAAAAAAATAAAATATATACAAGGATAGGTCAGAACCCATTACTTGTAGTATAGATTTAGGTGAAAACCATTAACGGGAATGGGTAGCATCTAGTCCTGCTCATCTTTCAGTTTGAAAGAATTGTGCTACTTTTCTTCAATGATTTCGAAAGGGCCATCCCAAAAAGTATCGAAATTATCATGATTTCCTGGTTTTGACCTCTTTTCATTCCACTTCAGGACTAGATCTCCTACCTTGAAGTTCCTTAGAGTCATTTTCTTGTCAAACCATACCTTCATTGCAACTGCATATTTTTGATAGTGATCATAGGCTTGTTCCTTCTATTCTTCCAACTGTAAGAGTTGGATCAACCTATTTTCCATTGGTTCTGCTTCCTCAGTACCAGTTAGATCTAACAACTTCAAAGCTGGTATTTCTATGTGTATTGGGAGCACAACCTCTTTACCGTAAACCAGAGAATAAGGGGATGTGTTGATAGATTTTTTTATTGTGATCCTATCAGCCCAAAGCACCTGATTTACCAAGGTATGCCAACTCCTCTTATTATCTTTGAGTGTTCTTTTCAAAATCCTGAGCAGATTCTTATTCGTGGACTCAGCTAACCCATTACCTTGAGGATAGTAGTTTGATGACATCTTTAAGTATATCCCATATTTACTGGTGAAGTCAACTACCTTGGCTCCCACAAAGTGTGAGCCATTATCTGTGACTAGGGCATCTGGAATGCCAAACCTTGTGATCAAGCTTTCTACAAATTCAATCACCACTTCTTGGTCATTCTTTTTTGTGGGTATTGCTTCAGACCACTTTGTGAAATAGTCAGTGGTTGTAAGAATGTATTTATGGCCTGCTGATGAATTTGGCTCTATGATGCCTATGAAATCTAAGCCCCATTGCTAGAATGGTTCTTCAACCTGAATGTTTTTTAGGGGTAATGGTGCATTCCTATTCCTTCCCACATATCTCTAACATTCTTCACAGTTCCTTGTGATTTTGAAAGCATCTACAAAAATTGTTGGCTAGTAGCACCCAATTCTGATTATTTTTAGTGCGGTAGTTCTCCTGGAGTAATGTCCTCCTGATAGACCTCCATGAAATTCCTTTAAAATCTTTTACTTCTATTCTTTCGATACACATCGAAGCAGTACTCCATCCAAGTTTTTCCTATATAACCCTTTAGGAAATAGAGTGTATTTCAGAGCTTGAATCCTATATCTTCTTCTCTGGGAAGCGTTCAAGTTTGTTGGGCATATTCCAGTCTAGAAATACTTAATCAACTCATCCACCCAATCAAGTTGTTCTAAAGATTGATCTTCCTCTGGTATTGATTCTTGAACTTGGCAAGCTACATGATCTATCGATGCTTGTTTTGCAAGTTCTTGGCACAATGCTCTACCTCTGACTAGTTTGGTCGGGTGTATTTCTACATCATACTCTTGTATTTTAGTTACCCAACCAACTCTAGTATCACCGAGCTCACCTTGCATAATGAAACTTTGCACATCCAGGTGAATTGTATAGACTATGATCTTGCTCTATGATAAGAAGTGCCTAAAATTTTTTAGGGACTTCATGATAGCATAAATCTATTTTTCAATGAAATTATACTTTTCCTCATGTTCTTGCATATTTTGACTTAGAAAAGCAATAGGCCTTTCTTCATTGTCAGTTCCCTTTTGAGTGAGTACCACGTCATAGCTTCCCTGTTCACCTATGGCATACAAGATAAAATCCTTGGAGAAGTTTGGGTTCACTAGGACAGGAGCTTGAGCTATTTGCTCCTTTATCTATTGAAAATCTTATTTTCTTGTATCTGTCCATTTAAAAATGGCATCCTTCTTCAACAATTCAGTCATAGGTTTAACAATTTGCGCAAAATTTTCTATGAATTTACATATGAAATTTATTTGACCAAAAAATGATTGCAAGCCCTTTTTGTTTAGGGGGAGGGGAAGTTCCAACAAGGCTTTCACTCTGTTGGGGTCTATGGCTAGACCAGATTTTGAAACTACATGACCAAGTAAGATTCCTTCTTCCACGATAAAAATAGATTTCTTGGGGTTTATGGATATACCAAACTCTTAATATTTTTCTAGTACTCTCCTGAGGTGAGTAATGTGATCTTCTTTCCTATGAGAGAAAACAGTCATATCATCTAGGTATATCACTATTATTTTATTCACAAGTTCTCCAAAGGCTACGTCCATGGCTCTTTGAAAAGTCACTCCAACGTTTGATAACATGAAAGGCATCCTTTGGTAAGAAAATGTTCCCCATTTGGTTGTGAATGTCATTTTGAATTGGTCTTCATCTTTGACCCATACTTGATTATACCCAGAGAAACCATCTAATAGAGAGAACCTTTCAGCTCCTGCAACTGTGTGTAAGATCTGATCGATCTATGGGAGGGGGTAATGATCCTTGAGTGAAGCTTTGTTCAGATTGTGAAAGTCAACACATAGTCGAATATCTCCATTTTTATTTCTTACTGGTACCATATTAGCAACCCATGTCGAGTGTTTGATTGGATACACAATATTTGCTTCTAGCAATTTCAACAATTCTTGTTTCATCAAAGCTTCTATTTTTGGATTTACTAGTCATTGCTTTTGATAGAAGGGTTTAGCACCTTCTTGAAGTTCAATTGTATGTTGGATTGTTTCCTTTGAGTACACTTTCAAATCACCATAGGTCCAGGTGATTGTATCTAGAAATTCCTTACATAATTCTCTGATTTCATTCAATTCCTTGTCTGTAGTTTTTACCCCGACTTTGATGGCTTTGTCAGGTCCCAGTTCAACTTATTTATATCTGTGTTTGTCAACTTTCATCTTATGACCTGTTGACCTATCATTGTTATCAAATAGGGACTCAAGTGTGACCAGCCCCTTGGGAATGTGATTATTTTTCAACTAGATGACATTTGCGTCTTCTTCATCTTCATTCACTTTGTTGTTGGAGCAATTCATCTCATGGACTAGGAAGTCTACTATATGTTGATCATTCTCAAAAACCTGCCAGAAGGTATCTCTATCAGGTACAGAAGGCCTGTATATCAATCTGACTATTTTTTATTTCTGAATAACGTTACTTATGGGACAAAAATTTGCTCCTACTGAAGCCAACAAATCTGCATGTGTATTTTTCTCCCTGGGGATAGCTTTCATGTTCAGGGATTCAAAATATTCTAGCAAATCCCAGACTTTATTTATGTAAGCCTTAAGATAATATTGCTTGCTTACACATTTCTCTGTTACTTGATTTACTATTAGCTCAGAATCGCCAAAAATCTATAGTTGTTTAATGCCCATATTTTTTACCTTTTTTAGACCTAAAAAGAGTGCCTCATATTCTACTGCATTATTGGTGCAACTCCAGGTTAACCTGTAAGAGAAAACCTTCTCTTCACTAGTTGGAGCGATCAGGACAATGCCTGCTCCAGCTCCATTTTTGCATCTGGCACCATCAAAGAAAAGCTTCCACAATTGATTAGTAGATATATCAAGTGGCGAGGAAGAAGTAGATTTGCTTTTCTCGGGTTTTTGAATGGTGTAGCTCCCCAGATCTATCTCGATCATGGCATTGAAATCCAAGAGGGAAAACTGGTCTTCTTCTTGCAACTCATTAAGGGCTTCTTCCATCAGACTCAAGTCTGTCAGTTCTTCAGTCATCATGTTTACAGTAGTAGAGGTTTTCTCTTCTTCTCCAAGCTTCTCAACATGGAAGGTGGAAGGCTTCTCATTGAATATCTTCACCCTCTTTCCTTTGAATGGGATTTCGAGGTGTGAAAAATCAAGAGAGAGATATCCTCCTATTTTGGTAGTAAATTCTCTAGATAGGCACATGCCAAAATAAGGTTCCAAATCAACTACTACTACTTCTTGTATAACTATGAGTTGAGGAAGCCTATGAAGAACAATAGGAATATCTTTGATCATGCCTACTATTTTTACAGGGGTCCCATCCAGTTGTAAAACTTTCAAAGTGCTCCTTGTGTATTCCATCCCCATTATATCACACACTACTTTAGGCATAATAGTAGTTGTGGCTCCAGAGTCGATCATACAATTATGGACTACCCATCCTTCCATTTGGAGAGACAAATAGAAGTGAGGAGGTCAATTCTTTCCTGAGGTGGAAGTGAGACTTGCTTGGGTAGATTTCAGTTTAACTGGATCTTTATCTTTATTTTTCATAGATTTCAATGATTCCTGCAGTAGGTCAATCTATCCCGGGATCCGTAGGGCTTCATACATAGTGGCTTTGGAAGGAGTCTTCTTCATCTCTTCAACAATATTGAATGGAAGAGAATCCACGCTCTTTTATTTTACTGTTGTATCAAACCTATTCCTGTATCCCTGAGTAGCATCAACTCTCTAACATTTAGTTAATGAAGGGTACCTCAACTTTTCCCTGGCTTGCTCTTGAGTTTCTATCTCTTTAGCTGGAGGTGTTTCTTTTTGGATCTCTCCTCCTTTTGGATCTAGATTTTGTGGAGGTCTCTTCTCAATAGGACTCTTTGCAGGCATAGGTACCTTTAAAGGATTAAGGTCCTTAGGATCAACCTAAAAAGGTTTCTTTCCTGATCTAGTTAGAACTGAGACTTGTTCTAGGGAAGGCATCATAAAATTATGATCATCTTCTCGAATTATGTTTACCTGACCCTTGAGGGATCTTTTTGCCTTTTCTGTAGCCACCTTCTGGACTTGATGTTGATGAACCATGCAAGCAGTTTCACCATGAGGATCATTGCATGTGGAACACCAGAAGGATGATTCTGGTGAAGTATTACTAGGTCCACCTTCCTCATTGGCATAGATTGTATTTATTTTTTCATAATTTCATCCACTGGTAGAGGCTTGATCTCTAGTCACTTGTGGATAACATCTCGGTTGAGAGTTTCTTTCTGCTTCTCTTCACTCCATAGAGATGAATTTATTTGATAGAGTCTTATAAGAGGCTTGCAAATCTTGCAAGATCGCCAGCTGGGCGTCTTGAGTAGACGTGTTTGCTACTACTGGGGATGGTGCAGGGATAGGAGGGAGCATCGAAAGAGTAGGGGGTGTTGGTAGAAGTGGGATGCTAGGCTATCCATTCCATTTGGGAAGACCAGCGTTAGGATCTGCAGGGGGAATTGGGAAAGCAACATTTGAAACTTGAGGGAAATTTGGAAAAATGGGTGGAATCATCTTTGAAGGAAATATTCCTATGGCGATCAAATATTTTTCCACTTTTTGTGCTTCTTGATAGAGTTTAGGAAAGGTTGTCACCCAAGATTGTCTGATAGCCATACTTATTTCTGAATTGAAAGCTCTCAAATAGAAGTATATAGCTCCTTCCAGTGCTGGTCTCAGACCATCAGGGAACTCTCTACCAGGTTCGACTGAACCTAATATTGAAATCTATGATCTCCTCTTGAGGATGTTTTTGAATGGCATTAAACTGATTCAACAAGAAAAAGGGATCGACATGCTCATTAAATTCTTCCACCAACTTACTAGCAAGTTGGGCCTAGGTAGATATAGCCTGGTTGTCAAGAGCTCTGTACTAGTAGAGCATTTTTCCTTTTAGGGAAATAATCAGTAGCCTAATCATCACGTCCTCCTCTGTGATGTCATAAATTAGTGCTAAAGTAGCCACATCCAAGCAATGTTCATATGTTATCTTTTTAGTACCATCATACTGGGGTAGCGCTTTCAGAGTCGTTGCTAGTATTGGGTGCTAGACTGCAAGATTCAAAGGGCATGTATGATTCCACAGAGGGTAAGGTAGAACCGGTAGATTTCCAACCATTGTAATTGTGTTGGTAACTAGATCTGAAGTTTCGATAGTAGTAGTGCTAAGGGAGGCTGCACGGGAAGTGCATGCTTGTCTTGGATTGCTATTGAGAGTAGACAAAGTTCTAGCAACCAAAACTAGGTTAGCTCGAAGGCTACCAAGATGTAGTTCAAAGAACTCTATGGGTTCTTCTGAGTTTTTAGCTTTAGATATGGTTATCATAAAATATGGTTCATAACCAGAAGCTGGGTAAGGATTTTTTAGGGTTCCTTTCTGGTGCGGAGTCGCTAGGTGATAATAAAAAGGTTAACAGGGCAAAGGCTTCACCAGGACTTTGATCTGTATATATGCATGGGATTTGGGTCCCATCGGGCATGCCAAAAATTGTTGGAATGAAATCCACCTTAGGTTATGATTTGCGCCAAAGACTTCATTAACATTGAAAGACCAGGCTCAAACAGAGCTTGCCTGGTTCAATCTCCAGAGAAGGCTGGTTCCTTATTTTTTATGGGAAAAGGGGAGAGAGAAAGGAATGCTTAAAGAGAGGGAAATATAGCCAATTCTAGGAGATAGTAAGGTACATATTAAGCAACAACATAGAACTACTTCAAGCTTTTGCAAAAAAATGTAATGAGAACCAAAGCATAGAAACTAAGATCATTCAGTGTATATCTCTACAGTAGTTTATTCGTGAAGTAAATTGCAGATCTTATGGAACGTTTAACACAAAAATTCAGCTTAAGAATTAATGTATGATACATTCAGCATAGATTAAATTAGCAATAGACAAACACATACATACTTGCACACCAAATGAGCCCAGAACTAGGATGAATGATCTCTATTAATCTTTCAGAAGTCTGAATACATAGTCTTGTAAACACCTAAGAGCCGACCTAGAATTTAGGTCGCTCATCCTATATATAGAGTTTTACATAACAGAAAATTGAAAGTCATTACAACAAATCACCCACAGGCTTATTCTAGTAACAGAGTGGTTAGAGATCAAGATATTTCTTATTGTAGAGAGATTCTTGAAATCATGGATCTTATAACCAAAAAGGTTAAGATCTTCTTATTATAGAGATCTTCTCCACTCTCCTTTTAGAGATCATGGTTTGCTGGCTCTTCAAAATGTCGCGCTATCATGACTTTTCTCCTTGGCTCGCTCTTGGCTCTCACCAAAATGTTGCGCTATCATGACTCTTTCCCCTTGTGTGCTCTTGGCTCTTCAAAATGTCGTGCTATCATGACTTTTCTCCTTGGCTCATCCTTGGCTCACCAAAATGTCGTGCAATCATGACTCTTTCCCCTTGTGTGCTCTTGGCTCTTCAAAATGTCATGCTATCATGACTTTTCTCCTTTGCTTGCTACTGGCTCACCAAAATGTCATGCAATCATGAATCTTTCCCCTTGTGTGCTCTTGGATCTTCAAAATGTCGTGCTATCATGAATTTTCTCTTAGTGCACCCTTGGCTCACCAAAATGTCATGCAATCATGACTCTTTCCCTTTGTGTGCTCTTGGCTCTTCAAAATGTCGCGTTATCGTGACTTTTCTCCTTCTCTTGATATTTTCTCTCCAAAATGTCGCGCTATCATGACTTTTCTCTTTGACTTGCAAAATTTGAAGAGAGTACCCTTTATTTCCTCGGGTGTTGTCATTTTGACCAACAATACCCCTATGTGAATGGTTCAAGAATACTGAGAATTGGCAAAAGGAAAATCTCTTCCCTACGCAATTACCAAAAATAAATAGTGGTTTTCACCACTATAAAAAAATCAAAATCCCAATAGTTAAAATCCAAATCCTCAAAAAGTAAAAGTCAAAATCAAAATACCACAAAAAGCAAAATCAAAATCAAAATAAATAGTGGTCATCACCACTCCCGAAATCCCTTGCTCAAAGAAAACAAAATACAAAATAAACAATGATTTTCATCACTACATATGAGCAAGTATCCCAATAAAATTGAATAAAAGAAGGGAGTTTTGAACTTGAATCCCTAGAATTCTTAGCATTCAAAAAACCATAAGGTGATCCTCATTATAGGTTTGGTGGACAACCTACCTGGCAATGGTGGTATCCTTATGCATGATGATATGTCTGTCACATTAAATTTTGCGTGTGTATAGACCAATATTTGCGTGTGTATGAGCTAGATTTTGGTAGCCTATACTACCTAGTGGTCTAATCCAACTAAGTACAAACCTAGTATCATGCTACTCATGGGGTGATCTTCAGTACATATGGGCTACGTAATCCCATTTGTAGGGTTATGCATAAGGGGTCATCCCCGAAATACATTTATAAAATCAAGGCAAATTATCTTGGATTCCCAGTGAATTATGTAGAAGTATACATGGAAAATTGCATTTATTTGTCTCCAAAAAATTTCAAATTGTGGCAAATTTCATTAATTTGTCTCCAAAAAGTTTCAAACCATGGAATTTTGTTTTGTTTTGGGGGCTATGAATATCGATTTGAAAAATTTAAAAATGTGTGACAAACTTAAAAGCTTTAGGCCAACATGAAAGACTTTAGGCATGCATGACAATTAGTTGTAGGTATGCCAATCGATTACAACAATGTTGATTGGCTGTATGCATGATGACCAAATGTAGGTATGATGATCAGTTGTAGGAATGTTGAATGGTTGCAAAAATGATGATCGGTTGTAGGTATGATGATTGGCTAAAAGCATGATAATTGACTATAGGTATGACGATCAGTTGTAGGAATGTCAATAGGTTGTAGGCATGATGATCAACTACAAATATGATGATCAGCTATAGACATAACGATAAATGGTACACATGATGATAGGTTGTAGGCATGATGATTGACACGTCCCTACAACCAATAGACTAATATCGATTGATGAGTCCTTGCAACTGACATAATAATGTTGATCGACACCTCTACAATCGATAGAAAAATGATGATCGACAGTACCTACAACTGATATATTGATGATTATTGACTCCTATACAACCGATTGACTAATGTTGATCGACGCATCCCTACAATCGATAGTCTAATATCGATCGTCACTTCTACAACCAACAGACATGGCTCTACACCTGATCATATTATGTCAACTGACATAGCTTTGCAACTGATTGACTTATACTGATAGATATGAATTTGCAATTGATCATCTTATATCAACTAACATGGATCTACAACTGATCAACTTATACCGATAGACACAACTCTACAATCGATTTTTTTATACCGATAAACATGGCTCTGCAACCAATCATCCTATGCCAATCAACATAGCTTTGCAACCGATCAACTTATCTTGATAGACATCACTCTGCAACCGATCGACTTATGTTGATTATCTTATGCCAATCGAAAATTCTCTACAACCGATCGACTTATGTCAACAGATACTCCTCTCTAACCTTGTGAAGTTTTTTATTGATTTAGAGCTATTTTTGAGTTAGAGTATTTAGATGTATGTTTATCGATACCCACTATAGTATATATACAATTAGTATATGAGGTGATTTGTGTAGGAAAAATAAAATCATTTATAATTTGAAGGTGAATTGGGTGAGAAAATCAAAATCATTTATAATTTGAAGGCGAATTTGATGGGAAAATCAAAATCATTTATAATTTGAGGTCGGCAAATTAAAATAAAATTAGGTTAATGATTATCAACGACGGGTAAATTTACCCCAAAAAACTTCCACCCCATAAATTTCGGGTGAATGGGCCCCAGTGAAAGGATCCAAAATTAGCCAATTTAAAATCTTGAAAATCCTAAATAGAGCCAATTTACGATATTTCCCGCTTATGCATAATCCTACCAATTTGACACTGGGGTAATATTATGCTTATCACAAAATGAACTCACTTGCAGACATAAGGATATTGAGTATATTGGTCATCCTAGAAGATTCATACCTTGTCAAAAACTCTTGCATTGTTAGTATACAACCTTTGATCAATTTATCTAGAGTGTTTGAGTCTCATGAAAACCTCATCTACATTCTCTAACATTTCATTTCATTTATTCCATTCTATCACATTGCAATAGTACATTTCCATATATCCATTACAAAAAAACAACAAAAAACAACACAAAAAAAATAAACAAAAGGAATTAATGTGTTTATACAATCTATGGTGCTAACATAGTGTGTCAAATCATTATTCACAGTTTATTTCATCAATCAATCAAATTACCCATCTCACTGTGCATTCCACGCATATAGATAATATCAAATCAAATCACCATAACACATGCATACATCCATCAACATTCCATCATATCACAAAAGCATCCATATGCATACATAATAAGCATCTAACATATCATTAGAAAGCAAATACATACATTGCATCCATCTCATAAAGCAATAAAGGAGACACATGATGACCATAAAAAAATCTCATATATATATGGGTAAAAATAATCATAGTTTCCAAAAATACCCATAGGCTACAATAAAGTGGGTCCTCAGACCTCACCAATACCAAAAATCTAAAATCCAAAAATATTCCCAAGAGTCTCCATCACCATGGTCATGCAGGATCAGTGCTACGACTTCCACTACCACCTATAGTCTGAGTTTGTTGTGATCATCTATGACTGCTACCACCAGCCCTGTAATTCCTCCGCCTAGAGGATTATTGCACTGTCTCACTATGTCGAGTCTGGTGTGATCCACTAGCCTCTCCATCATAAAGAAGATACCCCCCAAGATGCACTACCTCCATATCCAACTGATAAATGTAGGCCTACCTCCACTATCCTTGTGCTTTGTAAGTCTCCACCACTAACTATAGTCATAACACCTCCACCCATAGCCTCTCCACATCCTCACCACTAGATCTCTCCTACCTAGGACCATGTGCTCTCAACTATGCCTATAGTGATGATATCTCAGCCTGATCCTCCTATATCTATACCCTAAGGATATATCTCTCTTTTTTGACCCTAGTTAGATCAACCTATAGCTCCAAATATTAGTCATCCTGCATATCTTATGGTTCCTATGCCCCATGATCCTCTACATCCCCATAGTCACCTTGATATCCCAAGTCTAGGAGGTCTACCTACTCATATACCTAATAGTGATGCCCATGGAGCTAATCCACCTCTTCCTGGTCCCCCTCAAGGGCATCCTACATCACCTCAACTGCTTCCCCAGCTACCTCACCCTATAGGGCCCCTGTGCCTTGCCACTGGTGCATCACCCACTACAATTCATACTCCTCGGTAGTCCTGACATCATCCATATAAAATACATATACTACAAGATCTACCTCCTCTCCCACCTCCTCCACTGTAGTCCAGTTTAAAGTTATCTCATCCTTATGATGCCAGTATATCACTAGTTCCCTAGGAAGTCCATGACATAGCCTAAAATATCACATAACCCAAGTAAAATGGAAGCACTCCCACTTAGTCCCATGCCTCACAATCAACCATCTGCCTTGCCTTACCTGGTGGAGCTAATCTCCAATATCAGCCCAATATGGACAGTCACCTGGTTCTACTAATAAAAAAAACATCGATGTAGTTCTCCACAACACCTGCAAACTGATGGCTTTAACCCCTCTCCTGAGCCCTCTAACATAGGATACCATATTCTATCTTCATGTTTTCTAGCTATGCTTGGGTCATCCATGGTAGTCCATATGGTCACCCCACATATATGTGTTGCCATCCCCTGCACTGCAACAAAAAGCTACACCCCAAAGCCCTTCCACTCATGGTAGTGGATCTCATACAACTTGTCGTAGAGTTTTTATAGTAATGTAGTCCCTCAAGCCATCACTAGTGGCTCCTCCTTAGTGCACCCTGCTAATGCATATACCAGATCCAATAGGTTCCATGGGAACCTGGCCCTTGAGGAATTCGATAGAAGCATATTGGATATGAGGGTCATCAATAATGCATGCCTCACATTCAATACCCCTTCCTCATACCAAAACCCCACCAGTATCCCTCCATTCTAGTAGTCTACCTCTAATGCATCTACATCCTCACCAAAGTGCTTCATCAGCACTGTACCTCTTAGGTCGTGGTGCATAGAATGGATCGATCACCCATCTATTAGAATCTATAGAATATGGTAGATGTCCTCAAGCGTCACCATCATCTCCCCCATTGGTAGGTGGAATATGTTGGTGTACGAGTCCCATAAGCTAATAAGAGTGGTCAAGTAGGCCCGATCGCCTATCACAGGCTCCACTCGGGTAATCTACTTGAGCCCCATGGTATCAATCCACTCCAAGATAGCCTCTGTCAAGGCATCTCAGGTGGTCTCAAAGAGCTTTGGTTTTTAGTACCAACTCTTCACCACCTGGTAAATATAAGAAAAGCAATAAGCAAGCATTCACCATGCTTCAAAATGGCCTCCAAAAGGTCAAAAAAAGTGAAAAAATAATCTACAAAAGCAATATAATTATGCAAAAACATAAACAAAATCCAATATATGGTGTATTCCATCTAAATTAGGTTTAATTACCTATTATGTAATGTGATACACCTCAAAAAAAATATTGCACTTTTCAAGATAGAATAATGAGGTAGTCGAGTCAGTACATACCCACCTAGCATCGACTTCTCTGTTGGTTTCCTCTACTTGCTAACTCATGGTGATCATGGGATGATTTTGATAGTTCTTTGCTATGAAAATCATGCTCCTCCTCCTCATCTCTCAAATCGCCAAAGAAAACATGCAATAATGAGTCCAAAAATCACATTTGAGGTTTATATAGGCTTGCAATAGTCCTATTCATCTGAGGGTGGGACTAAAATACTTTTTGCAATTTGTACCACCCTGGGATGAATACCAAATTTGCATTCATCCCACCCTGGGATGAATACAAAATTTGTAGGTCAAAATAGCTCAAAATGCCCCAAAAGGGTCCAAAATTCCACAAAAAACAAGTCAAATTCGATGTAATTCATTCAAGATCAATATGGAAATCAAAGTCACCATGGATACACTAAATATTTACTAATTTAATACCTAATAAGTCCATGATGGATGGACTACCCCATAGTAATGAGTTTTTCAACTCGTTTCTTCCATGAAGCATCAATAACATTGTCAAAATTCCTTCCAAAATTGCTCCAACTTTTTAATGAGTAAAACTGAAGGCAACCTTAACCAAAGTTATATGGATCAAGAAACTCATCACTTTTCTCATGAGTCATTCCATCATAGACTCATCACTTGAGAAGGTAGTCATACTTAGTCCAATCAACAAGCACACACTCAATCAGGCAAATTGCGTTTGTTCAAAGAATCATTGACAAAGACAATCACGCTCCTACTTGGGGTAGAAAACAAGCATAAATTAAATAAATTCTTAGCATTATAGAATCATATTTATGACTAAAAAAATTCCAAGATAAAGTAAACAAAACATGAATTGTTGTACTTGAAGCAAGTTCCTTAGCTCATCGAAGGTAAGGATTCAAGAACACATGCTCTTTCTAGGATTGGGGTATCTAAAGTTAATTAGGTTATTGAGTAACCCTAATAATTGAAATTTTTAGTCATATATTTTGCTTGACATTGTTCTACACATAATGCATCCCAAAAATAGGCATCTATAGACACTAAAATCTGGTCAATCCAATTATGCTATCGAAAGCAACGGCTAAAATGACATGCCAAGACCCCTAGGGCAACCCTCAGAAGGTATACAGTGGTTGTAACCACATTGTGCAAGGTTTTGGAAGGTTTTAGGCCATTTTTAGGACCTTTTGGCACCTAGTTCCTATTTTTACCACCTTGGGATGAATACAAAACCTATTTGTCCCATTCTAGAGCGAATAGCAACATTCATCCCAGGGTGGAGCGAATAGTAGGTTTTATTGACAAAAAGTAAAATCTGGACAAATGGCACATGGTAGCAGTCATTTATCCTGCCTACCCACACCTACAAGTCAGAGCACACAACATATTTATACCTTGCTCCATAAAGGAGACCATTTTGGGATATTCTCTCCCCCTCCAATGCATGCCGCCCTGGTGGCCAAGTGGCACCCCTGGCCCTAGATGCCCTTGCATGCATTTTGACCCATGAGCCTCCTTGGGCTATAAATTGGATTCAATTTACACACAAATAAGCGATAGGAGTTTAAGTTTTACACAATGGAATGCTTCTAAGTCTTACCCTCACCTTATTATGCTCTCTTTCCCTCAAAATCTCTTCTTAGAAAAGGAGGTTATCGAGTGACTCAAAGAAGCATAATTTGTTTAAAAAGACCTATAAATCAAGTGAATTTTCATTCCAAATTTGACAAAAATACCCCACATAATATTTTGGACCATTCCCTAGTGGAATTGATGGTAAAATTTAGGCAGAATCTATGGGCGTCCCACCCCCGGGCATCCCCAATTTGTGATAGTCCTATTCATCCCTCATGCATAATTTTGTTATTTTTTTTAAATATGAAATTTATATATTATCACATGATACTACATTTCAAATTTCATGCTTTTTTGAGTTGTATTGGCCAGGATATTGCAGTTTGAAGTTTTTGTAGGCTTAAGGGACCTACTGGAGCATGCTCCTAGATATGTGCCTAATTTATGAAATATAACCATATGGGTTTTATTAAAATGTTATTTTATGTATTCTGTCCAATTTTCATGTGTTTTATATATGTTTAGGGGCAAAAATTGCTCACTTTGGGTTTTGTATATTGGAAAAGTGCACTGCAATTACGAAGCATCATCGAATGTAATTTGAGTGCAATTTTTTGTGTTATATTCCCAAAACCACTTAATTTACATCCCTCTATAGTTTTTAACCATTTGGAGTTGATTTTATATAATATATATGCATATCCTCGTTACTAGTCTTTTGATGCCTATGGGGATTGCATGTTTTCCATCATACACACTTGCTATTTGAAATTTATGGTTTCCTTGTGTGTAGGTGCAGGTTTTTATAGTGCATTAGGAAGGAGAACAAGACCTCAAGATCAAAGATACAAGAAGTTGCAGCATTAGCCTGCCCACCTCGATTGTGGGTACAAGGAAAGACATTGGATGTGCACTCGAGTTACTTGAAGGATGGATTTCGATCCTTGGGCACCCGATTTATAAAAAAATGTATCACCTTTGAGACCTCAAGGGTACATCTATGTAACATTTGATCTGATCCACCATATTAATAATAAATCAACTCTCTTTTGCTTTATTTCTTGCTATTTGGTATCTCTTCCATTTTACTTGCATGCTTCCGTTTGATGCTCATAAGCAAGAGGATGATGTTAAATCTGACATGTACTCACAATATTCTTCTTTCTCTGGGTTGAGGTGGAAACCCTTACTACTCTATGGTTGGTCATGTCTCCTCCCCTTCTATAAATAAGTTTGAGTCTTGTGTGAAGCTTGTTAGCATATCATATAGTATGTAGTTAATTATTACATTATTGGGTAGGTAGCGTATCTTATTCGTTTGAACTGCCACCTAAAGTGGGCTTGGTTAGTTCTGATTGTTACGGACTAATATGAAAATCTACTATATTATTTATTTACAACTCAATACAAAATCTATAGTTAATTCCCCAAAATGGTATCAGAGCTACCGAAGCTCTTAGCTACAATCTAAGAGACGTTGCTGGTGAGTTGGGCACTGAAGCAGATCTGAGCACTAAGCAGACTACACTATGGAATGACCTAACACTAAAAAACACTCACACCCTATTGGATAGCAAAAAATAGCTCAACACGGGAGCTATCATTGATCCCTTAGAGATCCATGTTGGATGATGCATGAGGGATCGGACCAACACAAACATGAGAGGACATGGATACATATACTAACATGATGGACACATAAGCAAGTGACACATGGAACTGAGAGAGACCTACTGGGTAACCTAAGAGTTGGACCCATGTGACCATAAGTGGTGGACCTAGATATCTAGACATGTGTGGCTAGCTAAAATGATGGATCAAAATTGGTTAAATCCTGACTGGGTTGAACGAGGGCTTCCACTAGACCAACCTTAGCTAGTCGATTAGCTATGTGAGATTTTGTGTTTTTCAACCTTCCTTGGCATCACAACACCCACAATGTGGGATTATTCGATGTTTTGAATATTACTATTTTTGAGTCAGCAGCGATCGACCCGTAAGCTCCAGATAATCATCGATGTAGGTGTAGCTTAGAAAATCTAGCATCGGCCACGACATTATAGCTAGGATAAAATCTGAAATTTTTCTCCATTTGAAGGCCAATTCGATTGTTGATCACAGATCGCCAAAATTTGAAATTGTTGAGTGCTGGTGTCTGCTTGTTGCAAGCGTATGCATAATTACAAATCCACACTCTTTAAACCTCCAAGTGTTGCCAAGGTGATAAAGGCCCTGATTACTAGAAGATAATAGCCTGTTGGGGTAGGCTATATTCTATTTTCTAAAATGAGCTCGAATATTGAAATTGAGCACGCATTGACTGGACAGGGATAGTTCAATCTGAGGTAGAGACAATTGCAAGTGAACTAGGTGCTGGACATTGGGTGTAAATCGAGTGTTTTGAATGAACTTTATTGCACACCCAACGATTCATCGCATGTCATAAACGATAATCACGAACAGGTATTTTGTACACAGTGGTCTAAATCAATGACGAAGATATTTTCCAATTTTGATAGACGATCGTTGGTTGTGTTTGCAGCTTTCGAAGGATCGATCTGAGTTCCATAGACATGATTTGCCATGGGTGAAAGGATGCACAGAGGTTGTACTAGGATTCACTGAAACACTATTGATTACCTATTTATGCAGGGAGAAACACTATTTTCTCTAACATTAGTGTCACTAGGTGGCACCACAAGTGACAACGTCGCCTGGTGGAGGAAGCTAGAGTGCACCTACCCTACATATATGGGATATTCCCCATTGATTCTCATCGACGGGTTGATCCAGAGTGGTTGAAAGGCTAGGTGCTAAGGCTCTCAACTGTGAGGTCACAGGTTCAAGCCCCCACGGATGCAATAAACATTACTTTTTGCGTGAAATTTTTTTGAAGGCCCTATATAATGTAAAATTTTTATTTTTTACAATTTTTAATTATTTTTATTTAATTAATTTTATAATAATTTAAATATTATGCTTATTAATTATTTTATAAGCATATTTTTTCTTTATTATTGAAAGTAATTGCTTAAATTTAATTATTTTTTGCAAATTTAAAAAGAGATCAACCTTGTCAAAGCATTCAAACAAGGCATAAAATCATCAAACCTCCAAACCTATTTTTTTTAGGCTTCATAAATAGAAAATTGTTTGTTTGAAGTCCTTATAAAAGGGGGTGCTTACCTCTTTTTAGGTTTCATACATAGATTTTTTTTTTTTATTTGAAGTACTTCACACAAGGGGGATTTATTTTTGTGACATATTGTGCTAAACTGCCTATGAGGCAAGATTTGTAAGAGCCTTTTTTGAGGCTTCAAAGTTGCTTTTTTTTGCACTAAAAGGGGGGATATATTTTTTTCTCTCCACCATTTCCTATATTGCATTAATGGGAATTATAATTTTGCAAAAACAAGGGAGGAAGACTTATAAGGGTGCATTTTCAGCAGTGATCAACACCTTAGTCAAATTTTTTTTTGCAAAATTTCATTGTAAAAGGTGCATTTTTGGCAGAGACCGACACATTAAGAATGGGTAGAACAAAGAAGAAAACTATCCCAAAACCAATTGATGTTGAAAAAATCAGTTAAAGGCCCATAATTTTACCCACACATGAACGGGATGTATTTTTATGAATATGGCACATTTCTCACACTACATAATGGTGTAGATGCCATAATCAATGATTCTGCGTATTGTGAAGACATGTAGAAAAATGGTGTTCTAATCCCTATTGGCACTGTAATGGGAATATACATGTCATTTTATGCTCTTGATATTGCACAATGTAAAGTGAAAAGGGAAATTAGTGAGGAAACAATGGTCAAACCCCTAATAGTTAATCCTTGTAGTGACACAAATGACCTTAAGCTGATGGTGGTGAATGCTTGTTGTGACAAATGTGACCTTGATCCCATGATGGCTAATGCTTGTGATACAGATGACCTCATGCCTATGATGGTAGATATCAGTTGTAGCATAGGTGATCTCATCACAATAGCATATTTTGCTTGTGACACTAGTGACTTAAAAACTAAACCTCCTAAAAAAGAACTCTATAAACTCATCAATAATGACAAATGTCATAATGTTAAAATTATTCATGAATATGATGAAATTGGGTGTTTTGAAAAATGCACTAAAGGATATGGATCCAAACTGATGAATAAAATGGGATTCAATGGTGAAATATTGGGTAAACATGAACAAGGCATTACAACTCCAATAATGCTAAATTTTAGGGCAAAGAATGAAGGCCTTGGCTATTCTAGACAATCAAGTACAAGTAAAACCATGTTTATAAATCCTAAATATTCTACAAATTCTAAAAAGCATTGTTGCAGTCATTGTAGACAGATATGACATGTTGCAACTAAGTGTTGGAAATTACATCCTTGTGATTCATGTGGATGTACGAATCACTCTTCTTCCAATTATTGGTACAAAGTGAAAATGGCCAAAAAGGTTCATATCGATTATTGATGGACAGATCTCACACAATGTACCATGATGAAAGAAATTTTGTATGGATTCTACCAAAAAGGTAAAACCTATGGTAGACCCCATGAAAAATCCAGTGACAGACCGAGTGGTAGTACTAGAGATAATGACTTAGAGATAGACCTAAAGATAGACCTAGAGACAAAGTTCTAGAGGTAGATCTATAGGTAGATCCAGAGGCACTGATCTAGAGGTAGATTCACCGGTAGATCCAGAGATAGACCCAAAGGTACAAATCCAGAGGTATGCTTAGATCCAGAGCCAGAGCCATGAGCCAGAGCTAGAGTCGAAGACAAAGCATGAGCCACCATTATTTCATTTCTCTTCTTCTTCCTCTATTTATTTGGGCAGTTATATACTTTACCCAAATATGATTGTATGGGGGATGCTAGTGTAGCTAGTAGTTATATTATTACCCAAATAATGTAATAAGGGGTGATGTTAGCGTATCATATAGTATGTAGTTAATTATTACATTATTGGGTAGGTAGTGTATCTTATTCGTTTGAACTACCACCTAAAGTGGGCTTGGTTAGTTTCGGTTGTTATGGAATAATATGAGCATCTATTGTATTATTTATTTGCAATTCAATACAAACTCTATAGTTTTTTCCCCAAACAATCTCCTCCTATGATGGACCTGAATCTCTTTGAGCTCCCCTTTGAGATTTCTCTCATCTTCGTCATTCAATATATTCTAAAGAAATGAATAAGCATTGTACCTTGTAAGGCTTCAACTTTGAGCCATTTACAATTTCAGGTACCTTTGTCCCATTCAAGTTTTGTAACTTGACTACTCCATTATTAATTACTTCAACTACTTTACAGGGATCAAGCCATAATATCATCAACTTATCAGGCTTGATTTTTGGCTTCCCATTAAACTTTAGAACCAAGTCACCCAAAATAAGTTCTAACTTCCTCAAATATTTGTCATGTCATGCCTTATATATTTTCTAAGCTACCTCAATTGCCCATTGTGCCATGACTCTTATTTCATATAATTTGATTAGTGTTGTCAATCACTCTTGATCACCCAAGCGATGCTCTACTATGACCCTTAAACTTGGTATCAAGAATTTAACTGGCACCACTGCCTCTTGTCCATACATTAATTGGAAATGTGTATGTTCTATTGTAGGTTTAAAAGCTTTTATATATACCCAAAAAACATATGGTAGCATTTCCTCCCAATCTACTCCCTCTATTACACAAGTTTTATACAGGGTAGATACCAGGAATTTATTTGTTTCTTTCACCTACCTATTAGCTCTAGGATAATATGGACTAGACAATGAGTGTAAAATCTTGAATTCCATCGTTAACATTTTGATAATTTAATTTACAAAGTGTCCTCCTCGGTCACTTGTTATCTGTAACAAAATACCAAATCTTGTGATCACCTACTCATACAAAAATATTACTATACTTTTTTTTGAGTTGTCAGGTAATGCTCTTGCTTCGACCCATTTTGTTAAGTATTTCTTTGCGACTAGGATGTATCTACACTTCCTTCATCGTGATGTTTTCAATGGTCTAACGAAATCTAACACCCATCTCTCAAATAGTTCTTGGTGTTGCGATGGATGCAAAGGTATAAAGTCCCTCTTTATTGGCTTTCCTACCCTTCGGCATACATGCTTTCACATATTCTTTCACATTATTATAAAATGTGGGCCACCATAGTCTATATAGTAATACTTTTATAGCTGTCACATCTGGTCCCATGTGCCCTCCTGCTAAGCCTTCATGATCTTCCTTCAATGCTATTTTAAATTCTTCCATCACACATCTTTGTAGGATAGCATTGCATCCCATCTTATACAATAATCCTACTATCAATTGGAAGGGTGTTGACTTCATGATTACTTTCTTTTTATCATTTGTCAACATTTATTGTGGTGAATCACCTATGGATAGGTACTAGCCAATCAACTTGTACCATTATGGAACAACATTTATGGTAAATAATTGTGCATCTGGGAATTCATTTGAAACTCCCATTATTTTAGGCTCTCCTGATCGTATCCGAGACAACTGGTCGCAATGACATGCTTCTTACCAAGTCTTACTACTACTCAAAATACAAACTCTTGTATGGTAACAAGCCAACTAATAAACCGCCCTTGTATCACTAGCTTATTTATCAAGTACAATAGAGCTTGGTGATCGACATAGAAGGCAAAGGGATTTTCCAATAGGTAGTGCCTAAATTTTTGAACTACATATGCCATTCCCAAAGCTTCTTTTTATGTTGTAATATAATTCCTTTTTGTCTTTGACAAAATGCGACTAGCAAAAAAAATAGGCTGATATAGCCTAAATTGCCCTTCTTGTGCCAAAGCACATCCAATTGCAAAATTTGAAGCATCAATATGGACATAAAACTCCTTATCCCAGTTTTAGAACACCAAAATCAGACTACTCACAAGATTAGCCTTTAGCTCCTCAAAGGCTCCTTGGTGCTCCTCCATCCATTTCAAAGGAACATTCTTCTTTATCAACAAATCCAATGGGTAGGATACATGTGCATAGTTCCAGATAAACCTTTGATAATATCCCATTGATCCTAAGAATGTTTTAAGTGAACTCACATCATATAGTTCTTCCATGTGCAATATCACATAGATCTTATTAGGATCCGTTTTTAACCCTTCACTGCACACTATGTGTCCTAAAAAATTCCCATATGGTACCATCGGGTAGCATTTCCTAGGATTTCATGATATCTGTGCATTTTTGCACCTACTCATACATTCACTAAGGGCAGGAAGATGCTCCTTGATCTTCCTGTAAATGGACTAATCATCCAAAAATGATTTAAAATTCCCTATTATCAACTGATCAAATATATACAGTCTGATACGTTGAAATGTAGTTGGGGCATTATAGATCCTGAATGGCATTCAATTGTATGCATAGATGTCATTATTCATGATGAATGTGGTCTTAAATTTATCCTCCTTGGCTATGCTATTTTGATTGTACCCTAAAAGCCCATCCAAAAATAAATAGATCTCGTGCCCTGCAACTTCTTCCAAGATGGAATCTATGAAGGGAATGAGGAAGGGTTCCTTAATAATTACTATATTCAAACTTATAAAATCCATGCATATTTTGATCTTGTCCACTTCCTTATTCAAGGTGATCACTATGGGTGATACCCATTCACTTGTTGTCACCTTGAAGATGATTCCTGCTTCCAACATCTTTTCTATCTCTGCATTCACTAATGCAACATACTTTGGATTCATTCTATATGGCCTCCTTCTTACAGGTTGAGCTCCAAGAATTAGCATAATCTTGTGGACACATAACTCTAGTGGTACTCCCTTCAAGTCCTTATATGTCCATGCAAAGACATCCTTATATTTCAATAATATCATAAAATTCACTGCTTTCAGTACAGGGTTCTGATCATCACCACGGTGAATCATCCTAGGTTCATCTTCTATTCCTAGATTGATATCCCCTATCTGAGGTCCTTCATATTTAATATTTTTTGGCTCACTTGCTACTTTATCTATATTATTTAGGTGTTTTGACCTTGTATAAATATCCACATATCCTACTGTATACTCTACAAAACTTTTTGAGAATGTCCATTTCTCTTCTACCTCCTTCTTAGGTTCTCGACTGAATTTTTGGTTCATCTTATTTTTCCTTGATCTCCTCTGACTCAATACAGAGACAGTTGGAATAAAATGATTTGTACTCATCCATTTTCTAATGAAGAAGTTTGTTATCATATCTAGATTTGTCTTCACTACATTCATCTAGGTACATCATTACTTCTCCATCAGGTTCATACCCTTCATCTCCTAAGGAATTTCCTGATTCATCCATCGTAGCTACATCCTCACTGAATTTTCGATTAGCTAGATTAATCATATATGTATGTTGTTACTTATTGAATGTGATCTGATTATTTCCCCAATTGTGATTAACTTTGGCTACTTGTAGCCATCATCTTCCCAAGAGAGCATCACATGTAGGCTTTTGCATTGTAATCACAATGAAATCCAAGACAAAATATTTGTTAGCTATCACCACTTGTGTTGTCAAGAATCCCTTTGTCTTGATACCATACTAATCAACACCATATAATATGAAGCTCAATGCCCATAGGGATGGAGTGTCTAGTTATAGCCACGTTATTTCAGGTAGCACATTAACACTAGATCCTCTGTCCATAATCACTTGTGTTAATTTGTGCCTTAGGATCTCCATATGAACTAATGCAGGTTTCTTTACCACAAATCATTAATTTAGTTGGATCCATGAATTGATCCTTCATTTTCTTCTCATGAATTCATTGGATTTGTACTTCCATCACCTTATGTAGTTGTATTTCTTCCATCATTGCTTTCTACAATGCTGGAATAATTTCCAACAGGTTCGACACTTCAATATTTATTGTGCTATCCAAAAATTGTGCTACAAAAATTTGCATAATCACCTTCTCTTCTTATGAATTTTTGAGTTTCTTTCCTTCGGCTAACTTCACTTGTTTAGATTTTTGTGCTTCGTCTTGTAGTATTTTCTTTGCTACTTTCTAGTGCTGATTTTCCTTTACTAGCTTTAGATACTTATCCTTTTTAGCATAATTCCTCATCATGTGTAATACTTCTTGGATTTTCTCCTTAACTTGAGGAACCTATATGTCTAAATAATTAACATACTGTGGGTTACTTTAACTTACCAGATTTGGGAAATTCACTTATTTGTGCTTCCTCGAACTGCACCATCTACACATATGTGTAGTACTTACTTGTGGTGTTTCTTACCTCTGATGTGAAGGAAAATTTTTCTCAAAAATTTCCCCATTATTGGCAATTGCCACATTTTATGATCAGCCTTCCTTCTGAGTCATACTACAAATGACCCTGGCCTCCTTTCCAATTGCCCTAGTTAGATATTCCACCTTGCCTACTATTCCTATAGCCACCACTTGTTGCTTGTTGCCCACTCCCTTGGGATTTTGGTTTCTCTTCCTGCTCTTGGATTGATAGGACCTCTGGATGTACTCTTGTATTATATAGACATAACATTACATCATGTCCCATCACATTACAAATGTGACAATAATAATTGTATGGACACTTTACATTTGTATGGCCTTTCGTCTTACATTTCGTGCACCAAATGCCATTCCTGTCAGGTTTGCTTCTTTGTTCTTTTATTATCTTGTCGAACTCCTAAAAAAATGATTCTATTGGACTTTGTATAGTGTCATATTCTCCACTATATAAATCGTTAGACTTGGGATGAGATAAAATTCTTGTATATATTTGTTTCAATTTACTTTCAAAATTCTTTTCATGCTTTAAAGCTTCTTCATATGTTTTTGATGGTACTGCCTTCATATTTTTTTATATTTTAGTAGTAATTCGTAAATAAACCATCGCTTTATAAGGACATCTGCCAAAGGTATATGTATCTTATCAACTAATTGCTTTATTCTGTGGTTGTATGATTTCACATCTTCATCATATTTTTGCTTTGTTATGCAAAGTTCAATAACAATATCTTCGTCATCCTTCAAAGGTCAAAATTCCTAAATGAAATTCTCCTTTATATGATTCCAAGTTTGAAAATCTATGGTATTTTCTCTTTTCAAATACCAGTCAATTACCAATCCTATCAAGGTAGTAGGAAATAAAGTTACCCAATCATCCGGTCTATCTAAATTACTTGTTCTCCAAATGGTTATACAAATTCCAATGTGTCTTGTGAGGTCTTCCTTACCCTCACTTGAAAATGATGGACATCTCTATTTAGCTACTTTGTTAGATATTTTTGGAGAATTGTCACTATCACTTGAGGTCTCCCATGGAATTTCTATTTGATTCCTCCTTGGGGATGTCTTAATACCATCATCATTAGAAGTTTCTTTTCAAGGTATCTTGTTTTGTCCCACCACTCATTAACCAAAATCTTGTGCATATTCATTTTGTGACCTTCTTCACTGATGTGAGGGAGATGGTCTTGGTATTTCCTCCTGATACCTTGCACCCTGTTGCTCTAGTGCCTGAATCCAATTCTCTACACTCCCTTTAAACCCTTCCATCACTTTCTCAGGTTTCACCATCCACTCTCCATCCTCTTGCACTATTTCTCTATCAACTCTCACCTCTAATCTAGGTGGTTTTATTTCCTCATCTTCTGTCTCTATCAATAACGTCTTAAGGTATCCTTCTTCAGATGTAAAAACTTGCTCTTTTATGGTTCATGTGTACTATGGTCTGAGTTACTTGTATTCTATTTGTGATAAATCCTCCTGCTACTTGTTGTCGCGATATCGCGACATGTTGCATCGTCGCTGCCAAACAAGAAAAAGTGTCGCGATATCGCGACATGTTGCGTTTTCGCGATTCAAAGCATAGAGAGAAGGCAAAAGAGAAAAAGTGTCGCGATATCGCGACATGTTGCACTGTCATGGCCAAAAGGGAAAAAGTGTCGCGATATCGCGACATGTTACATTTTCGCGGCTACAAGCAACAAAAGAGAGCAAGGAGGCAAAAGTGTCGCGATATCGCGACATGTTCCAGTTTCGCCAAGGTAACGGACCTGCATCAACGTGGACATAAGGACAAAATCTAATGAATAAGACAAAGCGTTACATGATCATTTAAGATGGTCGTTACACACGGAGGGAAACGGACGCAAGCCCATGTGGAGAAACGTAGCGAAGGGCCACAAAATGGAAACCAAAGCACACGCATACAAGGGAAGGTGAAACTAACAGTCAGGGAAGGTGAAACGAACAGCCATCGAAAAACGAAACAAACCGTCATGGAAGGAGAAACAATTTTTTCAGAAGTTTAAATACGCCATTCAAAGAGGCCAGAAGGGGGGTCGAAAACCGCTGCAAGCAGAGTTGCAGAGTTGAAGGCGAGAAGGCCATTCTGGACCTGTTTGAGTTGTTTTTCTTCCACAGACTGGTTTGGAAAAACCAAAAATTCTGCTATTGTAAAATGACATATTTTTAATGCAGAAGTGTTCAAAAATTTGCATCTTGTGGGCAAGAAAGAAGGAGATTTTCTTTGCATGCTATGGATTTAATGTTTATTCTTTCATTTTTTAGATTTTGAATTTATAGATAATGTTAAATGCCATTTTTTTGGGTTACATTAGGCGAATATTTGAAATCTGAAATTTTATTTCGTACCCTAGGAACCAACACTTAGTCTATGGGGATTGTGCATGTTTTGCAAGTCCAATAGGTTAGGTTGCATGCATGGAGACCTCACATCTTCGTTTTTGTCGGAACAGGATAGCATCATACTCAGTGCATTTTATTTTCAGTTTTTCGCATTTCATTTTCATTTTCTCGCATTTTATTTTTTTCAGAAATTTTAACTTATTTTCAGCATTAAAATAAACACTTAAAAAAATTACAAAATCCAAAAAAAACAATGAACAATCACTAAAGTTTCATGATGAAATAAACCAACATTGCCCCTTGTTTACAATTACTTGCAATCACTAAGGTGTTCCAAGCATTTAAATTGAATATCTTTATTTGAGATTACTAATACACATATGCAAATGCTAATACAATGGAGACCTTGGAGAAGTTGTTTGTTTAACTTCTTTGCAAGAGGGGATTTGGAACCCAAATCCTAAAGGAGAGTGTACTTTCACAACTGGGTGAAAATACCACTCAACAGATTGGCGCTAGAAGGAGGGCCGAATCGGTTTATTTCATTGTCCTAACACTTTTTGATTGTTCATACAGGAATAAGATGTTTGGAATAAGGTGTTTTGATTGTGCATTGTTTTAGAATATTGCTTTGTCATGGTTCCTTCTTTCATTTACGACTAACAAATTGGTGTTGAAGTTATTCTTTGAATTTCATTAACTACAGGATTTTCTTTGTGTCGCAGGTTTTCTTTGAGGTACTAAGAGTTTTGTCAGGTTCTTGTAGGGTTATCATCATCGATTTTGAATCAAATGGCCCAACCTCCACCACCTCCTTGGTACGGAGCCCATAACATTCCTTTGAATATTGCAGGGGATATTCACGAGATCCCTAGGAATATAGAGAGATTTTTGCCCAAATACAAACCGGATGGCCCAAGGACCGCAGAAGAACATATTCAGGCCTATAGGGATGTTTTGATAAGACTGCACGTTCAACATGAAGATGTGGCTTGTAGACTCTTCCCCATGAGCCTAGACCAAGTGGCTTACGAATGGTATATTTGCTTACCTATCGGTTCCATTACGTCATGGACGCAAATGGAGGATGCTTTTGTCAATCAATTCAGGTCACCATTAGATCCCACAATCATCTATAATCAGTTCATTACATGCAAAAGAGGCCAGGGTGAGCCAATCCAAACTTTTAATCAGAGATTTCAGAAGTGCTATAATAGAGCAATTCGGCATTTTGCCATTGATCCCGTAGTAGCTTTGCAAATATATTTTGGGGCATTGGATCCTATGACGACAATGTTTGCAAGGCAAAATCCTCAAGTTACCACGCTTGCTCTAGCCTACAATGAAGCTATGACCATTGAACAACAAATGACACCACAGAGTTATGGGTTTTCCCAGATGCCTATGGTAGGACAATATGGTCCATATGGTCAAGCTCCTATGATGAATCAGATCATGGCACCACAAATATCGGGCATAAATGCTTTGCCTTATCAACAACCATATTCATCAACACCCGCTTACGCACCCATTCCAATTCAACCAATCACATCCATTCCCCCCATTCCTTCATTTTTGCAAAATAGTCAGCAGACTATGCAGGGAGCCAGTCTGGTTAATTCTCAGGCTATAGTTCCTTTCCCCAATCCAATTCTGATTCAAAGTGTGAATCCTTACGCAAATCCTATTGGAACTAGCAATAACATAGCTCAACCAAAAGAGATTTATTCAGAGGTTGAAGAACTCAAAAAGATGATTCACAAATTGAGTAATGATTTGGTTCAAAAATAGAAGTATGAATCCCATGCCCCTCACCCAAATCAAAACTTCAACAATAGAGGGAGACAGTGGAATACGAAGCCAAACAATGGGGGTGTGCCTTCCCCTATTGCTAATCAGATAGATACTTCTGCAGGACCAAGTCACTCTAGTTCCATTCTTAATATTTCTGATTTTGCATGGGAAAATGGGTGTAGATTGCATAATACAAAGGCGCATAATGAAAGGAATTGTCCCGAAATGGCTAGGTATACCCATTGTCTCCAAGCTCAAGTGGATGATTTGGAACTTGTGCCAAATAATGGTCCACCCCAACATCAACAAGGAGTGGACAACGTTTTGGTGGTGGAAACTCTATATCGTCAAGAGAGTGAGAATGAGGAAGGTGAAGATGAATGGGATGAGAAACATGTTGATGAATCAGAAGATGAAGAAGAGGTACTTGAGCATCACAATTTGAACTTGGAGGATGATTACTATGATTCATGGAAGAAATGGGAAGAATATGATCAATCTAAATCTTCTAATAAACTTGTTGCATCAATTAATATGCAGGATAACTCAATTGCTTCCTCACATGAGGATACTATAAATCCTGTACAATTTGAGAAAGTTTTGGAAGAGGAATTCGAATCTCATCAAATTTTGGAACATGATAAGGATTCTACAACCATGAATCAAGAAGGAGAGTCATTTGCTTTAGATTCCTTGGGAGGAAAAGAAATTGAAAATCTTGATCCAATTACTTGTGCTACAATGATTATGCCATTTCAAAATGAGAAAATTACAAAACCTAAATCATTTGGGTTTGATATCATTGATGATCCAATTGAAAATCTCACGTTACCCAAAACAACCCAAGTGATTGATCACGGAAATGTGTTAGTTAACCCACCCCTAGATAGACAAGACTTATGGTTTGAAAGGGATGGACGTATTTTCGATTGGGTACCTAAGTTTGGTGCCTTTGATAAACAAGTCATGGAGAAAGAACAAGTGCTACAGGATGATGAATGTCATGAGAGAAAAGAGGAATTTTCAAATCCTCTTCAAGTAAGGTCAAATGAAAGCGGGCCAAAGGTAAAATCTCATCTTTTTGGTTTCACCATGCAAAATTCGAATGAAGGTTTGCCTAATGAATGGTTTGATTCAAATATTATTAATGTTATGGCTTTATTGAATGAAAATGAAAGCTTATTTCTACACCATGAATCAAAGTGCGGAATGGACATCTTAAAGAATAGACATAAAAGAATTGAACATCAATCATTGTCTAATCAATTTGAAAACTTGAAGCTCCACCATAGGATTATTAATGAAACTAAATCAAATTGGTATGGTGAGAGGGGCAAGTGGAGGTTTGGTTCTTTGTTTGGTTTGATCTTGTTTTTGTTGGATTCCTGCAAAACTTGGTATGCGTATCACGTCATATGTCTTTTAAAGAATTCTAATCAGGTTTGGGATCCGGGAAAATGATAATCCAAACTTTTTGTACATTTGTATATACTTTTGGTTTTCGTGTTTTGGTTTCGGAATGGATCTCATTTTGGTTTTAAGTTTTGTGTGTTGGTCCTTTGGACATTTTTGGTTTGTCAACTTAGGTCCTTATGAATGTTGACTAAGACTAGGAGAATATGAAACATCGGAATTGTATTGCAGAAAGCTCCACGAGTATCGCAAACACATTAAAGAATATCGTTTGGAACTTGTGATGCATGAAGTTGTCAGTTTTTCACAAATTATGGTAAAGTAGGTGATATATACTCCATCCACATTTCAAAAGGAGCAATGCATTCATATCTCATATTACATTCCGCATTGCATATACATTTCATCTCAGTTGCATCTTCATTTCATGTACAATCATTGAAAAGGTGTCGAATCCTCTTAGGGTTATTACATAACATATATTAAAAGGATCCTAAGGTTGGGAACTGATGCCCGAACTATCTTGAACCAAGCACGTTCTACGCATATTAAAGAGGATCTTGAGCAAAATGGTCAAAACCATACTTGGAAGAAAAGGTGAGGCGAAAGGAATATTTCGTGTCTGTCCTATCATGCAACATAATCCTTAAAATAGTGGTTTTTACCACTCCCATAATGCTTAAAGCCTAAAATCAGAGTAGTAAGGATAGGGTTAAATCCTCATCGAACTTAGGTTGAGGATCCAATTCCCCAAAGCTCTGATTTGACCTTCATGGAGTAGTAAGGATAGGGTCTAATTCTCATCTCGCTTAGGTTGAGAATCCGATTCCCCAAAGCTTCTATTTTGCCCATTCAAGAACTTGAAATTCCAAAGCAAATATTTTTCATTTCTTTATTAATATTGGATTGGAAGGATCGTACTACATGTCCCTTGCAAGGATGGGTAGTCATCCCCAAGGTCCAAGAAATCAAAAGTAGAGCCAAATCATGGATTATGGGGTTAATCTCCACCGGGGCTATAGACGCCTGGCTGGAAGTGGAGTATGCTCATGCGTGGCAACATGTCTTGTCTAAAAACAAGACCACTGACTGCTCAAACGGACAGGCTAGCCTGACAGTTTCATCCATAACAAGGTTAAATCATTTTGTTCAAGATGAGGTAATGAACTCCAGATCGAGTAGTAAGGATAGGGTTAAATTCCCATCTCGCTTAGGTTGGGAATCCTATTCCCCAAAGCTCCGATTTCACTTACACTTGCACATGGGTTCAAGATGGTAGTGACACATAACCAACTTTGGGATCTAGTAAATTAATTCAAGTATACATATATTTGGTCCTAAGAGGGTTTGACAGTTTTAATATGTTTGTTCATGATACTAGAAGGTTTGAGCCTTTGCAAAGCAGGTTGTTATATCTCTAACATAGTTGTCATACATCAAATCCTGCACAAATCATTCATAGCCTTGCATACGAATCATAAGTGAAACTGACAATGGAATGTTGATCAATTTCAAACGATAGGGAATGAAGAACATTGCACACACCGAGATGATGCTTAATAATTCTAATGCTTCATGTATTTCTCATCTAGTTTCATTCTTGGGATATTTTCTGACGCTTGTATTTGAGTCTGTGTTTTCAGGTTGAGTTCTCACCGAAATGCTCAGGAGCATTTCCCAGCAGAGTCGCCATTTGTTGTGGCTGCTCCACAACGTACCCCAAAATTGGGGACCCACCTTTTTTGCATGTGTTCCAAGAAGACTGAAGTGGCCCATAGGCTAAAGATCAAAGAAAAAGCAAAATACCACAAGGAGAAAAAGTGTCGCGATATCGCGACATGTTGCATTTTCGTGATTCAAAGCATAGAAAGAAAGAGAAAGAAAAGTGTCGCGATATCGTGACATGTTGCATTTTCGCGGTCGTACAGGAAAAAGTGTCGCGATATCACGACATGTTGCATTTTTACGATTCAAAGCAAAGAGAGAGGAAGAAAGAAAAAGTGTCACGATATCGTGACATGTTGCATTTTTGCGATCAAATGAGAAAATAAAGAACTATAAATAAAAGTGTCATGATATCGTGACATGTTGCATTTTCGCGGCCAAACGAGAAAAAGTGTCGCGATATCGCGACATGTTGCACCATCGCGGTCAAAGAGAAAAGTGTCGCGATATCGTGACATGTTGCATCATCACGGTCAAAGAGAAAAGAGAAGAAGAAAAGTGTCGTGATATCGCGACATGTTGCATGTTCGTTGCCAAAGGAGAAAAAGTGTCGCGATATCGCGACATGTTGCATTTTCGCGATTCAAAGCATAGAGAGAGGCAAAAGAGAAAAAGTGTCGCGATATCGTGACATGTTGCACTGTCGTGGCCAAAAGGGAAAAAGTGTCACGATATCGCGACATGTTACATTTTCGCGGCTACAAGCAACAAAAGAGAGCAAGGAGGCAAAAGTGTCGCGATATCGCGACATGTTCCAGTTTCGCCAAGGTAACGGACCTGCATCAACGTGGACATAAGGACAAAATCTAATGAATAAGACAAAGCGTTACATGATCATTTAAGATGGTCATTACACACGGAGGGAAACAGACGCAAGCCCATGTGGAGAAACGTAGCGAAGGGCCACAAAATGGAAACCAAAGCACACGCATACAAGGGAAGGTGAAACTAACAGTCAGGGAAGGTGAAACGAACAACCATCGAAAAATGAAACAAACCGTCATGGAAGGAGAAACAATTTTTTCAGAAGTTTAAATACGCCATTCAAAGAGGCCAGAAGGGGGGTCAAAAACCGCTGCAAGCAGAGTTGTAGAGTTGAAGGCGAGAAGGCCATTCTTGGACTTGTTTGAGTTGTTTTTCTTCCACAGATTGGTTTGGAAAAACCAAAAATTCTGCTATTGTAAAATGACATATTTTTAATGCAGAAGTGTTCAAAAATTTGCATCTTGTGGGCAAGAAAGAAGGAGATTTTCTTTGCATGCTATGGATTTAATGTTTATTCTTTCATTTTTTAGATTTTGAATTTATAGATAATGTTAAATGCCATTTTTTTGGGTTACATTAGGCGAATATTTGAAATCTGAAATTTTATTTCGTACCCTAGGAACCAACACTTAGTCTATGGGGATTGTGCATGTTTTGCAAGTCCAATAGGTTAGGTTGCATGCATGGAGACCTCACATCTTCGGTTTTGTCGGAACAGGATAGCATCATACTGAATGCATTTTATTTTCAGTTTTTTCTGCATTTCATTTTCATTTTCTGCATTTTATTTTTTTCAGAAATTTTAATTTATTTTCAGGCATTAAAATAAACACTTAAAAAAATTCAAAATCCAAAAAAACAATGAACAATCACTAAAGTTTCATGATGAAATAAACCAACATTGCCCCTTGTTTACAGTTACTTGCAATCACTAAGGTGTTCCAAGCATTTAAATTGAATATCTTTATTTGAGATTACTAATACACATATGCAAATGCTAATACAGCGGAGACCTTGGAGAAGTTGTTTGTTTAACTTCTTTGCAAGAGGGGATTTGGAACCCAAATCCTAAAGGAGAGTGTACTTTCACAACTGGGTGAAAATACCACTCAACACTACTTTTCACTAGAATTTTCTATTGTGCTTTCCATATTCTATGCCTTTGTACTCTAGTGTCTGTCACTCATGCAGTTTTTGTAGTATTATTTCTTTGTCAATTTGACCCATTTTAACAAAAATACTATATTCAATAAGGTAACAGTGCCAAATGTAGCACAAGGGTGTAGTATTCTTTGTGGAAAGGTGATTTTCAATTGCTTGGAATGATAAAGGTATTATCCTTAACTTGTTTACCAGATCGTACGATCGTATAGTCCCTAAACTACCATTTTATGCCCAATGATCAACTTGTATGGAAGTAAATTCGACACACTGTACAATACAAAATAATATAGTGGCATGTATTGTACAATTCTACAGTCAACCAAGCTATAAAATTCAGTTTTGGAGGCTGTCGTACACATTTTTGTAATTCCACAAGTTAATTCCACAAAACTGCCAAATCGAGTATGTTTTCCTCGATCGCTTGATTTATCGAATTGGGTAAGTTTTTCTTGTACAATTTGTACGAGCTCTAGTGTAATATTTTTACGAACTGAAGTTACATCCAAGTGCTCAATTAGAGATTCTATTGGTCCAATATCTCAAAGGTATGATTTGTGAAGGTTTAATGTGTCAATTAATCCTTTTCTTGGAACATGTAAATCATACCAACGGAACTAGAGAGAGATACAATTCAAGTGGCCACATCCAAAATTCATACAAAAAGGTTCAATATATCCTCTATTATAATACCATAATATCATATCAATACACAAGCATCACAAGTGTTGGATTCTTACAATCTACTACAAAAATAAATAAAACTAACCAAAACATTCACTAGAAAGTACATGCAACATTATTAAGTCATAATTTATCACGCATCCATGCCAGAATCATACATAGTTTGGAATAAATGTATTCATGATAATTTTTATATTATTCTATCATAAATGCAACTAAAATATGGTTGATTTACAATGATAACTATAATAAATCCGAACATACTAGTCTATTCACTTAGATTCACATCAGCGAATATCTATCAACAACCAGATCTACGAAATTGAAAATGGGGATTTACATAATATTTTCCAAGACATTCCAAAGTGTTTCATGAGGAAATTAGTTATTTTATAACTACCCATGCATAAAAAAAACATTAATTAAGGATTTTACTAAGTCTAACACTTTAATTATCAAACCTATGTGTCATTTCAACCTAAAATTACATTTCCCATGCATTTCATTGCATTTTAGTGTGCCTTGTATGGTTTGCCTTTGCCTTGTATAGTTTTACCTCTTGGTTGTATGGTTTGCTCCTACCTATACAATTTGTAAAACTTGTACTAACTATTAAAATTGTCAAAATTGAGCAAATCCATTGGATTACTTTTTCTTCTGGGAGGTGGATTTGCTGCCTACATGGTCACCTCACATGGATTTAGAATTGATCTCTAGATGTGTGGTGGATGATGAAGGCCTTATGTACAGGTGTGTCTACAAGAGGACGAAGTCCTATGGTAAGTCAACCTAATGCACGTACTTAAATGGATTTTCATCTGATGGAACCACATGCACTTGTCTCTCGTGTAGATATTTGATGCATTGGTGCAAGATTGAGGGAATGCACTACATGTACCTTATCCAAGGACACCCTAGGAGGATGTTGTAATGAATTTCCCCCTCAAACATGTAACAAATCATGAGGATGGTCTTATTCCCTATATTTATAGGTAGAAAAACTATACCCACTATGGATCACATCGCATCATTGAAAGCTCTCAATGTATAGGAGGTTGGGATAATATTGGACCTAGGGATTTTTAAATGCCCTATAACTTTTTTGAGATAATGTTAATCTATGAGCCTGTGTCGATAAAAACCTGCTTGAAGGGAATGCCATTTATTGACACGATGATATGTAGAGGTGGGTATGCTATGATAGTAGGCACTTCCTTGATTTCATGATTGTAAAAATGGATCACAGGCTCTTGACTACTGGACCTACACCACAAAGTTTGTGAATGCATCAGGGTTTTGGGGTTGAAGCTTAATCGATCTCAATATTTCCATTAAAGTTTTCTTATGTCTTGAAGACTGTCGAATGAGCTTATAGATTGATTACTTGGCTGGTGTCTATTGGATATTTTGCTCTAGTCTACTCTAGATAGTTGCCACAAGTCATGCTGGTGGACCTAGAGGATTATTTTACACCTACATCTACTAAGGTGCAATCAAGAAATAAATATGAGTTATTGGAGGATTTGGTTGGTTATATCATTAAATACTTGTTGCCACATTGACTATTTCAACCATTTTGATGCATCCCTAAGTGGGTAGTTTTACTCGAACTTGGTTCACTTGAGCACCATGATCTCTAGGGGCCTCATGATTAGGAATCGAGTTTTTGAATATGCCCATGTATTTATTATCGGGTGCTAATGGGTTGTCAACTTCTAGCTCACCCTTATCAATCATGTTTTGGATAATGTGCTTGAAATCGAGACACATATCAATATCATGCCCTTGCTATCTATGATATAGGCAATAATGATCTTCTATATATCCATTGGGCTTGGGATGATTAGGATCCTAAAGTTGTACCTTAGGAAATCTGATCCTTTTTACCTCATATAGCTAGTTGAATATTGATTGCATTGACACTGATAAAGGTGTGAAATAATGAGGTGGCCAACATTCCTTATTTTGATACTTTTTTTCTTTGGGTTGTAATTGGCTATTGGGGGCTAATACTAATAGTTCTACGATTGTTGTCTATTTACTCCGTTTAGTGTCCTTAACACAACCTGGTTGACTTGAGTAGACTTGGCCAGCTTCTATTGATTCTTATTATGGTTGCCATTGTTCCAGTCCTTTTTGGTATGGAGCTGAAGGTCTCCTTCATCAACCTTGATGTCTTCTATTACCTTGAATTGAGCCAAGGCTTCCTCAAATACCTCATACTATTATAGTTGCAGTAGCAATGAGATGTGCTTTACACAACTCTTGGTAAACATCTAAGTGAGATCCATAATGGAAATGATAAATGGTAACTTTACCATTATCTTCCTCCATTTGTTCCCATAGTCCATAATTGGCTCATCATTGTATTGCTTTAATTTTTTTATATTGGATAGGTTTGATTTCTTCTTGATTCCAAAATAAAAGTGTTCATGAATTGCTTTCACCAGTTGCTCAAAGATGATGATGATGTGCTTAGGTAATTGGTTGAACCATTTGGTTATTGAAATCGATAACATCATGATGAATGTTCTCAGAATTAGGGTATCATTATGTTCAAGTTGGAATCACACATTCATAAAATTTATGACATGCTTCCATGCATATTCCTCATCTTTGAATTTGTCTAACCTAGGCATATCAAAGTGCCTAGGATATATAGGACTCAGTACTAAAGGGAACAACAGTTTGTTGTGTATTTTACTCAGGGTTGGTTTCTGCCTAACCACATCCTATTTCTTAAGAGACTTAACTCTCTTAGTGAGTATTTTGTATATCTTAAAATAAATTATCTCATATTCTCGAAGGCTTACTCATGGTGGTTGGGGAGGTAATCCTTTTTCTACCCAATTTGGGTGTTTGTATTCATAGCCCATGACCACATATGGAGGCTCAAGATATGTCTACTACTGATCTTCCATCCCCGCCCGTTATTCATTAAGTTATGTATATCTTGGATTTAGGTATTATTTATACTCTAATACATGGTGAGTGTTATCATATCTTTGTCTAGTGCGCCTCTCATGCTGATAATCGACATGTCTATCATGTTGGTATTTCTCACCACCTATGTGTAATTTGGTACGGGCCAGCCTATTTGCTTACTATTTATGCTCTATCTATTCCTCTCTAGAGCACTATTCTTGAAGGTACAATTACCACCTTTTCCATGCTTCCTATTGCTTGAGGGATTCTAAATGATTGTGCAATACTTCCTCCTTGTATTGGAGTAGCTTCTTATGATATTTTGCATCCTCATATTGCCTACGTATATGGTCAGACTGATTTGCCATTGATGGTCTATGGCTTTGTAACTTTGTGCAAGGAGTCTTAATGGATAGGCCTCTTGGAGAGGCTCCCACCACGTTCTTGCCCTTGTCTATTAGGTTGACCTACTCTATGTAGAGTGATATATGTTCTCTACCCCCATGGTCGAAGGTAGTGCACATGCTGTGGGGATGCTTTGAAGCTTCTCCTAGCTCATTGGTTTACCTTGTATTTATGCTACATGAAATTCCTAAAATAGAATGTGTGATAGAAATACTTCTTTTAGGCAGTCTTGAGAGAACTCGATCCAACTAATCAAGATATATGGTCTTCCATGACTGATCCCATGGAGTCTCATTAGCCCCAATGTGATTATGGCCTAGGGGTATCCTTCCATATTTAGGGAGGCTAGGAGGTGCTTTGGGTCTATGAATGGGTGTAGCCATTGTATTTTACCCCTTAGTGGGATGATCTAGCCTAAGTGTATCATGTGAATATTGGGGCCTTGAAGCCCCATCATTCTTGTGTGAGGATTGAGGTCTTGAAGCCTCCTCACATCTATGAGAAGTTTGGGGTCTTGATACCCCCTCTTGTCTATGTGCAGATTGTGACCTTGAATCCCTCTCATGTTTATGGGATGATGGAGACCTTGAGGACTCATCATGTATATGTGATGGGGGACGCCTTGAGGCCTCCTAATGTATGTGTGATGAGAGAGGCCTTGAGGCCTCATCATGTCTATGTGATGAGGGAGGCCTTGAGGCCTCCTCGTGTCTGTGTGATGAGGGAGGCCTTGAGGCCTCCTCATGTTTGTGTAATGATTGAGATCTTGATGTCGCCTCATTCCTACCATGAGAGGAATGAGGATATGGATATCTCATTGGGGTTTATCAAGGAGTCTTCCCAAGGGTTGAGTTGTCATCCCTAAGATTTTATAAACATCATCTAGAAACACTATGGGTGGGTGGTTCAACATCATTGTGACTATGACTATGGTTGTGTGGAGCATTAGTTTATACCTCGATGTTGGACTAAGGGTGGTTGCTCCATGTGTAGACCTTGACACTTGTGAAGTATATTCTTAAGTAAATTTCAAAGCACATAAGAAAAGCAAACAAGTGTTTATCTCATTTAAGGATTAATGTGTGTTTCCTAAGCTATTTTATGTGTTTTGATGCATTGTTTGTAAATGAGACCTTGTATCACATGTTTTGCTCTTGTTGGATGGTATTCTTATGTTTAAGTAGATTTCACCTGTATAATCATAGCTCGACAGCTATAAATGAAAGTTCGATCATGTTATCCAACCTATAATGTGTGGTGATGAAGTCCACACATGGTCAAGGAGCACAGGTCCTCCCAGTCCTCATCTAGTTCACCCATAGTCAATGATATACCTCTTCAAAGAGAGATACGTGCTATATCCCATGGGTTATAACGGATCTTGGAAATTAGTATTGACCAATATAGAAAGGTACATGGTATTTGAGACAATGAGTGGAGATGAAAGCCATGTCATTGAAGTCTACTAGTGGATGGTAATGATGTCCATATCACTAGCATTTAAGTGAATCATGGTGTATGTTATTTTTAGATTTTTGCATGAAGGAAAATAATGCATCAATGAGCACTCATTTTTTTCTCCTACATGGCTAAGAAAATAACACTTTTATTCAAAAAAATGCATGTCTAGAAATTTTAATGACCTTTAGAGAATGCAATTTACTACTTCATGACATAATGGCCACTAGCTGGGTCTCATGCAAGTAATCTTAACAAAAAAAAACTCAGATTGCTGGAGACTAGGGCATACATTGAAAACAAAGGTTTACTATTCCTAGCAGCGACTGGAAGAAAAATAAGAAAACTAGAAAGTTTCAATGCATTTTTCTTTTAGAGTTTTCTATGTTTTCTTTAATTAAAATGATGTTTTACTTAATGTTTTCTGAAAATAAATTGTAGAAAGAGAAAGATAAAAAATCATAGAGTTCCCCCAACCTAAAATCCACATTTGGTGATGCATAGGCTGCCCTTTGTTACACTTTTATACTATCATCTATTGACTAGAGTGGTTGCTTCTAGCTATTGACTTCAAAAGCGGTTAATATCTGCTAGCTGCTATCAACTAGAATGGCTAGACTTGCACATAAAAAACACATGAAAGCATCAAAAAAATAGTTGAAATAGAAAACTAGGTGGGTGTTCGACTGTGATCACCATCTGTGTGACCTTAGGAAGCTATGCACCTCAGTCTACTTGCAACATCATATCAAAATAAAAGACCATAAAAGAATAAATAAAATAGAAGTGACAAATGCAAGAGATATATTTTATTGATATATTTTGAAACTCCAGTTACATATAGGTCTCTCTTAGGGATACCCTTCTGATACAATGAAATACAAGTAGAAGTAATGGCCCCTCGCAAGTGGATGGTGCAATCTATAGGCCTCCCGATATTGCACATGAAATTGCATAAGGTCTTATAGACACCTTACTCTCCTTCTTTTCTAGAGGGATCTATCATTTTAAATACTTTGGCTTGGTCTTGTAACTTGTATCCTGCATACAATAAACAACAGTAGGAGATCAGTATCACAGGAAGCCTCTCATGATGAGGCTTTATTAGAAACTCTATGAAGCATAATATATAAGCATAATAAAATCAAAATACAAAAAAAATGAATGATAAATGTGTAGATACTTAGGAAATAACAGTGCAAATGTATTAAGGAAACCGGATCTATGCGAAGACTAATTGATAAAGCAAAAATAAATAATAGATCTAAGCTAAAACTTAGAAAATAATGTCCAAAACCCTAGGCTATGCTTGAGGGCCACTATCAAGGACAACGATCATGAAATAAAAATTTTCTTCTCATGAACCAAGGGCTATAACACTAGATTCCTCATCTAAATTGATGTCCAAGGATCACCTTTGTGTTTGTACACTGATTTGCGGTGAAGAACATTCAATATGAATGGTAGTATGGATGGAAATTATTGTTAAATTAGGCAGAGCTCCGCTACTCCTCAAAGGGGTATGGAATCACTCTCCAATTTTATAGGGCTCCACTACACAAAAATTATGATATTCTAGGATTATTTGTTTTGCTTGGGAGAGTCCATATGTAAACCTCCTAGATTCAGATCTAGATTTGGATATTGGATTCCTAGAGAATACAAGATCCAGATTTGCATACAACAGACCATACAAGGGGGAAGGATCAGTCACAAATTTTCCTTGAAGGGTTAGTCAAGAGGAGCTTTAGGATTTCCATGCAAAAAACCACCTACAAGAAATGCAAGTGCAATCAGACTATGTGATCTGGATCTATATTCACAGCTAGACTATGTTTTAGTGCTAGTCATTATCCATAGTAGTGGCTAGGTGTGGCTGCTCTCAGCTTCAGTGGCTAGTGTTGGTGACAACTCTGATTGATAGTTAATGAGATTGAATGGTTTAGAACTACCCTCTTTGAGTGGTTAAGACCACTTTTAGCTCTTGGAAAGGTCCAAGAATATTCATATGGTCTTTAGTTGTTCCCATATGAGTAGTCTCCTAAATATGACATGTTTTAGGTGTCTACAAAGGGTACTGAGAAGTGTTGTTATTTAAGTGCAGGTAAGGAAAGTGTAGTCAATGTGCAATTGGAAGATATTATTCAAGTAGAACAACCAATTGTATAGTTGGAGGCAATTGTTCAAGTTGAACAGTCAGTTATACAATTGGAGGATGTTGTTCAAGAGGAATAGTCAATTGTAAACATGAAGGATGTTATTCAAATGGAACAATAACTTATAAAATTGGAAGATGTTGTTCAAATGGAGCAATTTGTTATACAATAAAAATTAACTAAATTTTGGGATTGTACGATTATGCAAGAAGAAATTGTATGAAGGTTGGTTGAAATTATAATACTAATACAAATCATACAAGTATAGGGTGACATTATACAGTCATTGAATGACATCGTACAATTGATAGTGAGTGTACAATTGCAAGTGGTATGATTTGAATCATACACTTGTATGATTGTAAAATCGTACAAGTAGTTTTGTGAGTTTTGCAAATCATACAAGTGTAATCCGTACAAGGAGGAATCATACAAGTGCAATCCGTAAAAGGTGAAATAATAAAAGTACAATCCATGCAAGGAGAAATTGTATAAAATGGAATAGTATCATGTGAAAGTGTACAGAGAAAAATCATACAAGGAGAAGAATGTCCAATAGTGGTTAAGATAGGGCAGTTCGAGGCTAAGATTGAATCATCTAGATCTTGAAAGAAGCAAAATGGAGTCGATGGTGAACTATTTAAGTGGGTTGAGAAATGAATCCCAAAGTGCTAATAAAAATAAAAATTTGGTTGCAACAGTTATGGTTTTATTAGTTTTTTTGTTGATGTTTTGGGGTGCTACCCCAAACCCTGCAAGGGTACTATCCCTCGACCCTACAAGGGAAGATGTCCTTTGACCCTGCAAGGGGTCTTTCACCCCCTTGAACCCCATCACATGTGGCGATGGGTATTTATCATCATATTGATGATGTTGTTCATCTTAATCATGTTCGTAATCAAGATGATAGTTGTCATGTCTATCAAGATGGTTAGGTTTATGATGTTGATATAATTGATTTTAGCACTTCTAGGGAGCAGTTTGAATATAATATACTATGAGAAGTAGAGTGTAGTTATGCTAGTTATTGAGGATTGTTAGCCTTAGAAGGTAACTTCCCTACCCTTTTTTTTTGTTTGAAGTATGAACAAGGTGGTACAACCAAACCCAAACCTATGCGCTCCACTCCAATGGAGTGCATAGAAATTCCAAGGGTGTACAAGCCTGTGTGCCCCAAGTCAGGTCTGTGCACTCCACAAAGTGGAGCATGTAAAGGTGTCCTTGGATGCATGAAGTCATTCTATCAACTTTGGTCTATGCGCTCCATTGGAGAATGGATCACATAAGATTTTGTAAGGTATGCATGATTTCGTGCACCCCAGTTTGTGTTTGCATGCTCCACGAGAGGGTGGATTACACAAATTTTTTAAAGGGCACATGACTCTGTGCACCCCAAATTGAGTTTGTGTGCTCCAAATCCATAGAGTGCATGAAATTCCTTTCAGGCACACAATGCTAAGCACCCGTCTTAGAGTCCATGTGCTCCACTCCAATGGAGCACACAAAGATCTTGGTGGTGTTTGTGTTCATGTGCCTTGGTCCTACCCATGTGCTCCACTCCAATGGGGCACATGAGAGTGTTTTGAGTGCACAAGATTGTGTTCCTGAATCTCGATCCATGTGCTCCACTCCTAGTGGAGCACATGAATTCTTGAAGGGTGCATGAGTTTGTGCTCCTTGATTCATTTCCATGTGCTCCATTCCCATGGAGAATGTAAGGGTCCAAGTGGGTGCACCAAGTCGTGCACCCACATTTAGGTTATTGTGCTCCACTGGAGAATGGAGCGCACAAGGGTCTTGAGGTTGCATGAGCCCATGCACCCCATTTATTTTTGTGCACTCCAATTCCTTGGAGCATACAAAATTTTTGTGGGCACACAATGTTAGGCACTCAACTCAAAGTCTATGCACTCCACTACCCAATGGAGAGCATAAAGTTTTTGCATTCATGCACCCAGTATTGTCAAGGTGTGCAAAGGAGTTAATGATATGTAGATTCCATGTGCCCATTCCAAAAAGCCACACACCTTGCTTGAACATACCTTACCTGAGCCAATTAAAATATGCCATGTGTATGGAGATCCCATCTCGCCATAACTCAACCAAGCGGGCTAGAGAAGCAACCAATATACAGCTGATGAGGAGAGTGACATGGTGCACCCAGATCTGTGGCATGACCAATCAAATTTTTTTTGATGAATAAGAAAGCATGTGTCCCACCTAATAAAATTAATGCAAGCTCTTTAAATGGAAGGTGGTGGACCTCCCCCATGGTATTAACATAAAGGCACATGCAAAGTGATTTCTTGATGAGGTCAAGTGTAGAAGTTTGAAAACCCCGTTTCTATCCATGAAGACGTATTTTAATGGCTTCCACCAGCATGGATACAATGAGAGTTCCTAATGTTAAGACCTATATTAGGATAATTACAGGGATATGGCCAATTACCAAAATGGCAGAGAGAGCCCAGAACCCAAAGACGCTTAGTAATCCATCGAATTAAAGTAGAGATATTACAATAGACCAATAGAAGGATATAAAAGGTATGAAAATTTATAGCTTTGACCCCACCGAGGAGGATAACCAGTGCCACCCTATATTGTTGAGGAGTCTATTTGTGAGAGCGCAGTGGGATAACAGCGAACCAAGATCGGTGTGTAACAAATAGAACACCAACCTAGGCTGGTTAACTTTCCTGAGGGTCTACCACTCCTCATACCTCATAGTGTGGTTGGTTGTGGCCTACGAATATATAATTAGAACCATACACAATAAATCAAAATAGATCATGGCTAGGTTGATAGCTGATAGAATTAGGTAAGTATTCAAGCTTGCCACAACTTTGTAGGTTTTGGACTTCCACACGCTAGCCCTCCAGGCCAATTTTATGTTGAATACTACATTTCTAGAGATGCTCTTGAAGAGAGGTAGGCACATGCATTCTAGTTTTCCTATATGTAAGTTCCATATTTAGACCTGGGTGCAAGTTTATGTAGATATGATCAACCTAGTGTTGGGCACTAAGGACCTGGAACATATTACAAAGGAGGTCATATTCTTGATTATACAGTGTAATAGGATAAATAAAACACCTCTCTATCGATAAGAAGATGTCATTACTGATAACATGGATAGATAATTAGTAAAATTATAGGTAGCCATACTGGCTGATAAAGAAGAGCTTCCCCTATTCTCCTACTATTTTTTTGTATTCATCTAGTTATAGCAAAGTTTGAAAAATTGTTGGTGGCTCAATTGGGAGGAATAACTACCACCACTATTTAGGATGGGTTGTTGTGTATACAATAAGGGTGTTCAAGCTATGCGACCTTCTTTGAAAATGTCCTCCCAGTGGTACACACCCATTTGTGTGGTAAAGAACCTAATAGATTCAGAGTGAGGATAAGGACATTTTTGCATGAGGCTAGGACAAGAGATTTATTCTATATGGAGGAACTCTCTTATATTAGAATATATGGTTCTAAATTGTCATCTAAGGCATTACCAAAGCACTTCCCGACCTCTATAGCTATCTTAGAGATAACTCGACAGATCATTGAGGAGGTAAAAATTAGATTCCTTAGGAAGAAGGGGAGTGTGTCATGGCTACCCATTCCTTGCTCGATGGGCCCCTATACATACTTAGGCCAATTTTCAATGTTGTAGGCCATATGGAACATGGATACATACTGGTTCCTTGAGGTTACATGGAAACCCTATGACCCTGATGGTCATCATAGGTGAGCTATTTACAACAAGCTTGCTCTCTTGCAAGTCAATCATAGGGGGGATGAATTTGAAGATGATATGCAAAAGGTCATAAAGGAAAACTGATCATTAGAATCAGTGTGGAGAATGGATAGGAGACCCTATAGTAAACTAGAAGTAGTTGGATATTATGGCTCCAAGCTAAGACTGCACAAGAAATTATTTGTGGACAAGGTGGTGCCACTGGTCCTAGCTGCTCCTCAAAAATAATTCTAGGACCCCACTTTCTAGGTCATCCATAAATATACCAACCTATTTGAGGTCATTATTAGGATAGTGGATGAGGCACAAAAAGAGTAGGTGAAACTCCCATCTTCATCTATTTATTCCATTGCCACTGTAAAGGGTAAGGAGTTGGTCACTTACACGTTGCAGTAATCACAAAGTCTCACTTCATTGATTCAAACATTGATGTGTCTATTCAATCAAACCAATGTGGTAGTGGACCAACACTCGCTGTTCATTGTCACCTTGGTGATCAACCAAGAGAAATGTCCCATTCCCCTTGAGGTTCTAAAGAAAATACAAGAAGTAAGGCGGTTATCCAACATAATCAGGGAGTATGAAGTCCAAGAAAGAAGTCCCTCATAGTTCCCCATTAGAAAGAAAGTCAGGATTAAGTCTTCTACAATGGACACTAAAAATATAATGCTAGCAAGAGTGAGGTACATTCTCCAATTCACTATAGACAAAGAAGATAAAATACAAGATATGGAGGAGCAAAGATCCCCTAGTAAAGGAGTAAGCACACCTCGGGGGACAACTATAAGAAATTTCCAATGTGTCCACTGCTACTTTTGACATCCCTTTACCACCAAGCCTAAAATAATCCACCATTTATGTTATAAAATGTGTCATACAGGAAAAAGTAATCCCAGTGGACATGATGAAGTCCCACGTAGCCTCCTAGGTGCGGGTGGTAGTAGCAGTAGAAAAGGAGGTAGCATTTTTAAATACCAAGGTTGTAGAAGCAAGATGACTACAGCTCAAAGTGCAGTAGCTTCAAGTCGAGGTCAATTAATTAAAGAAGATTCCAACTCCCTCCTAAGACATTACAACATAGGCCAATGACCGCTTTGGGTCTATTGAATAATTTAAATAAGAAATGAAAGAGAAGATACTAGAGAATATGGAGGATATTGCATCCATATTTTATGATATCTACACCACCAACAACACCATTGGTCTTCTACATGAATGTTTGCAATAAGTTTATCAAAGGGTAAATGCAATATATCCTATATAAAAAAGGTTCAGGAAAAGCTACATGGAAATAAGTGAAGGAATGGTTACATTGGGAGATGGAATTGTCTATTTTTTTGTAGAGGAATACTCTAAAGTTTTTGTGTATCTACAAGACATATCCAATTGGTTCCTATGGAATCAAGAATTAGTCGACATTGAGTAAGAGATTAAGGATGAAATAAATGATTGTGGATTCACACTAAAATAATTCAATCCAAAATATTGACATCAAGGAGTTTATGCTTAGTAAAATATAAAAATTTGACTTTGGTATATATGGAAAATTATCGAAGTAGTTTAAAACTTTGGTGCAAATGGTGGATCACTTATGTGTCTTCACTAAAAATACCATGGAATGGGCCAAATAAAGGGTAAAAAAAGTCACACAGGATATCAACCTATTAATATTCACCTTAACCTTCCACGATGAAGCATGGGGCTACATTAAACAAAGTCTATATGACCTCATAAGGGGAGAAGTGGGACCCAAATCACCAGTGAGAGTACACAAGCTAAGTGCAACACAACTGCCTACCCAAGATAATGGGATAGATGGTACATAGCCTCAGATACCATATAATTAGATAGAAATATGTGGGCTACATACCCATTTTTTATTACATCCTTCTTTTGGAGGGAGCGAGATCGGGCTAGCTGGAGGAAATGGTTACAGCCCCACTTGAGCAACCAATGCTATATAGGGGAGATCATTACATCAGTAGAGTTTTTTTATGAAAACTCTCAAGAGAAGCCTAAGTCTAGGTATATCTATTTTTTAAGTGTTAGTCATATTTCCCTTTCTGTGTTGATCTTTGTGTCTCTTACACTATATTTTCTCCTACCATTTATCTAGGAAGTGCCTTGGATGCTTTGTCTACTAAGATCATTTCCTATGTATGAGCTAGAGTTGGAGACTCCTACATCACTGCAATCATGATGGAAAGAAGTAACCTCATGTTATGAAATTCAAACTGGGATTTTATTGTAATCACTATAATATAAGAGCTGAGCATTCTGTTGGTCTCCTCATATGTAAATCATTTCCATATTAATATAAACTCCAATTCTATTCCTAGATTTCTTTATGTGTATGATTTATATGTCTTGCACATTTATGTATTACATTATTCTAAATATATAAATGATGCTTTTCATTGCTTGTTAATTGTTTCTATTTATTACATCATTTAAATGAATGTGGATGAACTAGTTTCTCTTTTCTACTAAATTTCTTGGCCTTTACCTACCATGTGTACAATTTGGAATTGTACAATTGCAAGTTGGAGTATATTCACCTGGTGTCCTTCCTCCTTGTCACACAGGTTATTGATATCTTGGTAGAGGTGTCCTTACTACTCTACTGTAATTTGAGAAACTTCTCTACCTATCTCCTCGGATCAATTTTGGCTCCAGACTTGGCGATCGGACCCTTAGTTGTCTCTGATTTATTTTATCTTCAAAATGCACTCTTCATCTACCAGTAAGGTCTCTCTCATGCGAGTGTCTTCCTTGTCCTATTTATCTTGACCTTAGGCTTCTCTACGCCACTGGTGATTCCTACCTTCCTTGGAGTAATCCTCTACCACCTACCACTCTTTGAGGTCCTCATAATATTAGTGGTGGTTGTCCTAGTGGGTACTTCCTTGTAGGATTATTTAAGATTCCTCTCCTTCATGGTGACCCTCACAAATTAATTAGCCAATTCATACAGGCTAAAGGTGTATCACCTGGCCATCTAGGAGTAGGGGGTTGAAACCTTCCTTGTCCTCTTCCTCATATGATTGTAACATCACCTTGTTCTTGCTCATTTCATAGTCAAATACCTCCTCTTCCTAGCTAAGGCCTTAGGGGTCTTTCTATGTTTCTTCCTCCCATTGCTCGAGTATTAGGAGTTACCTATACCAACTCAATGTTGGCTAGTGGACTTCTACTTCTTCTTGTGCTTGGTGATAATTGTCATAGTAATCTAATTCTATGATCCACACATGCTAGGTGATGTATCCATATTATTTCCTCAAAGCTTCTTTGTGGATATGAGGTTGCCAAAAAATATCTATATGTGTCCAAAAAGTCCATCTTAGAACTTGAGTGATTATGATTATCTTCTCTCTTTTCCATCCAATCTATTGGAAAGTTCATCAATATCTCCAATATTCATACTTCTCTCCTCTATATTCTTAATTGTCGATAGGCTATCATGTATGCTTGCAAATCGAGGTTGGTTTGATAGCCTTGCAATCTCCCTAGTTGTCATTGCATTGTTGTACATGATAGGGGATCATGATTACCTCAAGGATTTTGTGGCATTCATTCATTACTAGAGTCACTCACACCCAATCATACATTACCTTGTGATTCAGGTGATGTGGTTGCTTCCTTAATGTATTGCCACAACATTTTTGCATCTTCATTCATCATTGGTGGATCACTTGGTGGTACTTGCGAACTTGTGCTTGCTCCATAATTAATTATATTACTCCTTGGAGTTATCTCCTCATAATCCTTAGGTTCTCTTCCTAGCTCTTATAGCCTAGCTATTCTTTGCTCATCTAGCCATCGTATTGTACTATCCAATTTATGGATGATTTCCTCTCTCAACCTTGCATTATGACCTCGCAATGTCTGATATACTTCTTGTAGTTGTTGAGTTTGTAACCATATTATTTGCTATAATAGCCCTATCTAAGCCAATGGAGTAATTCCAACCAATCCTTGATCAATGGTATCATTCCTATATTCCTCTAGAACTTCTATTTCAAAGGTGCCCACTCTATCCCTGTATCATACTGTTAGCGGTATCCTTCTTCATCTTTCCACTTGTTAGGGAAGTTCCTTCTTTTCTACCTGGGGATACATCATATTTCTACTTACTAGAAGTGCTTATTCCTACATTATTCTATTCATAGATAATAGTACTATATCCTGATGTCCTATTTCATTTGTAAGAATCCAATCCTCATCTTCTTCCTCTATTCATTCAATCCCATTCACAAATCTGACATGTACTTGCAATCTTATTATTTCTCCGAGTCAAGGTGCCAACTGTTGATTCTACATGGTTGGTCATGTATCCTATCATTCTATAAATAAGTTTGTGATTCCTATGTAGCGCTCCTCCTATGATGGACCTGGCTCTTGTTGAAATCCCCTTTGAGCTTCTACTCATCTTCATCATTCAATCTCTTCTGAAGAAATGAATAAGCACTGTACCTTGTAAGGCTTCAACTTTGAGCCATTTACAATGTCAAGAACCTTTGTCCCATTCAGGTTCTATAACTTGAAAACTTCATTATTCATTACTTCAACTACTTTACAAGGATTGAGCCATAACGTCTTCAACTTACCAGGCTTGATTTCTCACTTCCCATTAAAATTTAGAACCAAGTTGCTTGGACTAAGTTCTAACTTCCTCAAATGTTTTTCATGCCATAAATTTTATCTTTTCTAATCTACCTCAATTGCCCATTGTGTCATAACTCTTCTTTCATCTAATTTGATCAGTGCTATCATTCACTCTTCCAAAGTTTCTTGATCACCCAAGCAATGCTCTAACATGACCCTTAAACTTGGTATCAAGAATTCAACTGGCACCACTGCCTCCTATCCATACATTAATTGGAAAGGTGTATGTTCTGTTGTAGGTTTAAATGTTGTTCTATATACCCATAAAATATATGGTAGCCTTTACTCTCAATCTGTTCCCTCTATTCCATAATTTTTATATAGGTTAGATACCAAGACTTTATTTGTTGCTTTTGCCTACCCTCTGGGATAATACGAACTAGACAATGAGTGTAAAATCTTGAACTTCATTGTCAGTATTTAGATAATTTCATTTACAAAGTGTCCTCCTCGGTCACTTGTTATCTGTAAAAAATTCCAAATCTTGTGATCACCTGCTCATACAAAAATATTGTATGTTTTACTGAGTTTTTAGGTAATGCTATTGATTTGACCCATTTTGTTAAGTATTTCGTTGCAACTATGATGTATCTACACTTCCTTCATCATGATGTTTTCAATGGTCCAATGAAGTCTAACCCCAATCGCTCCAATGAAGTCCCTATTTATCGACTTTCCTACCCTTTGGCATGTATCGCATGCTTTCACATATTCTTTTACATCATTATACAATGTGGGCCACCATATTCTAGCTAGTAATATTTTTCTAGTTGTCGCATCTAGTCCCATGTGACCTCCTGCTAAGCCTTCATGAGATTCCTTCAATGTTGATTTGACTTCTTATTCCATCACACATCTTTGTAGGATACCATCACTTCCCATATTATACAATAATCCTGCTATCAATTGGAAGGGTGCTGACTTCATGATTACTTTATTTTTCTTAGTTGTCATCATTTCATGTGGCAACTCACCTATGGATAGGTACTGACCAGTCAACTTGTACCATGATGGAAAAATGTTGATGGAAAATAATTGTGCATCTAGAAGTTTATTTGAAACTCCCAACCTATAGTATCTCTTGATCGTATCTGAGACAAGTCATTTTCAATGACATGCTTCTTACCAGGTCTTACTACTACTTGAAATACAAATTCCTGTAGGGTGACAAGTCACCTATTGAACCATACTTGTATCACCAAATTATTTATCAAGTACAATAGAGCTTGATGATAGACATAGAAGGCAAAGAGATTTGCCAATAGGTAGTGCCTAAATTTATGAACTACATATACCATTCCCAAAGCTTCTCTTTTTTTTGTACTATAATTTCTTTTTGACCTTGACAAAATACGACTAGCAAAAAAAAAGGCTAATCTAGCTGAAATTGCCCTTCTTGTGCCAAAGAACATCCAATTGCAAAATTTTAAGCATCAATATGGACATGGGACTCCTTATACTAGTTTGGGAACACCAAAATTAGACTATTCACAAGCTTAGCATTTAGCTACTCAAAGGCTCATTGGTACTCCTTCGTCCATCTGAAAGGAATATTCTTCTTCATTAATGAATCCAATGGGTAGGATACATGTGCATAGTTCCTGATAAACCTTCGATAATATCCCATCGATCCCAAGAAGGTTTTAAGTGAATTCACATCATATGGTTCTTCCATGTGCAATATCACATGAATATTATCAGTATATATTTTTAATCCTTCACTACACACTATGTGTCATAACAATTTACCATATGGTACCAACAGGTAGCATTTCCTAGGATTTCATGATATATGTGCACTTTTGCACCTACTCATACATTCACTGAGGGTATGAAGATGCTTCATGATATTCCCTTAAATGGACTGATCATCCAAAAATACTTTAAAATTCCCTATTTCCAACTGATCAAATATATACAGTATGATACACTAAAATGTAGTTGGAGCATTACAGAGCCCGAATGGAATTTTATTGTATGCATAGATGCCGTTCTCCATGATGAATGTGGTCTTCAATTTATTCTCCTTGGCTATGCTAATTTGATTGTACCCTAAAAACCCATCCAAAAATGAATAGATCTCATGCCTTGTGACTTCTTCCAAGATGGAATCTATGAAGGGAATGGGGAAGGGGTCCTTAATAGTTACTGCATTAAAAATTCTAAAATACATGCATATTTTGATCTTGTCCACTTCCTTATTCAAGGTGATCACTATGGGGGACACCCATTCACTGGTTGTCACCCTGAAGATGATTCTTGCTTTCAGTATATTTTTGATATTTGCACTCACTAATGCAGTATACTTTGAATTCATTCTATATGGCCTCCTCCTTGCAGGTTGAGCTTCAAGCATTAGCGTAATCTTGTGGACACATAACTCTGGTGGTACTCCCTTCAAGTAATTATATGTCCATGCAAAGACATCCTTATATTCCAAGAATATCTTAAAAGCCACTACTTTCAGTATAGGGTTTCAATCATTGCCATAGTGAATCATCCTAGGTTCCTCTTCTATTCCTAGATTTATATCCACTATCCGATGTCCTTCATATTTAATATTTTTTGGCTCACATGCTACTTTATCTACATTATTTGGGTGTGTTAACATTGTATAAATATCTGCATCTCCTAATGTATACTCTATAAAATGTTTTGAGAATGTCCATTTCTCTTCTACCTCCTTAGGTTCTCGATAGAATTTTGGTTCATCTTGTTTTTCCTTGATCTCTTCTGACTCAATATAGAGGCAGTTGGGCTGAAAATTTTTGTATCCCTCCATTTACCAATGAATAAATCTTCTATTATATCTAGCTACATCTTAACTACATTCATCTAGGTACAACATTCCTTCTCCATAAGGTTCATACCCTTCATCTCCTAAGGAATTTCCTGATTCATCCGTCGTAGCTACATCCTCACTGACTTTTTGATTAGCTAGATTAATCATATATTTATGCTATCCCTTCTTGAATGTGATTTGATTCTTTTCCCAGTTATTATTAACTTTGGCTACTCATAGTCATCCTCTCCCCAAGAGAGCATCATATGTAGGATTTTGCATTGTAATCACAATGAAATCCAAGACAAACTCTTGGTTAGCTATCACCACTTATTGTGCCATCAAGACTCCCTTTGTCTCGATACCATATTGACCAGCACCATATAATCTAAAGCTCGATGCCCATAGTTATGGAGTGCCTAGTTCTATCCAGGTTCTTTTAGGTAGCACATTAACACTAGATCCTCCGTATATAATCACTTGTGTTAATTTGTGCCCTAGGATCTCCATATGAACGAATGCAGGTTTCTTTCCCACATCAATAATTAATATAGTTGGATCCATGAATTGATCCTTCCTTTCCTTCCCCTAAATTCATTGGCTCTATAATTCCATCATTGCTTTCTATAATGCTGGAATAGCTTCCAACAGGTTTGACACTTTAATATAACTGTGGTGTTTACAACTTGTGCTGCCAAACTTTGCACAATCACCTTCTCTTTTGATGGATTTTCCAGTTCCTTTCCTTTGGATAGCTTCACTTGTTTAGATTTTTATGCTTCATACTATAGTATTTTATTTGCTACTTTCCAGCACTGCTTTTCCTTTACTGGCTCTGGATACTTATTCTTTTTATCCTGATTTCTCATCATGGCTAATACTTCTTGGGTTTCCTCCGTAACTTGAGGAACCTCTATCTCTAGATAATTGACATCCTACGGGTTACTTGAACTTGCATGGATTTGGGAAATTCACTTCTTTGTGGTTCCTCAGACCACACCATATACACATATGTGTAGTACTTAATTGTGATTTTTCTTATCTCTAAGGTGAAGGACACTTTTTTACAAAATACCCCCATTCTTGGTAATTGTGGCACTGTATGATCAACATTCATTTCGATTCATACTACAAATGACCCTAGCCTCCTTGTCGATTACCCTATTTCGGTCTTCCACCTTGCCTAATATTCCTATAGCCATAACTTGTTGCTTTTTTCCCACTCCCTTGGGCTTTTGGTTTCTCTTACTACTCTTGGATTGACAGGACCTATGGATGTACTCTTGTATTATATGGACATAACATTACCTCAGTCCCATCACATTATAAATGTAAAAATAATAATTGTGTGGACACTTTACATTTGTATGACCTTTCATATTATATTCCATGCACCAAATGTCATTCCTATTAGGTTTTATTCTTTTTTCTTTCATTATCTTATCGAAATCCTAACAAAATGATGCTACTATCCTTTGTATAATATCATCTTTTTAACTATCTAAATCGTTAGACTTGGGGTGAGACAAAATTCTTGTATATGTTTGTTTTGATTCACTTTAAAAATTCTTTGCATTCTTTAAAGCTTCTTCATATGTTTCTGATGGTACTGCATTAATATTTTTCTTATATTTTGGTAGTAATCCATCAACAAACCATTTATTTATCAGGACATCTACTAGAGGTATCTGTATCTTATCAACTAATTGCTTTAGTATATGGTTGTATAATTTCACATATTCATAATATTTGATTTGTTATGAAAAATTTAGTAACAATATCTTCATCATCCTTCAAAGTTCAAAATTCCTCGATGAACTTCTCCTTTATCTGATTCCAAGTTTGAAAATCTACGATATTTTCTCTTTTTAAATACCAATCAATTGTCAATCCTCTCAAGGTAGCAGGAAACAAAGTTACCCAGTCATTCGATCTATCAAAACAATTTTATCTCTAAATGATTATAAAAATTCCAATATGTCTTGTGGGGTCTTCCTTACCCTCACCTGAAAATGGTGGAAATCTCTATTTGGCTGCTTTGTTAGCAGTTTTTGGAGAATCATCACTATCACTTGAGGTCTCCTATGGAATTTCTATCTGATTCCTCCTTGAGGGTGTCTTAATACCATCATCGTAAATTTTTTCTATTAAAGTTATCTTATTTTGTCCCACAACTCATTGACCAAACTCTTATGCATCTTCACTTTATGACCTTCTTCATTGATGTGAGGGAGATGGTATTGGTATTTCCTCTTGAGACCTTGCACCCTGTTGCTCTGGTGCCTGACTCCCATCCCCTGAACTACCTTGTAATATTTTTGTTGCTTTCTTAGGTGTGACCATCCACTCTCCATCCTATTGCACTATTTATCTATCAAATATCACTTCTACACTAGGTGGCTCTATTTCATCGTCTTCTATCTCTATCAACAATGCCTTAAAGTCTTCTTCTTCAGGTGTCTAAACTTGCTCTATTTTTGGTTCATGTGTACGATGGTCTAAGTTAGTTGCATTATCTCTATGAGAAATACTCATGCTCATTTTTACTAGAATTTTCTATCGTACTTCCCATATTCTACACCTTTGTATACTGGTGACTATCATTCACCTTTAGTTTTTGTAGTAATATTTCTTTGTCAATTTGACTCGTTTTAACAAAATTACCAGATTTGATAAGGCAATGGTGTCAAATGTAGCACAATGGTACTGTATTCTTGGTGGTAATGTGATTTTATAATGCTTGTAATGATAAATATATTATCCTTTAACTTGTTTACCAGATCGTACGGTCGTACAATCCCTAAACTATCCTTTTATGCCCAATGATCAGCCTGTACGAAAGTCAATTCGACACATTGTACAATAAAAAATCATACAGTGGTATGACATATACATTTATTAACAAATAAAAGTTGTTAGATTCAGTTTTGGAGGCTTTCGTACATAGTTTTGTAACTCCACAAGTTAATTCCACAAAACTGCCAAATCGGGTAAGTTTTCCTTGATCGTATGATTTCCCAAATAAGGTAAGTTTTCCTTGTACGATTTGTACGAAATTTGGTGTATGAATTGTAAAAAATAAAGGTACATCCAAGTGTAAAATTATAGATTATATTGGTCCAATGTCTCAAAGGTATGATTTGTGAAGTTTTAATGTGTTAATTAATCCTTTTCCTGCAACATGCAAAGCATACCGATAGAACTAGAGAGAGATGCAATTCAAGTGGCCACATCCAAAAGTTGTACAACAGGTTTTAATACATCCTCGATTATACTAAAATCATATCAGATCAATCTAAAAGAATCACAAGTGTTTTATTCTTAAATCTACTACAACAATGCATAAAACTAACCAAAACATTCACTAGAAAGTACATGCAACATGATTAAGTCATAATTTATCACTCATCCATGCCAGAATCATACACAGTCTAGAATAAATGTATTCATTCTTATTTTTATATTATTATATCATCAATGCAACTACAATATGGTTGATTTACAACAATCACTATAATAACTCTAAATATACTAGTCTAATTCACTCAGATTCACACCAGTGAATATCTATCAACAACCAGACCTATGAAATTAAAAATGAGGCCTTATATAATATTTCTCAGGCCATTCCAAAGTGATTCATAAGGCAATTATTTATTTTACAACCACCCATGCATAACATAATGCATTAATTAAGGCTTTTACTAAGTCTAACACTTTAATTATCAAACCTATGTACCATTTCAACCTAAAATTGCATTTCTCATGCATTTTATTACATTTTAGTGCACCTTGTACGGTTTGCCTTTGCCTTGTATGGTTTTACCTCCTAGTTTTATGGTTTAATCCTACCTATAAAATTTGTAAAACTTGTACTAACTTCTAAAATTATCAAAATTGAGCAAATCCATTGGATCACTTTCTCTTCTTCTAGGAGGTGGATTTTATGCCTATAGGGTCACCTTACACTGATTTAGACTTATATATAGGTGTGATGAAGTCCTTATATATAGGTGTGTCAATGGGAGGACAAATTCCCCTAGAAATTTGACTTGATACATGTACTTAAATGGCTCTTCATATGATGGAACCACATGCACTTGTCTCTCATGCACATATTTGATGCGTTGGTGCAAGATTGAGGGAATGCACTACATGTAACTTATATAGGGACACCCTCGAAGAATTTTGTACTACATTTCCACCTCCAACATATGACACATAATAGGTCTGGTATTATGGCCTACCTTTATAGGTATAACAATTGTACCCACTGTGGAACACAACACATCATTGAAAGCTCTCAATGTATAGGAGGTTGGAACAATGTTGGACCTAGGGATTTTTAAGTGCCCTATATATTTTTTTGTGATAATGTTAATCGACAAGCCTGTGTCAATCAGAACTTGCTTGAAGGGAATACCATTTATTAATGTGATGATATGCAGAGGTGGGTTTGCTATGGTAGTAGACACTTCCTTGATTTCATGATTGTAAAAATGGATCACAGGCTCTTCAAACTACTAGAACTACCCCATGAAGTTTATGAATGCATTAGGGTTCTAGGGATGAAGCTCAATCGATCTACGGATTTCCATTAATTTTTTCTATTGGGGACTTTTGAATGAACTCATATATTGATTACTTGGTTGGTGTCATTTGGAGATTTTGCTCTAGTCTGTTGAGGTGCAATCATGATATGAATAAGAGTTGCTAGAGGCTTTGGTTGGTTATATCACTGAATCCTTGTTGCCACATTGACTATTTCAACCATTATTATGCATACCTAAGTGGGCATTTTGACTTGAACTTGGTTCACTTGAGCACCTTGATCTCTAGTGACCTCATGATTAGGCAATGGGTTTTTGAATATGCCCATGTCTTTATTATAGGGTGCTAATGGATAACCAACTTTTAGCTCACCCTTATCAATATTTTTTTGGATAATGTTCTTAAAACTGACACACATCTCAATATCATGCCCTTGCTATCTATGTTAGGATCCCCATCCTAACATTTAATGTAATAACTTCCATGATGTAATAATTCCTAAATAACGTGGGTAGTACCCATGATTAATATTTTGTAATGTTATAATTTTTAGCTTATATAGTGCCTATGACAAATGGCATCCTTTTTATGTAAGACATGGTAGATAGGTTATGTAAGGTGGCCTTGTCCATGTAATTTGAGTGGCATTATGCATGTAATTCGAGTGGCACTATGCAAGTAATTCGGGTGGCATTATGCATGTAATCCAGGTGGCATTTTTCATGTAAGCCAACCATGGAAGGGAACTCTTTAAATACCCGAGAAGGCACCAATGTATTCATCTTTTTTCAAATTAATGAAGTGTTGAAGGAGGTTGCCCCCTCGAAGAGGCCTATGATTCTATCTTATTGTGAGATTGTTCCTTTATGAAAATTTTAGTTATAATGTGTATTTTGTTCTGAATATTAATATGATGTTTATGTGAGTTTATTTCCAAGCAATTGTGTGAGTGTGTTTATTTGAGTTTATTTTATAGTAGGATCCTAACAAGTGGTATCAGAGCACTTTCCAGGGCCAATTTCTACTATAATAGTAACGATTCTTGCCTGTTCGGTATAATCCTCTGTTATTTTCGTGTAATTTTTTTCACTATTATATAAAAAAATAGACAAATACCAGTAAAAAAAATAGTTCTTTTTAGTTGAGTAGGTAGAAACCCTGTGTCGGGGGTTTTAAAATATCACGAAGAATTTGTTGTTATTGTCTAAGATAGATAGCCCATACAATGTCTAGTGAAGTGAGGGGCGATCAGGCTCCAATACCCAGGCCTCAAACATAACTTGCGCACGGACTTGAGCTCCCATGCATCTTTGGGTGTATCGGGAGACCATTCTAGGGTTAACAAAATTTTATCTAGTAGGAAGATTATCGGCCTTGTATCATCCATAGTCCATGGGACATAACATCTCGGACGATTACCCTCTCGTACTGTTAGAGAGGCAGATAGTGTGCTCAAGGATATGTGTGGAATCCTCCTTGGGTAGTGGTCTAAAATATTGGTCCGAGCACTATTGTTTGTCACTATGGTATAATAGAGGGCCTATGGGTGTTACATACTCCTTTACTTAGCATACCCTAGTTTTGTTAAAACTTCAACCTACAACAAAATCACAAACCAAAACTCCCTATTTGTAAACCTGCATTCCAAATTCCCAAAAGTGAGCATATGAGAAAGGAATCCTCTACCAAAAAAATAACATACATTGCATGGATTCAGGATAGAATATGAGGGTGACAGTTAAGTTGATAGTCTAGAGAATAACAGTCAAATTTACAATGGCAGTAACAGTGAGGTCAGTCAGGTCAGCACAGTCAGGTTAGAGACTATAGTTTTCAGTGTTAGAACAGAACTGTCATAACAGTAACCTACACAATACAGAGAATCTTCAGACTAGTGACGTAAGTATTGTTAGAGAGACTGTCCAGGCTAAGCAAAATAGTGAGCGAGTGACTAGATACCAATTATAGATAGTGTTGCAGTACCCAAATTTTGCATTGTAGCTCAAAATAAAAAACTATAAACACCGTTAGACTCGATAAAATAGGAGATAAAAAAAGAAATAAGTCTAGGGTTCCCAAAAGTAGTGTTGTGGGATATAGCTCATTGTGACCACCTATTCGATCTGATCATTTTGATATATAGCACCCAAACACTTTTTTGGACACTTACTAAAAATAGTAAGTCCTGAAACCCAATTCTAATTTTAGTAACTGGTCACAAAAGGTTCCAAAATGGCCTAGGGTACCCGTGGACATCAAAAAGAGCTAGAACATATGGACTCCTTAACCAAATCCATTGAGAATTTGAACTTGGAAATTTTCTCCATAAGGGAAGAGGTCCAAGGTCTTCGTCTAGATCATGAGGCCACTAGTGCTCGCTTAGAAGAAACACTGATAAATGTGGGTAGCAAGTTACATAAGGGACCACTCAAAACAGAACACTAGGCTGAAAACTCTACAAGGAATGACCATAAACCATCCTTTAAAATGCCAAAATTATACTTCCCTCGATTTAATGGGAAGGATGTTGATGGGTGGTTATGTAGGGTTGATCAATTCTTTAGAATTTATAATGTTCCCATATATCATCAAGTTCAGATGAATTCCTTCAATTTGGAATCTGAGGCTCTACACTGGTTCTAGTGGTTACGTAATTCCAAACCAAATATCTCTTGGGAGGAATTTGAGTCCCAACTACTAACCCGATTTGGGCCTAGTGAGTATGAGGACTTCATAGGGGCCTTGACCAAACTACAACAAACATCCTCAATCCATGATTACCAAACTCAATTTGAAAAATTGGCCAATAAGACAAGAGGATTGACGAAAGGGTTCTTCACAAGTTGTTTTATTAGTGGACTAAAAGGGGATCTCCAAGCTGAAGTAAATATGTTGAAACCACATTCCATTATGGAAGCTATCATTTTGGACCGTCTGGCCAAATCTAACCTCTCAAACCAAAGGCGCCCATCACAGTTTCCTCCAAAATGACCTTCATTTCCTTTTTGAATCCAAAATTCAGTGGATAGTAAAACTACTACACCCAAGCGACTGACTACAGAGGAGATGGATGCACATCATGCCCAAGGCTTATATTATAATTGTGATGAAAAGTTTTTTAAAGGACATAAGTGTGCAAACAAAAGATTGTTCTTGATAGATGTTGAGGAACCTGCTAACACTGAGCAGAGTGATTAGGATAAGGACCCCCCTAAAACACCTTCTCTACAGGAAGAAGATACATAGGGGTCTGAGGCAGAGATTTCATTCCATGCTCTTGTAGGCATTACCACTCCACAAACCATAAAAGTTGTGGGATTTTTCAGGGGCCAACGTCTTACCATCCTTATTGATTTAGGCAACACACACAACTTCATTGATCCTAGAGTTTCTAAGTAGGTAAATTGCTATATCCACACTTGTAATTCATTTGAGGTCATGGTATTCAATGGGGGGAAATTACCTTGTAAAGGAAAATACCGTAATGTCAAGATTAGGATAGGGGACTATGAACTCAAGCAGGACATGTTTGCCCTCTAGTTGGGAGGATGTGATATGGTTTTGGGATCTCAATGGTTGAGTACATTGGGCACTATCAGTTGGAACTTTGCAGAAATCTGGATGCAATTCTCCTAAAATGGACAAACACACTTACTCAAGGGCTCCCCTGTAGGAACACCTCACCTCATTACTTCCAATCATATGGAGAAAGTGCTAAAGAAATAAAAACATGATGGCTAAAATTCACTTCACAAATCTTCTCCATCCAACCAACCACTTCACTAATGGCTGAAATTCCATCATACCTACAACTAGTTCTACACAAACATGATGTTGTCTTTGTAGAACCAACTACACTACCACCACATCACTCTCACGACAATGCTATACCATTGCTCTTGGGTAGTGCACCACCAAATATCAGGCCATACAGGTACCCTCATGCCATGAAATCAAAACTAGAAAATTTGGTACAGGAATTACTCAAGGCTGGTGTCATCCGACCTAGTACTAGCCCCTACTCCTTGCCTGTCCTACTTGTTCCCAAGAAATATGGCTCATGGCACCTATGTATTGACTACCGGGAACTCAACAAGACTACGGTCAAGGATAAATTTCCTATTCCAGTGGTTGATGAATTACTTGATGAACTACACGAGACCATGTATTTCACCAAGCTTGATCTTCGCTCTGGCTACCATCAGATCTGGCTCAATGATGAGGACATCCCCAAAACTACCTTTCACACTTATGAAGGTCATTATGAATTCTTGGTAATACCATTTGGTCTCACAAATTCTCTTTCTACATTCCAAAGTCTTATGAACATCTTTCAGCCCTTTCTACAGAAGTTCATCCTTGTGTTCTTCGATGACATCTTGATTTGTAGTCGCACATGGGAAGAGCACCTCAATCATGTGGATCAAACTTTATAGTTGTTGGTCACCCATCACCTTTTTACAAAAATGTCCAAGTGTTCCTTTGGTCTTATTAAAGTAGAGTATCTGGGACACATTGTCTCACAGGATGGCATCAAGGTTGACCCTAAGAAGATTCAAGCAGTTCAAGAGTGGCCAAAACCTCGCACCCTCAAGGGACTTCAAATATTTTTAGGGATTATAGGCTATTATCATAAATTTATCTACAATTATGGGAAGATAGCTGCCCACCTCACCTCCATGTTGAAAAAATATTCCTTCACTTGGACAAGGCCTACTGACCAGGCCTTCATTGAACTCAAGCATGCTATGACCACCACTCCCGTATTAGCCATGCCAGATTTCTCTAAACCATTTGTCATTAAAAGTGAGGCTTCTGGTCATGGTATTGGGGTAGTATTTATGGAAGAAGAATGACCTATGGCTTTTACTAGCAAGGCACTCTCTAATCGTAATCTAGGGAAAACCACATATGCTAATGAAATGTTAGCCATATTGCATGCAGTCACACATTGGTGACCTTACCTCATTGGGCATAACTTCTCCATCAAAACCGACCATCAAAGTCTCAAATATTTTTTTGAACAAAGAGTTGCCATGCCTGACCAACAAAAGTGGGTGCCTAAACTCATGGGCTATGATTATGATATCACCTACAAAAATAGAAAGGAGAATATTATGGGTGATGTTATTTCTTGCCAAATGGAGACCGTAAGTATGTTGTGTGACATCTCAGCACCACTTCCCCAATGGATTGATTCCTTGCGTCAAGAAGCACGTTAGGATGCAGATTTGTAAGCTTTGATAGCCTTACTAATGGATGATCTAGATTTTGCACCAGGATATAATTGGAATGGCTATGATCTGCGCTACCATCAATGCCTGGTTCTACCTCATAAGTCCCCACGTTGAGAGCTCCTCATGAAGGAATTGCATGCTACCCCCTCTGCAGGCCATTCAGGGTTCCTTAAAACATATGAGCAACTCAAGCACACCTTCTTTTGGAAAGGTATGAAACAAGGCATCCGCTCTTTTGTTGCTGCCTATGACATATGTCAATGGATGAAAGATGAAACAATGCACTCTCTGGGAACTCTTCAGCCATTGCCTATCCCGAATCAGGTTTGGACCGACATTTCCATGGACTTTATAGAAGGGCACCCTAAATCTGGAGGCAAGTCAGTTTTTTTCATGGTAGTGGATCGCCTTTCAAAATATGCTCACTTTTGTGCCCTTGCCCATCCTTATACAACATCCATTGTTGCACAAATTTTTCTTGACTCCATATTTCACCTTCATGGCATGCCCACCTCCATTGTATCTAATAGTGATCCCACCTTCACTAGTCATTTATGGCAAGAGTTGTTTAAGTTGTAGGGGACTCAGCTCAAAATGAGTTTAGCCTACCATCCACAAATAGATGGTCAAACAAAATTTGTTAATAAATGCTTGTAAATCTACCTTCACTGCTTTGTCTCAGATCATCCCACTCAATGGGCAAAATGGCTATCCTTGGCCAAATGGTGGTACAACACTTCTTATCATACTGCAACCAAACTCACACCATTTGAAGCAGTCTATGGGAGCCTTCCACCTATGCCTTCCTCTTAAATTCTTGGTAGCTCCAAGGTCCAGGTTGTCGACAACACTCTGAGTCAATACACCGAGGTCCTTTGCCAACTTAAGCATAATTTGAACATGGCTCAGAATCGGATGCACCAACAAGCTTATCAACATCGTTCTAAGTGTAGTTTTGATGTAGGTGATATGGTCTTCCTTCACTTGCAGACATACAAATAATCATCCCTACGACTTCACAGGTGCCAAAATCTTGCTGCAAAATTCTATGGTCCTTACCAGGTTCTACAAAGGATTGGCCCCACAACTTACAAATTGACACTCCCACCTACTTCCAAGCTTCATCCCATTTTTCATGTTTTCACTCTCAAGAAAGTTGTGGGCACACAGGTACAGGTTCAATCCCAACTTCATGAATTGGATGAAGAAGTCTCCATATTACTTGAACCTGAGTAGTTGTTGGATCGTTGGACTCGCACTCCTTACAACCATACAATTACAGAGATCCTGGTTCAGTGGCATGGGCTTCAACCTGAAGATGCTACATGGGAATATCTCCACCAACTCCAACAATAGTTTCCTCATTTCAACTTTGAAGACAAAGCTTCTTCAATGGGAAGGACATGTTAGGATCCCCATCCTAAACCTTAATGTAATAACTTCCATGATGTAATAATTCCTAAATAACGTGAGTAGTATCCATGATTAATATTTTGTAATGTTCTAAGTTTTAGCTTATATAGTGCCTATGACAAATGGCACCCTTTTTATGTAACACATGGTAGATAGGTTATGTAAGGTGGCCTTGTGAATGTAATTCGAGTGGCATTGTGCATGTAATTTGAGTGGAACTATGCATGTAATTCAGGTGGCATTATGCATGTAATCCAGGTGGTATTTTGCATGTAAGCCAACCATGGAAGGGAACTATTTAAATACCCCAGAAGACGCCAATGTATTCATATTTTTTCAAATTAATGAAGTGTTGAAGGAGGTTTCCCCCTCGAAGAGGCCTGTGATTCTATCTTATTGTGATATTGTTCCTTTATGTAAATTTCTGTTGTAATGTGTATTTTGTTCTGAATATTAATATGATGTTTATGTGAGTTTATTTACAAGCAATTGTGTGAGAGTGTGTTTATTTGAGTTTATTTTATAGTAGTATCCTAACAATCTATGATATGGACAATACTAATCTTCTCTATATCCCTTGGGATTGGGATGATTAGGATATTGAAGTTGTACCTTAGGAAATCTAATTATTTTTGTCTTGCTTAGTTGGTTGAATTTTGATTGCATTGAATCTGATAAAGGCATGAAATAGCGAGGTGGACAACGTTTCTTATATTGACCTTGTTTATTCTTAAGGTTGTAATTGGTTGGTGGGGGTTGAGCTTGATAGTTATATGGTTGTTGGCTATTGCCTCCCTTTGGTGTCCTTAACATAACCTGGTTGACTTGAGCAAACTTTACCTGCTTCTATTGATTCTTATTACATTTGGAATTGTTCCAATACTTTTTTTTGTGAATCTTAAGGTCTCCTTCATCAACCTTTATGTCTTCTATTAGATTAGCTTGAGCCAAGGCTTCTTTGAACATCTCATACTATTATATTTGCAGTAACAATGAGATGTGATTTACACAACTCTTGGTAAACATCTGGGTTAGCTCCGTAGTGGGAATGATAAATGGTAACTTTACCATTATCTTCATCCATTTGTTCCCATAGTCCATAACTAGATCATCATCGTATTGCTTCAAGTTTACCGGATCAGACAAGTTTGATTTATTCTTGATGCCAAAAGAAAAGTTTTCAAGAAATGCATTCACTAGTTGCTCAAAGTTGATGATGATGTGCTTAGGTAATTTGTTGAACCATTTGGTTGTTGTGATCAATAACATCATGATGAATGCTCTCAATATTAGACCATAATTATGTTCAAGTTAGAATCATGCATTCATAAAATTTGTGACATGCTCCCATATGTCTTCCTACCCTTTGAATTTCTCTAGCCTAGGCATCTTAAAGTGCCTAGGATATTCAAGAATCAGTATTGAATGGCACACCGATTTTTTGTGTATTTTACTTAGGGTTGGTTTTCTCCCAACTACATCTTGTTTATTGATATATTTAACTATATTAGTGAGTATTTTGTATGCCTTCAAAGAAATTATCTCCTATTCTCGAAGGCTTACTCATGGTGGTGAAGGAGGTAATCATGTTTCTATCCAATTTGGGTGTCAGTATTCATCCTCCATTACCACAGATGGAGGCTCAGGATATGTCTGTTACTAATCTTGCATCCCTACCTGTTCTTCATTAAGTTGTGTCTATCCTGGGTCTAGGTATTGTTGATACTATGATGCATGGTGAGTGTGCTCATCTCTTTGTCTAGTGCACCTTTCATGATAAGAATTGGCATGTATATCATGTTGATATCACTCACCACCTATGTGTAAGTCAGTGTGAGCTAGCCAATATGCTTACTCTTCATGCTCTATTTGTTCCTCTCTCAAGCATTGTTATTAAAGGCACAAATGCTACCTTTTTTGTGCTTCCTCTTGCTCAAGGGCTTCTAAACACTTGTGCAATGCTTCCTCCTTGTCTTGGAGTAGCTTCTTCTAATATTGTGCATCCTCATATTGCCTACGCACATGGTCAAACTAATTGTCCATTGATGGTTTGTGGCTTTGTAACTTTGTGCAAGGAGTCTTAATGGATATGTCTCTTAGAGAGGATCCCACCATGTTATTTTCCTTGTCTATTAGGTTGACCTACTCTATATAGAGTGATCTATGTTCTGTACCCCCATGGTCGAAGGTAGTGCACATGCTACGGGGATGCTTTGAAGATTCCCCTAGATCATTGGTGCACATTGTAGTTATGCTATGTGAACTTACTTAAATAGAATGTGTGATAGCAGTGCTTCTTTGAGGCGGTCTCGAGAGAACTTGATCCAACTCATCAAGCTATATGGTCTTCCATGGTTGATCCTGTGGAGTCCCATTAGTCCCAATGATATTATGGTCTAGGGGTATCCTCCCATCCTTAGGGAGGCTAGGAGGTGCCTTGGGTCTACTACTGGGTGTAGCCCTTGTGTTTTACCCCTTAGTGGGCTGATCTGACCTAAGTGTATCATGTGAATATTAGGGCCTTGATGCCCCCTCTTTTCTATGTGCATATTGGAACCTTGAAGTCCTCTCATTATGATGATGGAGGAATTGAGGACTCCTCATGTTTATGTGATGGGGGAGGACTTGAGGCCTCCTCATGTCTGTGTGATGAGGGAGGTCTTGAGGCCTCCTCATGTCTATATGATGAGGGAGACCTTGATGCATCCTCATGTATGTGTGATGAGGGAGGCCTTGAGGTCTCCTCATGTATGTATGATGATTGAGGTCTTAATGCCCCCTCATGCCTACCATTAGAGGAACCAAGATATGGCTCTCTCATTGGGGTTTCTCAAGGAGTCCCCCTAAGGGTTGAGTTGTCACCCCTAAGACTTTATGAGCTTTGTCCAAAAACATTATGGGTGGGTGGCTCAATGTTATTGTGATTATGAATATGGTTGTATGAAGTATCAATTTCTACCTCAATGCTGGACTAAGGGCAGTTGCTCTGTGTGTAGACCATGACACTTGTGAATTATCTTCTTATGTAAATTTCAAGGCACACAAGCAAATCAAACAAGTGTTTATCTCATTTAAGGATTAATGTGTGTTTCATAAGCTATTTTATGTGTTCTAATGTGTTTTTTATAAATAAGACCTTGTATCACGTGTTTTGCTCTTGTTGGATGGTATTCTTGTGTTTAAGTGGATTTCACCTATATACTCATATATCGACAACTCAAAATAAAATTTGGTCATGTTATCCAACCTATAATGTGTGGTGATGAAGTCCACACATGATAAAGGAGCATAAATCCTCCTGGTCCTCACCCAATTCACCCACAATTAGTGATATACCTCTTCAAATAGAGATACGTGCCATATCCCATGGGTTATAACAAATCTTGGAAACTGGTATTGGCCAATATAGAAAGGTACATGAGATTTGAGACAATGAGTGGAGATGAAATCCACCTTATTAAACTCTACTAGTGTATGGTAATGACGTCCATATCACTAGAATTTAAGTGAATCATGGTGTGTGTATGTTTTTTATAGATTTTTGCATGAAGGACAATAATGCATCAATGAGCACTCATGCTTTTTCTCCTACATGCTTAAGAAAAGAACATTTTTATTCAGTAAAATGCATGTCTAAAAAGTTTAAAGACCTTTCAAGAATACATTTTACTACTTCATGATATAATGGCCACTAGTTGGGCCCCATGCAAGCAAGCTTAACAAACAAAAACCTAGACCATTGGAGACTAGGGCAGACCTTGAAAACAAAGGTTCTTTGTTCCTAGGAGTGACTGGAAGAAAACTAAGAAAACTAGAAAGATTCAAAGTATTTTTATTTTAGAGTTTTATATGTTTTCTTTAATTAAAATGTTGTTTTACTTACTATTTTTTGAAAATAAATTGTAGACAGAGAAAGATAAAAAATCAGAGAGTTACCCCAACCTAAAATCCACATTTTATGATGCATAGGCTGCCCTTTGTTGTGACCAAAGCGATTTCTTCTAGTTACTAACTTCAAAAGAGGTCAATCTCTGCTAGCTGCCGTCAACTAGAGTGGCTAGAATTGCACACAAAAAACACATGAAAGCATAAACAAAATAGATGAAATAGAAAACTAGGTGGGTGTCCCACTGTGATCACCATCTATGTTAGCCCGTGAAGTTATGCACCTTAGTCTACTTACAACATCATATCAAAATAAAAGACCATAAAAGAATAAATAACATGGAAGTGACAAATGCAAGAGATATATTTTATTGATATATTTTGAAACTCTAGTTACATATCGGTCCCTCTTAGGGATACATTTTTGATACAATGAAATACAAGCAGAAGTAATGGCTCCCCTGAAAGGGGATGGTGCACTCTGTAGGCCTCTCGATCTTGCACACAAACTTGTATAAGGGCTTATAGATGCCTTGTTCTTGTTTGGAGGGATGTATCATTTTAAATACTTTGGAATGGTATTGTAACTTGTATCCTGCATACAAGAAACATCAGTAGGATATCAGTATCATGAGCAACCTCTCATGATGAGGATTTATTAGAAACTCTGTGAAGCATGATATATAAGCATAATAAAATAAAAATACAACAAAACCAAATGATAAATGGATAGATACTTAGGAAATAATAGTTCAAATGTATTAAGGAAACCAGATCTATGCTAAGACTAATTGATAAAGAAAAAATAAATAATAGATCTAAGCTAAAACTTGAAAAATAATATCTAAAACCTTATGTTATGCCTACGTGCCACTATCAAGGACAACAATCATGAAATAAAACCTTTATCCTAATGAAACAAGGGCTATAGTGGTAGATTCCTCATCTAAATTGATGTCAAAGGATCACCTTTGTGTTCGTACATTGATTGGTGGTGAAGAAAGTTTGATCTGAATGGTTGTATGGATGGAAATTATTGCTAAATCAAGAAGAGCTCCACTACTCCTAAAATGGGTATGGAATCACTCTCCAATTTTCTAGGGCTCCGTTGCACAAAAATTATGATATTCCAGGATCATTTTTTTGCTTGGGAGAGTCCATATGTAGACCTCCTCGATTCATATCTAGATCTACATCTTGGCTTCCTATAGAAGCCAAGATCCAAATCTGCATGCAACTAACCATCCAAGTGGGAAGTATCAATCACAAATTTTCCTTGAAGGGGTATTCAAGAGCAGCTCTGGTAGTTCCACACCAAAAATCACATGTAAGCAATGCAAGTGCAATCAGACTACATGATCTGGACCCATATTCATGACTAGACTATGTTTCAGTGCTAGTTGTTGTCTAGAGCAATGACCACTCTGATTGATAGCGGATGAGCCTAAATGGGCTATAACTACCCTCTTTGAGTGGCTAGGACCAATTTTGGCTCTTGGAAAGGTCCAAGATAATTCATATGATCTTTGGATGTGCCCATATGAGTAGTCTCCTAAAAATGATGTATTTTAGGTGTCTATAGAGGGAACTGATAAGTGTTGTTATTTAAGTGCAGGTAATGAAAGTGTAGTCAATGTGCAATTGGAAGATATTGTTCAAGTAGAATAACCAATTGTATAGTTGGAGCAAGTTGTTCAAGTTGAATAGTCAATTATACAATTGGAGGATGTTATTCAAGAGGAAAAGTCAATTGTAAACATGGAAGATTTTATTCAAATGGAACAATCACTTATAAAATTAGAAGATGTTCAAATGGAGAAATTTGTTATACAATAAAAATTAACTAAGGTTGGTTTGTTAAAATTGTACAAGAAGAAATTGTACAAAGGTTGGTTGAAATCATATAACTGATCCAAATTATACAAGTATAGGGTGACATCATACATTTAGTGAATGAAATTGTACAATTGATAGTGAGTGCACAATTTCAAGTGGTATGATTTGGATCGTACACTTGTACGATTTTGAAATCGTCCAAGTAGTTTTGTGAGTTTTTCAAATCATACAAGCGTAATTTTTACAAGGTGGAATGATACAAGTGCAATCTGTACAAGGTGAAATCATAAAAGTATAATCCATGAAAGGATAAATCGTACAAAATGAAATTGTATCATGTGAAAGTGTACAAAGCAAAACCATACAAGGAGAAGAATGTCCAACGGTGGTTAATATAGGGAAGTTCGAGGCTAAGATTGAATCATATAGAGCCTAAAATAAGCAAAATGGAGTCAAAAATTAACTATTTAAGTGGGTTGAGAAGCGAACCCCAAAATGCCAAAAAAAAAAAAAATTAGCTACAAAAGTGATGGTTTTATTAATTTTGTTGTTGAGGTTGCGGGGTGCTACCCTGAACCCTGCAAGGGCACTATCCCTCGACCCTGCAAGGGATGTTGTCCTTTGACCCTGCAAGGGGGCTTCCACCCCATTGACCCCCATCATAGGCTACAATAGTTATTGATCATCATATTGATGATGTTGTTCATCTTGATCATTTTTGTCATCAAGGTGATGTTTTTCATGTTTATCAATATGGTCAGGTTGATGATGTTGTTGCAATTGATTCTATAACTTCCAGGGAGCAATCTAAATATAATATACTATGAGAAAAAAATTGTAGTGATGCCAGTTATTGAGGACTGTTAGCTTCGAAAGGCAAATTCCTTTCCATTTTTTTAAGGGTGCAAAAGGTGGTGCACCCAAGCCCAAACCCATGCGCTCCACTCTAATGGAGCACACCAAAATTACAAGGGCATACAAGCATATATGCCCTAAGTTAGGTCTGTGCACTCCATAAAGTGGCACACGTAAAGGTGTCCTTGGATGCATGAAGCCATGTGCTCAACTTTGGCCTGTGCGCTCCATTGGAGAATGGATCATATATGAGTTTCTAGGGGATGCATGACTCCATGCACCTTAGTTTGGGTCTGCACACTCCATGGGAGGGTGGAGCATGCAAAGTTTTTAAAGGGTGCATGAATCTATGCACCACAAACTAAGTCTACATGCTCCACATACATAGAGTGTGTAAAACTCCTTTCGAGCACACAAGGTTGTGCACTCGTCTTAGAGTCCATGTGCTTCAATCCAATGGAGCATCCAAGTTCAAATGCATTGGTCTTGCCTGCATGATCCAATACAATGGTGTACACAAGAGTTTTTTTGGCACACAAGGTCATGCACCTAGCTCCTGGTCCATGTGGTCCACTCCCAAGTTGAGTGTGTGAAGTCCTAAAGGATGCATGAGTTCATGCTCCCTGAGTCATGTCCATGTGCTCCACTCCCATGGAGTGTGTAAGGGTTCAAGTGGGTGCGCAAAGCTGTGAAACCACCTTTGGGTTCTTGCATTCCACTAGAGGGTGGAGTGCACAAGGGTCCTAAGGGTGCATAATCCTATGCACCCCATTTCCATATGCACACTCCAATCCTTGGAGTACATGAAAATTTTATGGGTGCACAAGGTCATGCACTCAACTTGAAGTCCATGAACTCCACTCCTCAATGGAGTACACAATTTTTTTGCATTCATGTGTTTAGTCCTATATAGGTGCATAAAGAAGTTAATTATGTGCAAATTTCATGTGTCCCTTCCAAAAATCTATGTGCCTCGCTCGAGCATACCCTTCTCAAGCCAATTAAAATATACCACATGGATAGAGATCCCATATTGTCATAACTCAACCAAGTAGGCCAGAGAAGCAACCAATCCACAGTTGATGAGCAGAGTGATGTGGTGCACCCAAATCTGTGGTATGACCAATCAAATTTTTTTGGCAAATAAGGAAGTGTGTGTCCCACCTAATAGAATTAATGTAAGCTCTTTAAATGGAAGGTGGTGAACCTCCCCCACAACATTAACATAAAGGTGCATGCAGAGTGCTTTCTTGATGAGGTCAAATGCAAAAGTTTGAAAACCCCATTTCTATCCATGAATATGCATTTCAATGGCTTCCACTAGCATGGCTGCAGCAGGAGTGCCTGATGTTAAGACCTGTATTGAGATAATTATAGGGATGTTGCCAATTACCAAAAGGTGTTTAGTAATCCATCAAATTCAAGTAGAGATATTACAACAAACCAATAGTGGGAGGTATAAGGTATGATAATTTATAGCTTTCATCCCACTGAGGAGGATAACCAGTGTCATCATTGAGGAGTCTGTTTGTGAGAGCACAATAGGATAGCAATGGAGAAAGTTCGGTGTGTAACAAATGGAACACCAACCTAGGCTAGTTAAATTTCTTGAGGATCTACCACTCCTCAGACCTCATAGTGTGGTTGGTAGTGGCCTAAAAATCTAGAAGTAGAACCATCCACAATCACTCAAATTAGATCATGGCCAGGTTAATGGATGATAGAATTAGGTGAGTGTTCAGGCTTGCCACAACCTCGTAGGTTTTGGAATTTCACATGTTGGCCCTCCAAGCCAATTTTTTGTTGAATACTACATTTTTAGATATGCTCTTGAAGAGAGGTAGGCACAAGAATTTTGGTTTCTCGGTCTGTAAGTCCATATCTGGACTTGGGTGTAAGATTACACAAATATGATCAACTTGGCGTTGGACACTAAGTACCTGGAACATATTACAAAGGAGGTCATGTTCCTTATTATCCAGTGTAATAGGATAGATAAAACACATCTCTATTGATAGGAAGACATCATTAGTGACAACATGGATAGAGAATTAGTAAAATTATAGGTAGCCATATTGGCTGATAAAGAAGAGCTTCCCCCATTCTCCTACTATTTGTTTTTTATTTATCTGGTTATAGCATAGTTTGAAAAATAATTGGTGGCTCAATTGGGAGGAATAACTACCACCACTATTCAGGATGGGTTTTTGTGTATACAAGAAGGGTTTTCAAGCTACGCACCCTTATTTGAAAATGTCTCCCAATGGTACACACCCATTTGTGTGGCAAATAACCTAATAGATTTAGAGTCAGGGTGAGGACCTTTTTACATGAGGCTAGGGCAAGAGATTTATTCTATTTTGAGGAATTCTCTTACATTAGAATATATGGTTCTAAATTTCCCTTGAAGGCATTACCAAAGCATTGCACAACCTCTATAGATATCCTAGAGATAACTCAATAGATCGTTGAGGAGGTAAAAATAAAATTACTTAGGAAGAAGGGGAGTGTACTGTGGCTGCCCATTCCTTGCTTAATGGGCCCCTATACATACCTAGGTTATTTTTCAATTCTATGAACAATTTGGAACATGAATACATACTACTTCCTTAAGGTTACGTGGAGACCCTATGACCCCTATGGCCATCATAGGTGAGCTATTGCTAACAAGCTTGCTCTCTTACAAGTTACTCATAGGGGGGATGACTTTGAAGATGATATGCATAAGGCCATCAAGGAAAAATGATCATTAGAATTGGTGTGGATAATGGATAGGAGTCCTTATAGTAAACTAGAAGCAATTGGAGATTATGGCTTCGAGCTAAGACTGCACAAGAAATTTTTGGTTGACAAGGTAGTGCCACTAGTCCCAACTGCTCCTCTAGAAGAATTCCAAGACCCCACTTTCTAGGTCATATATCAATATACTGACCTATTTTATGTCATGATGAGGATAGTGGATGAGGCGCAATAAGATTAGGCAAAACTCCCCTCTTCCTCTATTTCTCCTATTACTAATGTAAAGGGTAAGGAGCTGGTCACTTACTCCCTATAGTAATCACAAAGTCTCACTTCATTGGTTAAAACATTGATGTTTCCATTCGAGCAAACTGATGTGGTACTAGGCCAATCCTCATTGTTCATCGCCACCTTGGTTATCAACCAAGAGAAATATCCCTTTCCTCCTAATGCTCTAAAGAAAATACAAGAAGTGGGGGGGGGGGTTATCCAACATACTCAGGGAGTATGAAGTCCAAGAAAGAAGTCCCTCATAGTAACCCATTAAGAAGAAAGCTAGGACTAAGTATTATGACATGGACACTAAAAATATAATTCTAGAAAGAGTGAGGGACACACTCCATTTCAATACATATGAAGAAGATCAGATACAAGATATGGAGGAGAAAATATCCCCTAGTAAATGAGTAAGCATGCCTCAGGGGACAACTATACAGGAAACATGTGTTGTGTCCACTGCTACATTTGATATCCCTTTACCATCGAGCCTAAAAGAAACTACCATTGATATTATAAAAGGTGTCATATGGGTATAATTTAGACCAGTAGACATGATGAAGTCCCACATAGCCTCTGAGGTGCAGGTGGTAGTAGCAATGGAAAAGGAGGAGGTAGTTTTAAATACTAAGGTTGCAAAATCAAGACAACTACAGCTCAAAGTGCAGTAGCTTCAAGTCAAGGTTGATTAATTGAAGCATATGCCAACTCCCTCCCAGACCATTCCAACACATGCCAATGACCACTTTGGGTCTATTTAAGAATTTAAATCAGAAATGAAAGAGAAGATACTATAGAATATGGAGGATAGTGCATCCATATTTTATGACATCTACGCCACCAGGAACACCATTGGTCTCCTGCATGAATGATTGCAACAAGATGATCAAAGGGTAAATGCAATATATCCTGTATATAAAAGTTTTAGGTAAAGCTATGTGGAAATTAGTGGAGGAGCAATTACATTGGGATATGGAACTGTCTATTTATTTGCAGAGGAATACTCAAAAGTTTTTGTGTATCTACATAATAGATCCAATTGGCTCCTCTGGAATCAAGAAGTTGTCAACGTCAAGTAGGATATTGAGGATGAACTAAATGATTATGGGTTCACAATAAACCAATTCATCCAAACTATTGAAATAAAGGATTTTATGCTCAATAAAATACAAAATTTTTACTTTGGCCTAGATGGAAAATTATCAAAGCAGTTTACAACTTTGGTGCAAATGGTGGATCTCTTATGTGTCTTCATCAAAAATACCATGGGATGGGCCAAATAAAGGGTGAAAAAAGTCACACAAGATATCAACCTGTTATAATTCACCTTAACCTTCTATAATGAAGCATGGGGCTACATTAACCAAAGTCTACAGGACCTCGAAAGGGGAGAAGTGGGGCCCAACTCACTAGTGAGAGCACACGAGTTTAGTGTAGCACAACTTCCTGTAAGGATAATGTGAGAGATGGTACATAGCCTTCATGAGAATCTGATTATACAAAAATATGTAGTCTACATGCCAATTTTTATTACATCTTGCTTTTTGAGGGAGTGAGATCGGGCTAGCTGGAGGAAACAGTTACAGTATCGCTCGAGAAACCAGTTCTATATAGGGGAGAACACTGAAATAATAGAGTTTTTTTATCAAACCTCTAAGAGAGAAGTCTAAGTATAGGTATAGCTATGTTTTAATTTTTAGTCATATTTCCATTTCTATGTTGATCCATATGTCTCTTACAACATATTTTCTCTTGCCATTTATCCAAGAATTGCCCAGGACGCTTTGTCCATCGAGATTATTTCTTGTGGATGAGCTAGAGTTAAATGCTCTTAAAACACTGCAATAAGGATGGAGAGAAGCAACCTCATGTTATGACATTTGAACTAGGGTTTTATTGTAATCACTATCATATAAGAGTCGAGCATTCTACCGGTCTCCTCATATGTAAATCATTTCCATATTAATATAAACTCCAACTCTGTTCCTGGATTTCTTTGTGTGTATGGTTTATGTGTCTTGCTCATTTATGTATTATAGTATTCTAAATGTATAAATGATGCTTTCTCTTGCTAGTTAATCATTTCCATTTATTACATCATTTGAATGAATGTGGATGAACTAGTTTCTCTTTGCTACTCTTTTCTTGGTTCATAAAATTTAACTTGCTACGACTACCCAATGGACATGGCACCGGTCTGGTCTTAGTGTGTTTTAACAATGTTTGGTTTGGTCATAAAATAACAAAGAACACATAATATCATCGAATTTGGTAGAACACGGGTAATCATGGTAGATATTTGCACCTGTGGTTTGTCTAGAGACCCATAGGTAATTTTTTCCTAGGTCAAAGAGGTAGATCCACTAGAGTCTACAATGCTCATTGTGATTTTTGGGATTCTTGTGATGTGACAAAGATTAAGGAGGTAAGTAGGAAATCACGACAACAAGGACCTTTGGAATATAATGTAGTGAAAGGAGCGTGATAAGTGCTAGTAGTATATTGTTCAATGCTTCTATCCCCATTGTCCAAATTATGTATCGTTGAGGACATTGACCAATTTAGAGGAGGGGATAGATGTAGGAAGGAAAATCTATATTCTAGAAAAAGAAGAAAGAATAAATTTTGGATTTGCATAGTCTTGAATAAAATGTACAATTTGTGTAATTGTACAAGTGGCAAGTAAAATGTACAATTTGGTATAAATTGTACAATTGGAAAGTAAAACATACAATTGAGTGAAATTGTACAAATTAGAAAATAAATTAAAAAATAAATAAAAGTAAAATGTATGTGAAATAAAATAAAATGTAAATACATGCAAATGAAATGTAATTTAATGAAAATCAAATTAAACCTTAGTAAATATTAAATTATTGTTATTAATGTGAGTTACATGAAGTTGTAAATACTGAACTGTTCCAAAAAACCACTTTGGAATGACCTAGACAACCATTATAAGCCCCCCATTCAAATTTTTGTGTTGTTGGTTGTGGTTCAATAATTGTGGTTGTTGTTGGATGCAATTGTCATTGTTATTCATGGGTTATCCATGGAATGAGAAGAAGGATTTAATGCTGCAGTTTATGTTTTTGTGTTCAATGTTGTAACATACACTGCCTGTGTACAATACCCAGAATAATATAAATATTTATTTAAGTTAGATCTATGCATGCATGTGTGGGAATCCAAGTGCAATATCAATAATTATATTGTGTGTGGATTTTTATTGATATTGCAGGTATTGTTGATCCCGTATCTGTGGTAGAAGTGCATACCCATATTACGTACAACCATCCATGTGCCATTTTGTGAAATACATAATTAAAGAGAAAATATGATTAATTGTTGTTACCCATTATTGGAAATGGTATTTGTATAATTAATATGCAAATGGGTATTTTTCAAAATTAAGTGATTGGGCATAACGAGGGTTTTTACCAAACCATACAAGTAGAGTACCAAATTGTACAAGGGTTTGTAAATTCATACAGTTAATGATTTTTGGTCTAAAATTTCATTTCAAGAATTTTGAAGGTAGATCAATGGATTTTTTAGGTTAATAAGTATAAAGTGATTAGAATTTGAGCAATTCCAATATTCTTGGAGAAAATGTACAAGTGTAGAGTTGTAACCATACAATTGTACATTTTGGGGTTGCACAGTCTTCAATTGTATGTTTAGGAATTGTACAGTTGTGAACTATACAACTGTATGGATTGGACCATATTAAGTGCAATTAGTCAAAATTTATCTAAAAATTTATCATCACACTCCCTTTAGGAATACTAGACTCCACTCGTACTACAATATCCTTTTGAGGTTTGCATAGCTCTTTTAGCGGTCTATAACCTATTTGATATTTTGTTGAATCCTCTTTAAATACTCTTCCATTTATTTTATCATTTTTGATCTGATCACTACTGATCTTCTAGATTATCCTAAGTTAAGGGAACTCTGCATCATCGCCCATATAGAGCTTCAAAAGGTGCCATACCTAGTGATGCATGGTAACTGTTGTTATATGTAAATTCTACTAGGTATAAATAGTATTTCCACTTTGTGTGTTGTTCCATGTAGTACATTTTCATCATATCCTCAAGCACTTGATTTAATCTCTCAGTCTAACCATCTATCTTAGGGTAATAAGTAGTACTAAAATTTAATTTTATCCCTAATACCTTATGCAAATCCTGCAAAAATGTAGAAGTAAAATGAGAGTCTCTATCAGAGATTAAAACTTTTGGAAACCCATGTAGCCTCACCATTTCCTTAGCAAATTTAATTGCTACAGTTGGCGTGTCATCATGCATATTACTTGGTATAAAATGTGTAACTTTGGTTAGCTTATCCATAATCACTAAAATTACATCATGCTTGAATCTGGTTTTAGGTAATCCCATAATAAATTCCATTGATACTACTTGCCATTTTTGTGTAGGTATCTCATGTGGATATAACTTCCCAACTGGATGCAGATGTTCTACTTTCACTTTTTGGCATTCTAAAAATTTGGCCACATAATTAATGATATATTTTTTCATACCTGACAAAAAATAGGATTTCTTAAAATTCTCATACATTTTTGCCCCTCTTGGATGCACATAATAGGGAGTATTGTAAGCCTCCTTAAGAATTATTTCTCTTAATCTCCTTGAATTAGGTACCAAAGCAAAGAGAAAGAGGAGAGAGAAAATAGTGTCGCGATATCGCGACATGTTGTATTTTCGCGGGTCAAAGCTAAGAGAAAGAGCAAGGAGAAAAAGTGTCGCGATATCGCGACATGTTGTTTTCTCGTGGTTAAGTTGAAGCCGACGAAGACCGATGAACAACCGACTAAAATTAGGGTTTGCAGCCGACTAAGATTAGGGTTTGCAACCGACTAAGATCAGGGTTTTACAGCCGACTAAGATTAGGATTTCATCATGAAAATGTTGTTATAAAAGGAGGGTTGTTTGGAGATTTCTGAGTGTCGTCGATGTGCGTGAAGTTCGGTCGCAGAGCGTAGAGTGCAAGTCATATCGAATCGTGCTAAGTGCAAAATTTGCAAAGGAAGCAGAGTGCGCAAAAGGGAGAAGACGATCGTTCGACTGTGATGCAGCAGATTGTGCGAAGTAATTTCGTAGAGAGAGCAGAGTGCGCAGAGATCGCTGAGGTGAAGCAGACTTGTCGGGATCTTGTAAAAGTGGAGGTATCATTCTGTTAATCTTCTAGATTCATAATTCAAGTCTAGGTTGCAGCTTGGCATCAGGGGTTGGTGCTCCTTCCAGTGGGTGCTGGTAAATCAAGGGTTGGTGCTCCTTTCTGTTGGTGCAGATAAACAAGGGGTTGGTGCTCCTTCTAGTGGGTGCTGGTAAATCAGGGGTTGGTGCTCCTTTCTGTTGGTGTAGATAAATAAGGGGTTGGTGCTCCTTTCTATTGGTGCAAATAAATAAGGGGTTGGTGCTCCTTCCAGTGGGTGTTGGTAAACTGATTGTAAAGTTGTTGCTTTGCAAAGGCTGGATTTGGATGGTAGTCCAAGCAGTCATTTTTGAGGAGTAGCCACATTGGTGAACCTCATTAAATCTTGTGTTGTGTGATGCTCTTGTGCTATTCTTGTTGTATCTTGCATTAAGTTTTGATTGTTGCTATTATTAAGAACTATAAATTTAAAAGTAAAGAGCTACACTGATTCACCCCCCCTCTCAGTGCCATTGTAAGTCTAACAATTGGTATCAGAGCCAAGTTCCTATACAGGCTTAACCAGCTAGGGTGATCTTGGAAATAACTCAATGGCAGGTGGTGAAGGCTTCTCAAACAAAGCACCAGTGTTTGACGGATCTAATTACGCGTTCTAGAAAATCAGGATGCAGACATATCTCTATGCTTTAGGATACGACGTCTGGGATTCAGTAGTGAGTGGATACACACTACCTATCATTCCTCTAGAAAAGGCTGATGAAATAAAATTGTTTGACAATAATTCAAAAGCAATGAATGCTCTCATGAGCGGAGTAGCAGACAGTGAACTAGCAAAGATCGTGAGCTATAAAACGGCAAAAGAGATATGGGACAGACTGAGGAGTTTTCATGAAGGAAATGATAAGATCAAGGAGGCCAAGTTACAAACACATCGAGCTCAGTTCGAAGCATTGAAAATGAACGACGATGAAAACATTGAGGCATATATGCTAAGAGTTAATGGAATCATCAATGCGATCAGAGGACTCGACGAGGATATTGGAGACTCTGCCATCATGAAAAAGGTACTAAGATCTCTTCCTCAAAGGTTTGATTCCAAAGTCTCAGCGATAGAAGAAGCTAAGAATCTAAATTATTTTAGTATAGATGAGATGTATGGTTCTTTGACTGCATATGAGATGAGGATAGGAAGATCTAAACCCACAGATAGAGAAGCAGATTTTAAAGCCCTTAAAAATAAAAACACAAAACAAGAGTCCGAGGAAGAAGAAACATCAGATGAAATGGAAGCAAACTTTGTTAGAAAACTAAAAAGGGGAAAAGGAAAATACAGAGGGAAGCTACCATTTAAATGTTTCAACTGTGGAGGCATTGGGCATTATGCGACTAAATGTCCACTTAAAGAGAAGAACAGTAATGATGAAGGATCGCACCCTGAAAGAAGTGACTGGAAGAAGAAAACGAATTTTAGAAAAGGCAATTTCAAGAAGAAAAGTTTCATCTCCAGGAATGCCAGTTCATCAGAAAATAGCTCCGGTGAAGAGTCTGAAGAAGAAACAAATGAAGCTCTCTTCATGGCATTTGAAGAAGTTAAATCGAAAAAGGAAGGAGTGACCTCTGAAGTTTGTGGTGAAAACCTTGAGGCTGAAGTAGATCTAGAAGGTGAATTGATCTCTGCACTTGAAGAGTGGGAGATAGAAAAGAAAAAGAATAAGAAACTTTCAAGGAAGCTTGAGGATGCAAATGGAATCATAACCAGTTTGAAAGTACAGATAGAAGAATCCAAGAAAATCACCGAAGATCTCGAAGTGCAAATAACCATGAAAATAGATTATTACAGCAAGCTAGAAGAAGAGATTGTTGGTTTGAGAATGCAACTAGAAGAGATGAATAAGAAAATTAGTTGTTATCACAAACGTGAAGAAAGTTCTATGAATCTGGATAAGATCATAAATGACCAAAGGCCTACAGGCATCAAGTTTGGTCTGGGCTTCATCGAAGGAGAATCATCAAGTGGATCAAAGGCCAAAAAAGTAGAATCCATAAAGAATGAAGATAAGAAACAGGTTGATCAAAGAAAAATGTCTCATGCAAAGGAAAGCAACAATGCCAGGCACGAAAGGAGAACTGATAATGATGGATTCACAAATGTCACACATCAAAGAAGAAGAAGACCTATGGCTCCTTCGGCAACATGGCAAAGACCATCACCCAGGTTCAATTATCCCTTTTCTGGTTTCTATTTTAAATGCAATGGCTATGGACATAAAATCTCAGAATGCAAATATAATGTAAGACCAAGGAACTTCACCAGTAGAAATGCTTTTTCTCCTCTGATGAATTATACAGTAGAATGTTATAAATGTCATAATTTTGGGCACATTGCAAGAAACTGTAGAAGTACATTTGCTACAAATCAATATCAGGGAAGAAGTGTCCAACCAAATAGAATGAGACAAAATAGAAAATGTCCTGTAAAACATACACAAACTGTTGATAAGGGAAAGGCAAAACAAGGGCCCAAAACTACTATCAAAACGGAGTGGAAAGAAAAGGAGTAGCTTAAGGAAGAAAAGGAATCCTTAATCGTACAAACAACTTTTAAAGCACAAAATAAATATGTACCATGGATACTTGATAGTGGATGCTCCAGTCATATGACAGGTAACAAACAAAAATTTGAGAAGTTATAGAAATATGAAGGTGGTTCAGTAAAATTTGGAAATAATGATGGAGCTAAGATAGTTGGCAAAGGTTCAGTTAAAATTATTAACGAAAAAATTAAGTCAGAAGAAGTCTTGTTTGTGGATGGCTTGAAACATAACCTGTTGAGTGTAAGTCAGATTTGTGATAAAGGTCATGAGGTAGTTTTTAAGAAGCAGGGTTGTGAAGTCAGAAAGACAAACAATGGAAAACTGATAGCAACTGGATCAAGAACATCTAGAAACCTGTACACGCTCTCAGAGACTTCAGAAGGAGCTTGTTTTATTGGACAAGAAGAAGAAAATTGGTTGTGGCACAAGAGACTCGGTCATATCAGTTTTGATAATCTAGTAAAAATCACCTCAAAAGGAGCAGTGAGAGATATTCCCACCATCAACAAACCTGCAAACAACATTTGTGCTTCATGCCAAAAGGGGAAACAAACTAGAGTCTCTTTCAAAACAAAAGAACACTACACAAGCAAACCTTTGGAACTAATACACACTGATTTATGTGGACCCATGAGAACACAAAGCATAAACGGTGATAAATACTTTATGTTGTGCATTGATGATTATTCCAGAATGACATGGATATTTTTCTTAAAGCATAAATCAGAAGCTTTTGATATGTTCAAGATTTTCAAAAACCAAGTTGAGAATGAAATAGGAAAGAGGATCAAATGTTTAAGATCAGATAGAGGAGGAGAATTCATTTCAGAGGAGTTTACAGAGTACTATGAAAAATACGGTATCAAGAGACAGTTCTCAGCAGCCAGGACACCTCAGCAGAATGGAGTGGTAGAAAGAAAGAATAGGACAGTGTAGGAAATGGCACGGACTATGTTGGTTGAAAGCAAAGTAGCAGACATATTTTGGAAAGAAGCAGTCCATACTGCAGTGTATATCCAAAATAGGTACATGCTGAGAACACATGAAAGCAAAACTCCTTATGAGTTGTGGTTTGGAAAAAGGGCAACAACAAAATACCTCAAAGTTTTTGGCAGCAAATGCTACATCAAAAGAACTGAAGATAATCTCGGTAAGTTTGAAGATAGAGCGGATGAAGGTTTTTTTGTCGGTTATTCATCAAAAAGCAAAGCTTACAAATGCTACAACAAAAGGCTAAAGAAAATTGTGGATAGTGTCGATGTTAAATTTGATGAAGGTAGAGAACGAGTAATTAGCTATGAAACGAACTACCCAACTTATGAAGAGATTATTGAAGGAGATGAGGAAAACAAAATGGAGAAGATACAGGACATTGACTCAGAAGATTTAAGTTGTGATTCGAAGTGGAAGAAAATAAGAAATTCAAAACAGAGCAATGGCAAAAAAATCATCCTAGAGAGCAAATAATTGGAGACCCCAAAGTTGGTGTTCAGACAAGAAGAAGAGCAGTAAGTAACTACTCTCTACTATCCAACATTGAACCCAAAAATGTTGATGATGCAAGCAAAGATGAAAGTTGGATGAAGGCAATAAATGAAGAATTAGATCAGATCGAGAAAAATGAAACTTGGGATTTAGTACCTAGACCTGCTAACAAAAATATAATCGAGACTAAATGGATTTTTTGAAACAAGTTGAATGAAGACAGACAGGTAGTCAGAAATAAAGCAAGATTAGTTTGTAAGGGCTATGCACAAGTTGAAGGCATTGATTTTGAGGAAACTTTTGCACCAGTAGCTAGATTAGAGGCAATCAGAATGTTTCTGGCTTTAGCAGTCTACAAGAATTTCAAAGTTTATCAAATGGATGTGAAATCAGCATTTTTGAATGGGAAACTTGAAGAAGAGGTTTATATTGAGCAACCAGATGGGTTCCAACTTGGTGATAATCCAAACTTTGTCTGCAAGTTGAAGAAAGCTTTATATGGCTTAAAACAGGCACCCCGAGCATGGTATGCAAGACTAGACAACTATCTCACTCAACAAAGGTTTAAGAAAGGTATGGTGGATAGTAACCTGTATGTCAAAATAGAAAATGGGCATCTTATTGTTCTTGTTGTATATGTAGATGATATCATATTTGGCAGTAGCAAAGATGAGTCATGTAAAGATTTAGCAAATAAGATGCAAAAAGAATTTGAAATGTCAATGATTGGTGAACTGTCATATTTCCTCGGTTTGCAAGTTAATCAAAGTAAGAAGGGCTTATTTATTTCTCAAGTTAAATATGTAAAAGAGATGTTAAAGAAATTCACAATGGAGGATTGTAAGCCAGTTAGCACTCCCATGACGACAGGCTGCAAGTTGAGCAAAGATGACAAATCTCCACCTGTTGATCAAACCATGTACAGATCTATGATTGGAAGCCTACTGTACCTGACAGCTACTAGACCAGATATTTTGTAGGTAGTATGCATGGTAGCACGCTTTCAAGCCAATCCCAAGGAGACTCATGTGACAGCAGTAAAGAGGATTCTTCGGTATCTCAAGGGTACTATGGAGTATGGGTTGTGGTATCCAAAAGGTAAAGACTTCACCCTTATATCATATTCAGATGCAGATTGGGCTGGATGTGTAGATGATAGAAAGAGTACCAGTGGAGGTGCATTCTATCTTGGAGACAGATTAGTTGCATGGCACAGTAAGAAGCAAGAGTCAGTTTCTTTATCAATAGCAGAGGTAGAATATATTGTAGCGACAACATGTTGTACGTAGGTATTATGGATGAAACAAACCCTGAAAGATCTTGGTATCTGCTTCAGTGAACCAATATCAGTTAAGTGTGATAACACCAATGCCATTAACATCTCCAAGAATCCAGTTATGCATTCACGCACAAAACACATCGCTATCAGGTATCACTTCTTGAAGGAGAAAGTTGCAGAAGGTGAGGTTAAATTGGATTTTGTTCCAACTACAGAGCAAGTAGCAGATATCTTCACAAAACCATTGCCCAAGGAAGTTTTTGAGTACCTTCAAAATAAATTGGGAGTGGTCACACTTCCCAAAGATTGACTAGCTACAAGGATCACATTCTTAGGGGGAGCATCTAAGCATTTGATTATCTTGTTGCTCATGTTCATGATTTTTGCTAAGTATAATCAATTTTTCCTGAGAATGTTGTGCATGGACTCAGGGGGAGTCTGCAGTAGCCCTTTGGTATTATTTTCAAAGGGGGAGAAGAGTTACAGGAAATTGCACATGTGTTGCCAACAATTCCAAAGGGGGAGATTGTTGAGCAAGGTGCAGCAGGAGTATTGTCATTGTTGTCAACACAGTCAGTTAGATCTAATGATGCAGTGGATAGGTAGTTCAAAAGCCGTTCAGATGCAGAGGACAGGAGTTCAAAGGTTGCTCAGAGTATGTACAGTGATTGTCCAAGAAAACCGAGGTGGCCCATATGCAAAAGATCAAAGAAAAAGACAAGTAAGAAAAGTGTCGTGATATCGTGACATATACAGCAGGCAAGAAAAACTGTCATGACTTCACGACATGTTGGAAGAGAGAGAAGAAGCAAGAAAAACTATCACGATTTCATGACATGTTGGCAGAGAAAAAGGCAAGTGGAAAAACTATCATGATTTCACGACATGTTGGAAGAGAGAAGAAGAAGGAAAAACTATCACGATTTCACGACATGTTGGCAGAGAAAAAGGCAAGTGGAAAAACTGTCATGATTTCATGACATGTTGGAAGAGAGAAAAGAAGCAAGAAAAACTGTCATGATTTCATGACATGTTGGAAGAGAAAAAGGCAAGTGGAAAAACTGTCGCGATTTCGTGACATGTTGGCAGAGAAAAAGACAAGTGGAAAAACTGTCGCGATTTCATGACATGTTAGAAGAAAAAGAGAAAGTAGGAAGAAGTGTCATGATTTCGTGACAAGTTCAAAGAAAGAGAGTAAAGTTTGAAAAGTGTCACGATTTCGTGACATGTCGCATTTTCACGACTAAAATAGGAGAGAGAAAGTAAATTTGAAAAGTGTCACGATTTTGCGACATGTCGCATTTTCGTGACTCGAAAAGAGAGGAAGAAGGAAGAAAATATTGTCACATTTCGTGACATAAAGCAGAGAAGAGAGAAAGAAAGTGTCATGATTTCACAACAAAAGAAAAGAAGCGAAATAAGGAAGTAGAAGTGTTGCGATTTCACGACAAAAACAAAGAAGTTAAGTACGAAGCAGAAGTGTCACGATTTCACGACAAAAGCAGAGAAGAAGACTTCGAAGGCACACTGTCGCGATATCGCGACAAAAGCAAAGATGAAGTTTATGGAGGCGAAAGTGTCGCGATATCATGACATGTTGTATTTTCGCGGTCCGATGCAAAGAGAAAGAGGAGAGAGAAAATAGTGTCGCGATATCGCGACATGTATTTTCGCGGTCCGATGCAAAGAGAAAGAGGAGAGAGAAAATAGTGTCGCGATATCGTGACATGTATTTTCGTGGGCCAAAGCAAAGAGAAAGAGGAGAGAGAAAATAGTGTCGCGATATCGCGACATGTTGTATTTTCGCGGGTCAAAGCTAAGAGAAAGAGCAAGGAGAAAAAGTGTCGCGATATCGCGACATGTTGTTTTCTCACGGTTAAGTTGAAGCCGACGAAGACCGATGAACAACCGACTAAAATTAGGGTTTGTAGCTGACTAAGATTAGGGTTTGTAGTCGACTAAGATCAGGGTTTTACAATCGACTAAGATTAGGATTTCATCATGAAAATGTTGTTATAAAAGGAGGGCTGTTTGGAGATTTCAAGTGTCGTCGATGTGCATGAAGTTCGGTCGTAGAGCGCAGAGTGCAAGTCATATCGAATCATGCTAAGTGCAAAATTCACAAAGGAAGCAGAGTGCACAAAAGGGAGAAGACGATCGTTCGACTATGACGTAGTAGATTGTGCGAAGTAATTTTGCAGAGAGAGAGGAGTGCGTAGAGATCGCTGAGGTGAAGCAGACTTGTCGGGATCTTGTAAAAGTGGAGGTATCATTCTGTTAATCTTCTAGATTCATAATTCAAGTCCAGGTTGTAGCTTGGCATCAGGGGTTGGTGCTCCTTCCAGTGGGTGCTGGTAAATCAGGGGTTGGTGCTCCTTTCTATTGGTGCAGATAAACAAGGGGTTGGTGCTCCTTCCAGTGGGTGTTGGTAAATCAGGGGTTGGTGCTCCTTTCTGTTGGTGCAGATAAATAAGGGGTTGGTGCTCCTTTCTATTGGTGTAGATAAATAAGGGGTTGGTGCTCCTTCGCAGTGGGTCTTGGTAAACCGATTGTAAAGTTGTTGCTTTGCAAAGGCTAGATTTGGATGGTAGTCCAAGCAGTCATTTTTTGAGGAGTAGCCACATTGGTGAACCTCGTTAAATCTTGTGTTGTGTGATGCTCTTTTGCTATTCTTGTTGTATCTTGCATTAAGTTTTGATTGCTGCTATTATTAAGAACTATAAATTTAAAAGTAAAGAGCTACACTGATTCACCCCCCCTTTCAGTGCCATTGTAAGTCTAACATCCTAAAGAATAGAAGATCATTTTTGATCACAAATTATGCATCCTTGTTTAATTTCTATTCCATTGGAATGATGCAGGATTGGAAAAATTTATCTTTTCCATGCCACTCCTTTATTTGATCCAACTGATTATATTGGCATTTTTCATAGTGATAATATGCCCTCTCCTACTTAAGGCATCAGTGAAATTATTCTCCTTACCCTTAATGTACTCAATACCAAAATCATACTCTACTAGAAACTCTATCCAACATCATTGCCTGAAATTTAGTAGGGGTTGGGTGAATATATACTTCAGACTCTGATGGTTTGTATTTAATTCAAATGGTTTTCCCAGAAAATAATGTCACCACACTTTTAGAGCATGTACTACTATTTTTAAATCTAAATCATGAGTTGCATTATTGAATTTGTGCCTCTTGATCTTTCTAGACTTATAATAAATAATCACACTATCTTGGATCAAAATCCTACCTAACCCTTCAATCAAAAAATCTATACAGACTATAAACTTCTTATTAGGGTTAGGTAATTACAAAATTGGTACTATCATCAACCTTTCTTTCAAAACACAAAAAGCCTCTTCACACTGATCTATCCACCTAAAGCATTTCTCTTTCCTTTGAAGGTTGGTAATGGGTTGAGATATTCTCAAAAACCCCTTGATGAACTACCTATAATATCCTACAATCCCCATAAAACTTCACACCTCTAAAATATTAGTAGGTGCCAGTTAGTAATTGCTTCAATTTTCTTAGAGTCCACAACAATTCCTTTTGTAGAAACAATATGTTCAAGATATTGTACTTGTGGAGTATAAAACTCACACTTAATTAGTTTTCCATATAACTGATTCTTTCTAAGGATTGCAAGCACTATTCACATGTGTTGATCATGCTCTTATTTATTTTTGGAATAAATCAAAATTTCATCCAAAAATACAAGTACAAACTTATCCAGTTGTTCTCTAAAGACATTTTTCATGAGGTTCATGAATGCAGCTGGGGTATTGGTTAGCCCGAAAGGTAAGACAATAAACTAAAAATAGCCATATCTTGTTTTAAAAGTTGTCTTATATGTATATTTCTCTTGTATCATTAACTAATGGTATACAAATATCAAATTTATCGTAGAAAAGATAGTTGTTCCTTTCAATTAATAAAAAAAAATCATCAATACTTGGTAATGAATACCTATTTTTGACAGTAACCTTGTTCAACATTTGATAGTCAATGCAAATCCTTAAGGTACCATATTTATTTTTAATAAATTAAATAGGAGCTCCCCAAGGTGACACACTAGGTTTGATTAACACTTTTTCAAGCAAATATTGAAGTTGCTTTTGAGTTTCTACAACTCAATAGGTGTCATCCAATAAGGTGACCTTGTAATTGGTGCCACCCCTGATAATAGTTCGATTGAGAAATAAAATTACCTCCGAGAAGGTAACCCTAGGAGATCTTTAGGAAAAAATATCTTTGAAAGCACCCAACACCAGGTATTGTCGAAAAAGATTAGATTTATTTTCATACACTTCCATTTTATTTATATTAACTATGAAGATCATTCCCTTATATTTAATAATACTTTTGATTTGCATTACTTTCAATAGACATGGCTTAACTTCCCTTCACCCACAACTAATTCTAATCCTTTGACTAGCTTCATCCAAAAATTCCACCCATCGCTCTTTAAAATTTAAAAGAGCCTTGTGTGCTTTTAACCAATCAACTCCTAAAATAATTTCAAACACATGCAAAGGCACCACATACAAATGCTAGTTGATATTTCCTTGAGGTAAGGAAATGTGGGATTCAAAGAGACATTGATTAACATGATGGGTTTGCCTTGATCCATACTCTATCTGTATCGCTCCAAATTTTTCGCATCCTTACCTTCAGGCTATAGGATCCACACTCGAAAGGAGGATGCGAGAAGGATGGGACAATAACTCAGAATGAGAGGCCCTTTGAATGTCTCACCTCTCAGGGGAGGGGTATAAGGGTGAATTTTTGATGGATGGTGGGTTCACAGGAAACTTTTAAGTGGCAGTTTCCATGCCTATGTTGATGACAGGTTTGATGTGTTCATTTTATGTTCAATCATTCAATTCCTAAGCTTGGCCAAAATGAATCTAAGCTAATCTATATGCCGATGCTAATTTTTGTGGATATAGAAAACATAAATAAATGTTGAACACAGAGAATGCAATAAATAAGACATAATTTACTTGATTTTGGATGTCTGAATGAAGATTCTACGGTTTGTAGCAGTCTAAATCATCTCGAATCGTACATAATCATCTAATATTTCATAGAATCGTCTCAGATCACAGTCAGTCATTTGATATTAGATGGGATTGTCTGAGATCTGACGAATTCATCAGATGAATTCGTTAGAAACCTGCAATCATAAAAACAAATATAAAATACCAAAAATACAACTGCAAAAGCAAGGCGAAATGATAGAAGTAATAATGAATTTGCCTAAATCGTAGATCTAGATAGCAATTAAAAGGAAATGCATCAATTTGACAATTTATTTTGACTTTATCATATATCTATACTAAATGAGGTGAACTCCAGGATGCAAAAATAAAATAAACCAAGCTAATGCGTAAGAAAATGAAGAGAAACGATAAGTAAATGCAAACTTTGGGCTCTGATTGCCCCCAATCTGGATTGCAGTCAAGATTGCCTCCAATCATATGAGATCATCACCGATCTGTGACAGGATCGTCCGTAATTGTCTAGAATCGTCAGAGATGATCTAAGCCTACTCCAACTAAAAAATAATAATATTCCTACAATAAGACTTGAAATACCAAATACAAACAATAGTACGAGGATGCACAAGGAGCTAACTCTATAGATAAATCTGTCAACTAGGGGTTCAAGGGGGTTCAGGGGGATAAACTAAGAAAATCCCAGTTTATATAGGATTAGGGAGAGGTTAGGAGGTTGGAAATCATCCCAATTTGGGAGATCTCCAACAGAGGAGACCCTAACTGCACAAACACGCTTTCTGCCCAAGTTAGAGAAGCTGTTGAAATAGAAGCTAATTATGAAAATTTGGTTTTGGGACAAAATCGTTTGGACATTCTGTTCTAGACGAATTTGTTAGATCTGGGATGATTTTGTCTGATCTGCGATGATATCATCCAACGATCAAAACAAAACCTAAAAATGGTGTGGAAAATGAGGAAAATAGGTAACAGACGGTTTAACGGGCGGTTTGGGTTAAAAATTCAAATTTGAATCTTTTACTAAGGTTTAACTGCACCAATTTTAGGGTGCTACATTTTGCCCTCTTTAGTAAATTTTCTAAAGAAAATGTGTTAAAGATGAGTTTTTCCCATTTTAGGAGAAAGCAAAAATTTACTCAATTTTTTAGACGACGATTCTAGGTCGAATCATATGACTGCTTACTATGGTGACCCCTATATGTTTTTACCCAAATCGAACGTTTGAGGTAAAAAACACGAAAAGAAAAATTAAAAATGTTGTTGGTTTTGAATAAAATTAAGAAAAATAGGGTAAAACCCTAATTCATTTTTACTGTTCATTTCTATTGTTCTAGAGTTCTGCAAAGAGAAAAATGGTGGAGACAATGCACAGAGCGATAGAGGTCCAGCGCGGGCTATGGGTAAGGATCTAATCCTAGTAAATTAGGTTTGAATGTAATTTGTGCAAATTTTTGTTTTAAATTTTGATTATTTTGGGGCATCGCGGCCATTTTTAGGCCGTCGACTACGTCGGGACGAAATCATCCCTATTTCATTGAAATTTTCCCTAGATCATTGATTTCATTGGAGGGCGAAATAGGCTATCTAGGGTCGATCCCGTACAACAAGGGGCGATCCCCAAGTTATGAAATCATAGACGATTTCATCCTACAAAGGACGATTTTGCCCAATTTGGGACGATATCAACCAATTTGGGATGATATCATCCTTTTTAAGAAATTAAGCTTGATTAAAATGTGTTTAATTTTTTTTTTGTAATGATTGGTTTACTAATGAATTTTATTGTTTGTTTTGTAGAAGGGATTACTAAAGAGTCAGGAATGGAAATACGAGGGACTAAGAGCTGAATTGGTTGCGCTGGATCAGGAAGAGCATGACCGACTAGCTCAGGTCAATTTACAGCATGTGGCAGAGATGCCACAAGTACTGATAGACATGGGGCTGCTGACAGCCCTAGCATAGATATGGTATCCAAGGTCGTCCTGCTTCTGGTTACTAATAGGGGAGATGGCTCCCACTCTAGAGGATGTATGGAGGATCATGAGGATCCCCATACAGGGATGGTTGATGATGCCTATGACCAATCAGGGCCAGGCAATGATGAGATTGATCGAAGACCTGAGCTTCGCCCTGGAGAAGGATGAAGTGAACATCGAGTCTCTAAGGTAGATGCATGGGGCATTTAGGCTAACTCAAGTTTTGGCAGGGGTGGTAGGTGGCTTACTGTTGTGCCACCAGAGCGGGTGTAGACTACCATGGCTCCTATCAGACGTGGTCTACGACATGAGAGACCATGGATACAGATTTTCTTGGGGTAGTTTTATGCTATGCCGCTTATATAGGATCCTACATGGGGTCGTATACAAGGAATGCCGATGTATGGTCTTGACATCATTACTTTAGGTTTGGTGCTGGAAGCACATCGTGATGCAGGAGGCCGGTAGGGCTCCCACTAACAAGGGTTGACTGGGATAGGCCCCAAGTTTTCTATTGGTGGTTACAGAGGGGTTCATAACGACAGATCTATTGATGTCACGGAGGTTGTTGGATGACCTCATCCTGGACCAGATCACCTGGAGGCCATGGTGAGAGCACCCCGGGTGGGCAGAGGATGAGCAAGAGCTGGCTCACATCAAGAAAATCTTCTAGTTGAGGATCCAGTAGGGAGAGGTAGAGCTCCACCGCTATGACCGAGTTTTATGAAATTTTGGTCTACAATAGGGGATCCCTTCTCTTAGGGATTACGAATACTCCCAAACTATTTGGGATAGTACTACATTGAGCGAGGCTCTAGACATGTAGCAATTTTGGAGTCAGGACATGGATGATGCCCCCATATAGCCAGTGGATGGCAATAATGTTGGGGTCACAGATGGGTATGATTCCTGGTACGGAGGCATCTGCCCTCCTCGGATGATGAGGGCACAGGGTCTAGTGCACGTTGTGGTGCAACATATGGGGAAGTGGCACCAGGCTGCTATTAATGCAGCACAAGGTCATGACGAGAGAGAGCAACAATGGTCTCCATAGGAGAGATGTTAGAGTATGAGTTAGGCTCCACAGAGACCTCAGGAGATAAGGAGGAGGGAGATGTGAGTCCCTTCTTAGCAAGGGGAGAGACCATCATCACCCGATAAGGGCAAGGGTGTCAAGGTAGGGGAGAGCAGCGAGACGGTGGCTCTCCGGGCTGAGGTTGCCCATCTCTGGGCTTAGGTGTAGACACTACAAGATGAGGCTACACGGCTCAGGGCTCAGAGTGGAGGGGTGAGCACTCAAGATATGGTGTGGTCTATTACTTAGACCACATTCTATCTGGGGTTATACTATCATGTGGTTCTAGAGAACCAGAGGGTACCACTGCCAGCTCCCATTGTAGAGCTGATCATGATGGGATCATCGAGGACATCCTCACGATCGATGACGAGGACCCGAGACACAACCCAAAACTCTATGGGACAACCTCCTCCATGTTCGAGTGATGGAGGATATGAGGTTGAGAGCTCGAGGGCTTCTCGAGGCTAGCTGCTACTGAGGGCAGATTGTATTATTATCACTTTTTGAGGGGATTGAGTATGCCAGGGTATGATTGTGGCATACCAATCTAGATGATGTACATAATTGATTGAGATATATAGATTATCTTTTTGTTTGATGATATGACTTGTGTATATGTTGTATGATGCTTTAATTTTGAATTTTGTGATTAATTGATGATTCATGTAATTATGTTGTTGGAAATAATTATAATTTTTATGTCATGGCATAAAATTGTAAATGAAATAATCTGATGTGCATAAATTGGTTGTTTTTGTGGTGTGATTGGATGAAAATAAAAGGGACTTCTAACAATAATTTCAAAGGACATTGTCGCTAGTATAGACCATTTCATGGAGTCGCCGCTCACTAGGTCGTCAAGCTAGTCCCAGTATAGAAATATTGCAAAAAATAAAAGAGTGCTTAAGAGACTGTCTTAAGAATTTTGTGTTGTGATGATGGAAATGATGATGGTTTGTGATTTGTTTTCAGATTTTCATAAAAATATTATGTATGACATATTTAAAGAAAATTTGATTTTTTCTAGGCATAAATTCCTAAGTGTGATAATTTTTTTTTTTGAATAAGTCCCTAGGAACTATACCATCATTGCAAAATTGAATGTTGACATAATGACATGAAATAGAATAAGTGTTCGTTCATTTTTAAATCTCAAATGTGTAACATAATGATGTAAGTCATATGTTTTTATGAATTTGTTTAAAATGAATTGAAAATAAAATTAGAACAATGGTTTGCGCTAGACATAGAATTATAGGTATAGACTTATGCCATCATCGCGAAATCCGAAGAAGAGATTGATATTGTAGTTTTATTGCATGATTGATTTTTTTGGTTTTTGATAAACAAAAAATAATAATATGAACATGAATTTATTGATTATATGTGTGTCATATGTTGTTTGAAAGCTTTTTGTGATTTTTGAAAACAATAATTATTTTTATACTAAACAGATGTTCTGAAATAAGAAGATAAAATTATTCCAAAAGTTGTAGAAATATTTTACAGTATCTCAAAGACAAATGTAGATTTATAAGGAACCCTCATGTGCAAATGTGAGTTCATTACCAATCTTGCTTTATCATAATGATAAAAAATCTCTCAAATACAAATGTGTGTGCAATTGTATTGCACATTCACCAATTTTGAGCAAGAAAATTTGATACAAGTAATTTGACTTAACCAAATGAGTGTTCCTTGACCATGATTTATATGCATGTAACCGTACTAGACTACTATGTAAGTCGGGTTATCAAGAGCTAGCTGATCCATAAGAAGACATAGGTCTATACAAAATGTGGTCGCTAATGTGACAGACATATCACCACGCGAATTACCCAAGGCCAAGCGGGTTGGGCACAAACCACCTATTATGGGGCTTACCTCACAGTTTTTGAATAATTAAGAATTCCAGGGATTCAAGCTCATTCACCCTTCTTTTCTTTTCAAGGGTTAGGGAAAGGATTTTGTTGCTTTTGCTTTTGCTTTTGATTTTCTCTTTTCTCTTTTTTTTTTTTGTATTTTTTTGTATTTTTGCTTGATATTGAGATAATGCTGAAATATTGCTATGATGAAACAAACTAATATTTTTATTTTTCTCTTTTGCTTTGAATTTTTCTTTTGCTTCCTATACTAGGGATACTTGCTCGGTTTGGCTATATGCAAGGGATTTTTATTCCGGGTAAGGGTGAGCTTGTCCTTTTGTCAATTCTCAAAGATTCTAGACCATGTGCATGATAGGATAGCAGGGGAAACTTTTCACTCAAGAAACCACTTCTACTATGTGGCATCATATTGAATTTGTAATGAAATCATTTTAATGTGAAGATATGTACTTGGTTCAAGTAAATAACAAGATCAGTTCTCTATGCTCAAAACTTTATTTAATTCAACTGTGGACTTTGATATATGAGAGATTAATAATCATATCAAATAAAATCAAGACATTTATGCATGTGAGTGTGAAAGTGCAAGATTCCAAATAAATGCTAATTTATCCAAAATATCTGAAGATATAACTGCAATACTTCACGATTTGACAAGTACGAAAATAAAAGATGTTTTTGAAGATTTTATATTTTGATTTTGAGTGATGAAAAAAAGAATAAAGACTGTTACTGTTTTTTTTTTTTTGGTGAAAAATATTTTGATATAAATGTCTAAAATGAAAAAATATACAAAATACAATATATACAAATGATGAAATGACCCAATGTTATGCATAATAACGTTTAAGATGCATAATGTTCATAGGTTCTTTAAGATATTTACCACCTAAGGTAGCTAATCGATATGCACCCGATCTAAATTTAGTAGTGATGACATATGGTCCAAGCCAGTTGGGCTCAAATTTACCTTTAAGGTCTTTAGTTGCATTAGTATTTTTTTGATTTTATTTTAAGACAAGGTCGTCGATCTCAAAGGATCGAGGATGAAATTTCTTGAGGTATGCTCTCTTAAGCTTATTTTGGTAGGCACAAAGATGCTCCAAAGCATTGATGTGCTTTTCATCTAGAAGTTCCAGCTGACTAAATCTTCTAGCACAATATTCATCTCCTAATTTAGTATCTTGAAGTAGTAGAGCTAAAGAAGGAACTTCTAATTCAAAGTAAAAAATGACTTCAGCACCATAGACCAAAAAAAAAGGTGAAGTGCTTGTGGGGGTACGAATGCTAGTTTGATAAGCCCACAAAACTGGATATAATTGGATGCGCCAATATCGACCAGATTTATTGACCAGTCTTTTGAGGATTTTAATTAATGTTTTATTAGATGCTTCTGCTTTGCCATTACCCTGAGGATAATAGGGAGTGGACCAACGATGTTGAATTTTATATTTTTGACATAATTTTTTGACATCTTTATTTTTGAAACAAGTGCCATTATCTGAGATGAGATTTGTAGGAATGTCGAACCTACAAATAATTTGGTTAAAAATAAACTTGGGTTCCAGTGTAAGAAGCTAAAGGCATAGCTTCAACCCATTTCATGAAATACTAAGTGGCGGTTATGATGAATTTGTGTCCATCAGATGACACAGGGTTGATTTTTCCAATGATGTCCAAGCCCCATTTTGAAAAGGGCCAAGGAGATGAAATAGCCTATAGTTCTTGTGTAGGCGTATGGACAAGGTCAACGTGTTTCTAGAACTTGTCGCAATGTCACACATAATCATGTGCATCATTTTCCATGGTAGTCCAAAAATATCCTATCCTAAGGAGCTTCTTAGCAATGGTGCTACCACTAAAATGCCCCCCATAAGATCCATTATGGGCTTCACTCAAAGTTGATCTAGATTTTTCTAGGTTCAAACATCTCAGTAAGATGCCTTCAAAAGATATCCTATACAAGGTATTACCAATAATTACGAAGCAACTTGCTTGTCTACGTAATAACCGACGCTGGTTGCTATTACAATCTTCAAGAAAGGTCCCATTTTGAAGAAAATTAAATATATCAGTGTACCATGGTTCTAGAGTAGTTTCGTTGATTAGAAACACATCCAAAGGTTCTAAACATGATTTTCTTGAAGTGGGTTCCTGGAGTCGACAAATAATGATGGTAGCATATTCGTCATCTAACTCCAAGGGCAAAAGAGATGCAGCTACAGCCATAGCATCAACCGCACGATTGCTAGTTCAAGGAATAGCTTCCAAGGTAACTTGATCAAATAAATATAATAATTGTAAGACATATGCTTTATATGGGCATAATTTATCAGCTCTGGTCTGATAAACATCATTGATTTGATTTATGACAAGTTGAGAATCATCGAAAACCAATAATTTTTTAATTTTTAGTGCCAAGGCTGCTCGTAATCCAAGGATGAGAGCTTCATATTCAGTAGTGTTATTAGTGCAATAAAATGTTAGTTTGAAGGACAAAGGTATAATATGTTTCTATGGAGATATTAAAATAATACCTACACCATACCCACTCATGCATCATTCTTCGTCAAAGTATAGGGACCATTGCTCAGGATGGTCTGCCTCTAATTTAATGCATTCATCAAGAAACTCAATGATGAGGGGATGGGTAGACTCTAAGGGTGCAACGACTAATTGATCTGCTATGATTTGACCTTTAACAGACTTCTATCCTATAAATGTGAGTTCAAAATTGCTTAGCACAAAACCCACTTGGCTGTGCGACCAGATAAGTACGGTCGACTCATGAGATATCGCAAAGGGTCAAATTTAGTAATAACATACATTTTCTGACTGAGCATATAATGGCGTAGTTTCTATGTAGAAAATACGACTGCTAGACATAGTTTCTCTAATGTTGTGTAGCGAGTTTCATAACTGATTAAGGTTTTGCTAATGTTATAATTAGCACGTTCTTTCTTCTCATCGTCAAGTTGAGCTAACGTAGCTCCTAAGGAAAAATATAAAGCAAAAATGTACAAGATAAATGGACGATCGGATCTAGGTGGGGAAAGCACCGGTGGTTTAAGGAGATATTGCTTAAGGAGTTCAAATGCTTCTTGGCATTCTTCATCCCAATGAAAAGAGACATCTTTTTTAAGAAGCTTAAGAAAGGGTCCAGTTTTGTCTGCCAACTTATCGATGAAGCGACAAATAGCTTGTAGCTTACCTTTTAAACTTTGTAATTCAGATATATTTGTGGGTGCGTGCATATCAGTGATAGCCACGATCTTGAGAGGGTCTATTTCAATGTCATGGAAAGAAATGATAACCCCCAATAATTTACCGGACTTAACTCCGAATATACATTTGGATGGATTTAATCGGATAAGATATTCCCTTAACCGATCAAATACTTTTCTTAAGTCATCTAAATGATCATCTTATTTGATGGAATGAACTATAATATCATCTACATAATCATGTAGAATATCATGCATCTATCGTGAAAGATATAAGTCATGGCTCGTTGATATGTTGCACCTACATTCTTTAAATCAAATGGCATCACTTTCCAACAAAAGGTTCCCCAAGGGGTAATAAAGGTTGTTTTAGCTTGATCTTCAAGAGCTATCCTGATCTGATTATAACCAAAAAATCCATCCATTAGGGATATCATTCTGCTCCCAACAATAAAATCAACGATCTGATCCATGTTGGGAAGAGGAAAATTGTCTTTAGGGCATGCAACATTAATATCTCTAAAGTCTGTGCAAACCCTAACTTTGGTAGCTTCTTTCTTAGTTACTGGAACTACATTTGAGATCCATTCAACATAATCAATGGCTTGTATAAAAATAACCTTCAAGAGTTTTTCTAATTCTCATTTGACTAGTAAGGCCACTTTAGGATGCATATCCGGATGGACTACTAGGTGATGCATAACTATAGAAGGGTCTAAACCTGGCATATCTTCATATGTCCAAGCAAAAATGTCTTCATATTCTTTAAGAAATGCAATGTATGCATCTTGTTTTTCTTGACTCAATTCTGATCCAATGTTGATGATGCGAGGGTTATTTTCGGCAATGTTGATTTTTATAACGTTTTCAACTTCCATATGTAGATCTCTCTCAAAATTAGATGGGGCGGGTGAAACACCTAATTCTTGTAATTCTTCCAAGGTTAGATTGGATAATTCGTCTTGAGGAGTCGTGGCCTCAAGCTGGGCTATACTAGGTATAGAGCCATCGAAATAAAATCCGTTATGTAACAATTCCTCAATGGAGACATCATGGAATATGTCTCCTTCCAACTCATTGTTGGATTCAACAATCATCTAAGGGTAAGCTATGGATAGCATATTGCATGTAAACAAATTATCCCTTAAACACAAAGCATTGCATTTATCCAAATAATCTTGGTAACATATAAGATGGTCATCATCCTCAAATGGAAAGGGATGACATTTACTAGGAAATAGGCCCACACCACATCGGGCAGGCCATGGTTCTACCTCAAAAGGTTCTTTCATACCATTTTGGGAAGGTCCCAAACCTTTCCGTTTATAGCCCAATCTAAGCTTTACAGGTTTAGCTTTAACATACTCTTTAGCAAAATAACAACGAGCATACCTATCATAATGAGTCTTGATGTTTCTAGGTATTCTTCCCCAGTCATATCCCTTATAAATAAAAGCACAACTCCCAACTTGGTAGATACTTCCCATAGGTTGTGGGAGGCCCAAGGTATGAGGAGAGGGTGGCAATTTATTTAAAATATGGGAATCTTGCATAGCAACATTTGTTTTTTTTTATACAAGAATTTTAGATAAATTAGGTAAGAGCTCGTCAGTAAGAGCGTAAGAGGTAGAAGGATCATTTCCTATGTTTTTGAATGCAAAAAACATACCTTTGATAGGCATAGATGTTGTAGAGATGTCGATGGATGGGTCTAAAGGTATGGAAGTTATAGGAGTAAAACAATAAGCATTGGTTGTCGGTTTAGGATCTTTTTGAGGTCCTAATGTGGTTTTTTGGAATATGGTTGAGCTATATGTAGAGGTGTGGTTGATGAGGAGGAAGGAGATGATGTTATGAGTGTGTGTTTCACACGTTTGGGCAGATGATGAGAATTAGGATGTGTGAATGACAAAGCAGAGCAAAATTGAACTTCAACAGGTTCTGCCAAAGCATACATATCAAAGGGTCTAGGAGCACCATGAATGGTAACCAATTGATTTTTAAATTCGAATTTAACACACTAATGTAAAGTTGAGGGAACAGCTTGCATCACATTGATCCAAGGGTGACCCAAAAGTATATTATATGAATTAGGGCAATGCACAATAAACACGGTCATGTCTAAGGTTCTAGGACCAACTTGCAATGGAATAGTAAAAAATCCACACGTTTCTTGTGTTTCGTCATTGAATGCTTTTATAATCATATCAATTCTTTTCATTTCGTCACTTCTAAACCCAAATATTTGGTAGAAGTCAAAAGTGCATATGTTTAAAGATGAACCATTATCAATCAAGACTCGTTTAACTGCTACATCTCCAATTAGGGCAGTAATATATAAGGGGTTATCCTTATGTAGACTATGTTGTGGTATATATCTATCTCAGAAGTCAATACAATCAACTTCTCGAGTTATGATAGTATTGGACATGGCTTCAGGTTGAATATTTTGTGGTGCCATCATTTGGCTTAATGTGAGCATTAATTCATCCCTATGGGTAGGAGAAGACCTTAAAAGATCCAAAAGGGAAATTCTAGCTGTATTATTTGATAATTGTTCATTAATATTATAAGGAGGTTTAGGTTGAACATTAGGTGCATGATTCCATTTATTGGGATTTTTCAAAACAAATGGAGCTGATCCATCATTCTGAGTTTGATCTTGTTGAGAGTTTTGAGCTTGTTGTCGAGTAACAACTCCGATGGTACCTACAATATTATTTTGTGGATGATGAATAGGTCTTGGTCTAGTGTTTATGACTTGTTCATTAGAAAGTATTTGGTGAGAATATGGTCGAGTAGTGACTCTTCTAGGAAATGGTTCTTCCGGAACCATAGAATTTGTGATGGGTTGAACAACATCTGATTCGTCTTCAAAACTATTCGATTGATTTGAGGTGATTTCCATGTCACTTTCAGTCTCATATTTGGTATCACTAAGATCAAGTGTCCGAACATTATGTAGAGTTCTAGCCATAACCATGGATAAATTTATGTCAAATATTTGTGGATCGTGAACAGGTAATTGTCCACTAATAGTTCCTACATATCAGGTAGGAGGGGGAACATTATGATTCTCAATTTTATTAGCCACCTCTTTACCATGCTTTGGCAAAGGATGTTGAAATATGTACAATGAATGATTGGCATTCTGATTCTGATTTTGGGGAATGTTATTTTGAGAATTATTAGGAGGATTTTGTTTAGGTTGAAAGGCTTGCACCTCCATCTCATTGTTATCAATCAGGTCTTGTATTTTATGTTTTAATATTTTACAAGAGTTGATAGCGTGTCTAGGTCATCTATGGAAATCACCATGTAAATCAGCTCTGTATCCAAGTATAGTTGGATCAGGTTCCTGAATATTTGGTAATTGAATCAATCCTCATGCTAGTAATTGCGAGAGAATGGTTGATAAAGGTTGATTTAACCTAATAAATTCTCAAGGTGGTTTTTTGAGAGGTTTTAGTATAAATTTCTCTATTGTTTTTGCAGCATTAATAGTAGCGATATTTCTACTATCAGTGACTCCGTCACCCATAACTTGTTTATTTTTATATTGAATTCTTGATGTTTTCTCGTCATCTTTCTTTTTGAGCTGACCTCTCCTAATGAGAGCATCTTCCACCCTTCAAGCTAAATCTATAGCTTGATCGAATGTGGTCAAGGTAGCAGTTGATAACTCAAAGGATAATTTTTCTTGTAAATTATTGATAAAAATATCCAGCATTTCTCGATAAGGTAACACAAAGTGCAATTTTCCTATCAACTGTCTCCATCGAGCTAGGAAATCAGCAAAACATTCATCTTTGTCTTGTTTTAGGTTGTACAAATATTTAATGGTTACATGCCTTTCAATGTAGGCACTAAATTGATGCACAAAATACTTAGCGGTTTCTTCGAAATTTCTCAAAGAATGAGTGGGTAGTTGATAATACCATTCTAATGCCATCCCTCCTAAAATTTTTTGGAACATTTTTAGTAATAACAAATCATCATGTGATATATCATGACATGCTATCCTAAACATACGAAGATGCTCTATGGGATCTTTAGTTCCTTTGTATATTGGTAGGACAGGCATAGGAAAGTGTTTAGGATATGGTTGTGCTACAACTATAGGATCTAGAGGCTGACTACACATCTCTCGATAATTGTACGAGGGACGGTAGGGATCTATCTGGTCCATGTGGGAGACTAACTATTTCACCATGGCTTCCAGATTACCAGTTTTTCCACCATATTGGTTTGGTGGTACATGAGTATGGGATTTGTGAGCATAGGGTGGCGTGACGTAAGGATTAGATGCTATATTGCTATTATGCAAATGGTTGGTAGGAAGAGTGTTATTTTTTTTTTTTTTTTGGTAAGTAAGAGAATATTATAATTAACACCGGGTTTTAACTGGTTGACCCAAAACCATTTTACAAAATAGGGTCCACTGACCAACTGGACAAAGGCCAAGCCCTAAAAGTTTAAGCTGACAACAAAAATGGCCAAGACCTACTCTTCCATTAGAATACGACCAAACTAAACTATGGAAGCCTAATATTATGGCCATCGAGAAAAGAAAGATGCAAAAAATAACTAACAAAGACAAAAACTAATCATGCAAGCACCATGCAGAGTAGCTTGTGCCCATATAAAAATAATAGAATATGGTCAAAAAAAAAAAAAAAAAACATCCCATAGAATGGACAGCCAAGAGGCCAAGCAGTCTTCCTTGTAGTCCTCATCTAACTTCTTATCATCGTTCTTGCCATCATATTTAGATTTTGCCTTTGACTCCTTGTGCCCCCAGGCTGCTGGCTATAAAACTAGAAGATTTAAGGAATCACACAAATCAACAATCTGCACCGATGAGGCCAGACAGGACTCTTCAAGCTGGTTGATCTTGTTGGAGGCTGATGAAATTGTCATCTTCTCCAAGACTATTATGGTGGGGTCTGGTGCCTCATTGTCAGGGATCTCCAACACTTTGTTATTTCTTGCTAGGGCCTTTTTGTGACATTGAATCCAAACACACCTTGGGAAATACTTGAGGCCAAAGCATATTTTTCCCATGCATGAATTTGTAGATAAAAAACCTATATCAGTGCCCCACCAGCTGCAAAAAACACTAGTCACATGAACAAAAAAAACAAATATGACAAAATCCATTATAAGGTTCAAATTTTTTTTTTTTTAAAAATGCCCCCATTTTCTGTCATTGATCCACTTTGAGCCTTCCAATCTAAAGTTTTTCATTATCTATCACCATTGAGACTGCATGAGGAATATTTTCAGTCCACGTGATCAAATTTGTTTGCTACAATGCCTTCATTTGCCGGCCTATCAGCTGCCATGTTTGCTTCCGGAAGGTATGCAAAATTATGGCCTCAGGTCGATCATGAATTAGAGCCCTTGCTTCATGGATGTAGTCATCAAATCTCCAAGGAGCTCTCTTAGTGTTCTTTAGAAGATTTATAATAATAAGAGAATCACCTTCCACCAACGGTTTCCCTGGATAATTCTCTGCCACCTTGAGGCTCCTCCAAAGCTGCCCTTGCTTGACCACATTGTTAGTTTGAGCTCCAAGATGTTCGCAAAAGCTACAAGCACCTCACCCTTGTGGTCTCTAAGTAAGCCACCAGCCCTGACTTCACTGGGTTGCCCCTAGATGCCCCATCAAAATTTAACTTAATCCACCCTAGGGGGGGTGGGGTCCATGTGATCATGGTTCTAGGACAGACTTGAGGATGATTGAGGCCATCAGTGAGAGGTAAGTTTAATGGCTGGCCTAATGAAGCTTCAAAAGGATTTGGAGGTCTAGATCTGCGAGGCACTAAACAAGTATTCTCATTAGCATATGCTAAAATTTTTGACGGAGACGAAAGGATGACTGAGAAACCTTATCCAAGAAGGCCCGACGATTCCTTTCCAACCATATCTGCCACAAGTAGTGATGAAGGCAGATCTTCCACATATACCTAAGACACCTATTCAAAAATGGGGAAGGCCACTGGACAAATAAGTCAAAAATGGACTGAGGATGGACCCAATAAATATGAAACACTTGTAACAGACCTAACAAGATTGAGACGAGAAAAATTACAATACGAGAAACAAATGATCAATAGACTCCCACTCGGACATACAAAGATAACACCTATTAACAACAATCACACCTCTTTTTATTAAGTTATCCATGGTGAGGATCTTATTTTGGATGGCCGACCATGCAAAAAACCCAACCTTCGGAACAATGCTTTTGGGCCAAACTTCCAAGTGAGGGAAAGTAGGTTCATCATTATCAATAAGCATCGGATAAGCGGTCTTGACGAGAAAATTCCCCATTGTCCGAAGCTTCCCGGATAAAGTTGGTCCTCAAGAATGCCGGAAGGGAGTAAAGACTGTTTTAATTCATTCTCCGAGTATTATTGATGCCCCTGGTAGATCATTATTCATTATTGGCTTCCATACCCTTCTATTGTTTGACAAAGTAATAAAATCTGCAACTTTGGTACCAAAAACTTCAATTGTCCAAGCTCTAAGGGTTGAAATGATGGGGTCTGCAGAGAGGGGATAGTCCTTTAACCATTTGTGGTCCCAAAAATCAATGTTTCTTCCATTTCCCGGTTTCCAACGTAGCCCTTTGCTTAGCAAGTTTTTAGTTTGAAGGATTGATTTCCAAAAAATTGATCCCCAGGGAGGAAAGGAATAACTTAAGAATTCAATTTCTTGCAAATACTTTCTTCGATTATAGTAATCCATTCTGCATTTGCATTTGTCAAAAGATGCCATGCTTGTTTGGCCGGGAGGGCCATGTTTAAATGTTGTATTCTCCTTAGCCCAATACCTCCAAACTCCCTTGGTTTGCAAACCCTATCCCGGGACACCAAGTGAAAGCGCTGCTTAGATTCGAGAACCAGTCCATAGGAACCTCTTCGGGATCTGTTCAATTTTAGTGTAGACACTTGTAGGAGCTTTAAAAATAGAGAGAAAGTAGACGAGGGATGCTTTGAATGGAAAAATTGGTGAGAACCGCCTTGCCGACTTGAGATAACAAATTCCCTTTCCATCCAGCCAGATTCCTCTGAATTCTTTCAATTACATTAGTCCACATGGAATCAGTAGCTTTGCCTGTAAATAAAGGAAGGCCTAGGTATGTGGATGGAAGAGTAGACACTGAGCATCCAAGAATCCTAGCAATCTTAATCTGCCTCTGAATGGGAGTGTTAAAGAAATAAATTTTACTCTTTGAAAAATTTACCTTTTGCCTCGTAGCATCCTCATATAGCTCTAGAATATGTTTTATGACCTTAGCCTCAAAAGCTGATGCAAGAGTTAACAACAAAGTATCATCCACAAACTGTTCATGTGTAACTGCCTGTGTTTGTGATGATGCTTTAATTCCTGAAATAAGACCAATATTACAGGCAGCTTTGATTTTCCTCCCAAGGGCTTCAGCCACAATGATGTGTTATGAAGAAGATTTGTTGTAGCATTATGTTGTACCCCAGATTTTTGGAAATTGATATTTGGTTTTGTTTTAGGATTTTATTGATTTGAGGTATGTTGATCAATAACTTGGTGAAATAGAGCAGTGAATGATGGTTTCTTTTGTGTGGGAATAACTCTAGGCTTGGTAACAAGTACTCTAGATGGCTGGGTAACCTGTTGTTGTTGCATTTTTTGAATTATAGCAGCCATATCCAAATTGGATGGTCCAGCTTGATAACTTTCTTGATCAACAAAGGACAAGGGATTAGTGCATGTGTGATATATGTCTTCTAGGGTTGCTTGAGTGTCACTAATTTTATCCTTGTCCATATGGATTGCTCTATTAAGAGTACTAATATTGGTATTGAGGAACTTCCAGAAATGTTCCATGTTCTCAAAAGTAACCATTCCTTCCAGAGACATTTTAAGGGATAAGGATCCGTCCTCTCTAACAGTTTCTCTTTGTTCATTTGCGTAAACAAACTCTTCTTCTTGTTGGTCTAGGGTTCCTTCTTCCTAAATTGGGTCTTTAGGAAGAACATCTGGTTTATTTACGGTTTTTCCTAACCAATCTTCTTCTACTTCAGTCTGTTTTCCATTCCTGAGTCTAGTCATTATGTTCAAATTTAGATTTTAGCAAATATATATTAATATATTTGCAACAAATTTTGGAGGTATATATTTTAATTATATACCTACTATGATGCTTAAAATAAAATTTTTTGATTCTTATTTTTGCTATGATTTTGTTTTGTTTTGTTTTTTTTTTTTTTAATTTTTGTTTTGTTTTTATGATTATAAATACAACAAACAACACACTAAACGCAAGAGACAATAATAATAAAATAATGGCTTAGTTTTCTATAAATAGTTTATATATGTCATTGATAGGATCAAGTTCATCAGGAGTCATGAAATGCTCCTCTTCAAATTGGAAATGGTTTTTCAAGAACTTAAAAAAGTGTGCTATGGTGATGTTATCTACTTCTGACTCTGACTTGTAAAAATAGAGCTCATGGCAATAATATCGATATAACACAGCTCTAGGAACTCTATTCCATATCTTTCTCTCCGTAAGATCAACCTCTTGATCCTCTATACGAGATAGAAATTTATGTACTACAACTGCATTGTCGAGGTATTCCTCAAAGGTGTACAATTCAAAAGACACAAGGGCTCTTTTATCTGCTAACCACCTATGGAAAGCTCTTTGAAGCTCATGATACAAGGTCACTTGATCAGGATCCAAGATTCTATCTAGGACAAACCTCTTGATTTTCCTAAGTTCGGTTGATCTAGATGAAATGAGATTCAATCTCCTATTAAGCTCATCCCATAAAGGTGGGACTCTATATGTTTGAGATACTCTAAGCAAAGAATTAATCTCTATGGCTTCTAATTGATTTTCAACATTAATGGTGACATTTCGTCTTTTATTATAATCTACCATCTAAATATGATATGCAATCTTTGATTCTAAATGCATTTATGTTTTTTTTTTTTTGGATTGTTTTCAAAAGGTTTTTAGTTTTCACGTCGAGTTCACCAAAATGTATCGCTCCAAATTTTTCGCATCCTTACCTTCAGGCTATAGGATTCACGCTCAGAAGGAGGATGTGAGAAGGATGGGACAATACCTCAGATTGAGAGGCCCTTTGAAGGTCCCGCCTCTTGAGGGAGGGGTATAAGGGTGAATTTTTGACGGATGGTGGGTTCACTAGGAAAATTTTAAATGGCAGTTTCCATGCCTAGGTTGATGACAGGTTTGATGTGTTCATTTTATGTTCAATCATTCAATTCTTAGTTTTGGAAAAAATGAATCTAAGCTAATCTATATGCTGATGCTAATTTTTGTGGATACAGAAAACATAAATAAATGTTGAAAACAGATAATGCACTAAATAAGACAGAATTTACCTGATTTTAGATGTCTGAATGAAGATTATGTGGTTTGTAGCAGTCCAAATCATCTTGAATCGTACATAATCATCTGATATTTCATAGAATCATCTCAGATCACAGTCGACCGTCTGAGATCAGAAGGGATCATCTGAGATCTGACGAATTCGTCAAAAACTTGTAATCACAAAAATAGATAAAAAATACCAAAAATGCAACTGCAAAAGCAAGGGGAAATGATAGAAGTAATAATGAATTTGCCTAAATGGTAGATCTGGATAGCAATTAAATAGAAATGCATCAATTTGACAATTTATTTTGACTTTATCATATATCTATACTAAATGAGGTGAACTCGAGGATGCAAAAATAAAATAAACCAAGCTAATGCGTAAGAAAATGAAGAGAAACGATAAGTAAATGCAAACTTTGGGCTCTGATTGCCCCCAATCTAGACTGCAATCAAGATCGCCTCCAACGTATGAGATCATCACCGATCTATGCCAAGATCGTCTGTAATTGTTTGGAATTGTTAGAGATGATCCGAACCTGCTCCAACTAAAAAATAATAAGATTCTTGCAAGAAGACTTGAAATACCAAATACAAACAATAGTACGAGGATGCACAAGGAGCTAACTCTGTAGATAAATCTGTCAACTAGGGGTTCAAGGGGGTTCAAGGGGATAAACTGAGAAAATCCCAATTTATATAGGATTAGGGAGAGGTTAGGAGGTTGGAAATCATCCTAATTTTGGAGATCTCCAACAAAGGAGACTCTAACTACGCAAACACGCTTTATGACCAAGTTAGAGAAGCTTTTGAAATAGAACCTAATTATGAAAATTTGGTTTTGGAATGAAATCGTCTGGACGTTCTGTTCCAAACGAATTCATTAGATCTGGGACAATTTCATCTGATCTACGACGATATCATCCAACGGTAAAAAAAATCCTTAAAATGGTGTAGAAAATGAGGAAAACGGGTAACAAGCGGTTTAATGGGCGGTTTGGGTTAAAAATTCAAATTTTAATCTTTTACTAAGGTTTAACTGCGCCAATTTTAGGGTGCTACTCTACCTTCCAATATTTGGCCAAGAATCCAAGTCTAACAGGAAAATCCCTCACTAATTTTGAAGAAATAAAACTATCTGTTGACCCACTATCAACTAAAATTTGCACATTTTTACCAAAAATTTTACCATGCAATAAAAAAGGAGTTATCTGACCATTGAGTTCAGAACTACCTATGGCTGCATAGATCCAGTGGCTAGCCTCTTCTAGAGTTTTTGGTGGTAAGTCAGCCTTGTGAGGATATTTGTTAGCATAATGAGCCCCTTTGCACACCCAGCATCCACCTGGTGGTGCTCTATTGTCTCTATTATTGCTTTCATTTCTATTCATGGATGGATTTTCTCTATCCCTTCCTTGACCTGTTGGCTTTTGGTCCTACCTCTTGGGAAATTCTTTAGCATCCTTCTTGAATTTTCTACCTTGGTAGTTGGATCTATTTTTGCCCCCTTTCTTGTTCTGATCTTCTCTTTTGGGTTTCTTGTTTTGTTCCTTCTCCCATTTCATAAAACCCACACTTTTCCACTTCTTGAGTTCATATTTTTCCTTTTCAGATAACTTTTGATAGTTAAAGTATACCTTTCTCGTTTCTTGATTAGCTTCTTCTTTTCTTGCTAGGTCAAAAGTAGTTGGTAAATTGATAGGATTATGCATGTTTACCACCATCATAATCCTAGGATGCAATCCCAAAATAAATTTTTGCATCTTCATTTCTTTGTTGCTTTCATATTGGGATGCATATTTCAGCAATTGAATAAAATTTTGGTGGTATTCATGCACCAACATACTTTCCTATCTCAAATTTGAGAAATCCCCAAATTTCTCTACATAATATTGCTTTGTCAAGAATATATCCTTGAATTCCTTGACAAACTCCTCCCATTTGAGGTCAACAACTTCAACTATCTTTGTCCTTTCTTATATGACTTCCACTAGTCCAGGGCTATTTCTATCATGTTCATTACTACCAAAGCAGTCTTGGATTCAGAGGATAGAACTACTAGAGAAAAGTAAGACTCTAGCTCACTCAACCAATTTTTGGTTGATTCACCATCACCCTTACCATCAAACTTAGTTATTACTACCTTTCTCATATTTCTATCCAACTCCTTACTCACTCTTGCCCTTCTAGCACTGGATCTCTTTGGTTCCCTAGATTCTTCCATTGATATTTCCAATCCATTTTCTCATCCATTAGTTAAGTCTTCTATGACCCGTTGTTGTTGGACAATAAATTCTTGCTGTTGGGCCATGTGAGTTTTTTGTTGGGCCATCTCTTCCCTTTGGTAGTCCATATGTGTTTGCAATAACTGCACCACTTTAGCGAGGTTTCCTACCTCCACACTGGTCTCACTCTCACTATGGAAAATATCATTAACCCTTATTTCATGCTGAGGTCCTTTTTGCCTTAGATTTATCCATGGCCTCCTTACAGGTCTTTCGGTGTCTTCCTCCTCCCTACCTCCTATAAGATTTCTTGAGGACCCACCTTGCAACAATCATGCCATTAAACCTGTAGGTGAAAGAGGTAGAGCATTAGTTATAATTTTCCAATCTATCTCACACTCAGAATCTATAGCCTAGAATCTCTTTTGCTCTGATACCATATGTAACAACCCAAGCCTATGGTCTCACTTGGTTGACCTAAAATAATATAAGCAACTAACAAAATATTTTTTTTGTAAGTTTACTAAGCAGACCCAAAAGTTACTTTCCTAAGTTCTCAGATTTGTTTACATGTTCTCATGGTTTAGATCATCCAATGACATTTTATTTATTCATTATCTTCTTAGCACAAGCATAGTTAACCATATTTGGGTCTAAGACTATTGTAGACAACCACCCAAGTGGATGAGATCGACCATATCCCATAGAGTAGCCTTTTAGTGGAGTCAGTTAGTCTCATTTATCATCCACATATACCGACATGAGGATTGAACCACAACTAGGGTTATCCTCTAGGGCCCATAACACCTAGAGGGGAACACTTATATTCCCTACCTCAACATATTGAACCCTCGACCAACCAGTCGACATGTTCTTTAAATTATATGAAAGAGGTTAGCATATTTATGCTTCTATGACTAATTATTGATTCCCTTAAACTAGAGATAGTTAGTGCCATGTCAATACCTTGACCTTGGACTTCATTTTCCAAACCCAAGATAACTCACAATAGTTTATCCCATACCAAACTCTGAGGCTATTCCAGCTAAGTATACTGAGTAAGGTTTTCATCACAGTGCTATTCGAGTTCAGCCTGGATAAAGGTGTCCCATACCACCTCTCCATATTGACCAACCAAGTCTCTTTTGACCACTTTCGTCGATCATCCGCAGACTCAAAACTTATTGTGTGCATACCCACACCTCAATATTTTCTCAAACTATAGTATAAGGAATTAGAACCTAAGCCTTCTAAGGTTTTTCCTTAAGTTAAATCCATCATCTATCTCTTCATAATACAAGCTTACAAGATCTTAAGCATTCCTTTTATTTACATACCATAAAAGATAGTCTATTTCTTTTAAAAGATGATAGGTTGTCTAAACCCAAACTACATGGTCACTAGGGTTTAAAACATATTCTAAGAGAAGAGTTTCCACCCATTTCCTTATAGGTTTGACTTCCAAAAACATGCAAGGATAAACCAGAACGTTTACCAATTTTCCATATTAAGATATATGCTTTTAGTTTACACATTAAACTAGCTAAACAACCATTCTAATGACAGCAAGACCAACATCATACTTTGGATGTATTAAAGTTAATTATAGCATTAATAGGGTTTGTAACATCCAACCTTTCCCTTGGTTCTTTCAAATATTTTTTGGTTTAACTCTATATTTGCCTTGCTTAAGGAACATGATATTACAAAATGTAGCAACCCATTGCAATTCGTGCAAAAGACAATACTGCAGCATTTAACCAGTTTAGACACAGGTTTCACCTGGCTCCACTATAAACATGCTTCACCATCAAAATATTAGAAATATTTTTAGTTTATAACAACAAACTCAAAACATAATTATTTTCTCTTTGTTTTTTATCATAACCTTTCCGAGTTTGGTCAGGTTGGTTTATTAATGTCTTATTAAGTAAAATGTAATTCACAACGTATTAAAAAAAATACAAATCCATAAGTCATTATCATTGAGTAGGGAAAAGAAGCTTTAATACACTTTAATTACAAATGTTACATTCAACTTCACCAAGCTCATGAAGACACTTCCAGAACATTTGAGTCTTTTTTTAAAATATAAACAACAATACATGCACTTCACCCTTTTTCTACAGAGACAAAGCCTTAAACTTTCACTGCTAAATAATCTCCTATCTTCCACCCTAAGGCTTGGACTGCCCAAAGGTACTGTTATCCACAAATAAACTATACTGTCACCCAGACCAAGGCTACCAAATATGTTTTCTTAACTGATGCTTTACTTCTAGTGACATGGTAGTAGTAAAGATGATTCTCACCTTGCACATCCTTGAATCAAATCTGCTCTGGTTCACCCAGCGTAGCTCCAATGATTTTTGAGAGGATGAAAACTTGAACAAGGGAAACTTAGACGATGCCAGGGATTAGACACGACTCTCTAAATATGAATATGCAATATTCTATTATGCACACATGCAACTGCACTAGAAACACTTTAGAGAAATTCACCAATCTCCTTACCCGAGATTTCCCAGAATTTTTAGAACATGTTTCCACAATTAATTTATTTAATTCATCAAGAGATGCCTATGGTTTTAAAGAGATATAAATTTATGGTTTTTCTCTTTCATTCTATTTCATATGGGATACCATTCATACACTGCACCCATCCCAACCTCTCTTCTAAATACTATCACATTGTCACACAACAACATAACAAACTACTCTTGTTTACATTCAAAGCAGCACATAACATAACAACACATTAAATCACAACAATACCGACTTTATCTTTTTCTTTCTATATGGTAGAGATATTTCAACACTTCCATTGCTTCATTTACCTTCTACTTTCACATTATATAGCAATGCAATTATAGTGAAGAGTTGTTTTGACATGGTAATAATTTACTAACTATTCCATAGCTTCCAATTACCATTTCTTACTCTAACCATTCAACAATAGCACACAACAACACAAAAATTCAATCAACCATATTTAATCATGGTATACGCATTTACAGACCTGGTTCACATGCTTTCCAACCAAACTTGTTTGTTGATATTTTAGTCTCCCTTGACTCTTTCTTCCATCTGTCTTCTCCCATGCGACCCTCCCAAAAACAAACCTTACCTTTTTGTTTTGTTCTTTCGCCTCCCAAATGATACGCAAAAATTACGTGAGTTGTTTTTCCTTTTCTCCATGCACAATGCCAAGTTGTCAAGCTTCCACTTCTACTTCATGTGCGCTCCAAGTAATTATTGCCCATTCATCATTTCACATCGCTATATTAACTAACCTTAAGCATAAATGCATTCACCACTTGGAGGTTTTAATACACATAGTTCTAACACTTCTAATTATTTCCTTAATATTCAAGATGGAGCTATCTTCACAATAGTGCGGACCACTTTATACATAAATTAAATAAAATAGAATTAATAACATTATAGCCATTGTCCTATATTTCAAAGCAAAGTAACAATAGCATTTGTATAGGTTTCCCTACATGACAACCTAATACCATATTAATTCATATATCAAACAAAAGATCATTTTTAAACAATATCCTCACACATGATTTAGCAAGCAACCATACACACATGTTATTCTTTAAGAAACTAGTGGCTCCCATCATCATCGCCACCTAAAGCAACATTTCTCATTCCTTGCCAAACAAGCAATACTTGAATCAATTTAACCCACATAGAGATGCAATATGCAATGCACCTATATGATATGCAAGCGTGAGTTTCCATGTGCTCGTGAGCCGAATCATCACCTCCCTGTCTCACATTTTTTCCCCTGACTAGCTTCCTCTCATTGTCATCATGCAACTATCCTGCGCTCACAAAAGCTATCAGCAGTACCATGGTTCATAGGAAAAAGGTAAGTATATACATATTTTACTATCCTTCAAAAATCATGCAAGGAGGGTCGTTACAAATTATGCTAGGAAGAATTTGTTTGAAGCCATTTAAATTCCCTAATATCAATCCTTAGATTTTGTAGAATGCCTTATGACTCCCTAGTATTTTATGGATAAGATATAGTGCTTTTGTAAATTATAGTTCAATATTTGATTGATTTTGTAAATTTTTATATATTCCAAAATCAACTTTTACTATCCCTTATTGCTCCTATTTATTTAAGCACTTTTTCCAAATTTTAAAGAGGTTATAATGTTGGATATTTTGTCTTATTTTTAGAAGTTTGAGACAATAATTTTATAAATATCCAACCTTGTAAAAAACTATGATAATCCTCTCTTTTAAATAATCCTTTGGAAATTAATTTAAGTGTATCTAATTTTCAATAAATTAATTTGATGTAGTAGCCCTTATGACTCCCTAAATTTTGGAAAAAATAGACCACAATAATATTTGCCAACATTTAATATTTATTCTAGAAGAAACCCTTATTACTCCTAGGTTTTATATTTCAAATATTATATTTATTTTATAAAATATTCTATGTGATGTATGGCTTTCAATATAGTCAAATTCATTCAATTTTAACCTTATAACTCCTAAGGAAAGAAAGCACATAAGAATGGGAATGAACTTTACCTTTTACCAAGCAATATTCGGTGTTGTTTTTAGATGAGCTAGGGCTGCAATATTTACGTAGATGCTTCAAATGCTTTGACTATACCCTCCAATGTAATCACTTGGAGCTTATTTTTGTATAAAGCATTCCAAATATGGCACTATTTAGACTATTCCTTTGACCTCACTTGACTTGATAATTGAAGGATTTATAACCTTCTTGACATGTTGTAACTTGGTCCTATGCACACATATAGGGAAGTGATAAATGCAAATACAAATATTGCTTCCTATCCTTGATAATTGACATCCTTAAAATGAAGAAGATTATTGTTTTAAGTGCCAAGTGACACGTCCATTTCCCTTCGAGCACTTGAGGAGAATTAGATGCTAAATAAACGCTTGTCTTCCTTCAAGTTACGTATGAACGCTACATTATTTAACAAAATATTTGGTCTCCCAACGGATAATTGTATCCCATAAACTCAGTGCACCAACCTGTTCGTGTAACTCCTCTCTTGAAGATGATAACTTGCTTGATTTGAGTGTTAGGGTTTACATTTAGTGATAAATATCACTTTCTTCTCTACATGGATGTCATCTCTATCGCTGGTTCAATGGGCCCTTTGGAGATCCTTTTAACTCTAAAAATACTCAACTCTTTTGTCATTCACCTGTAGTGTTTTTGGTTGGGATGTGGAGCAACAATTTGGAGGCTTTGAGCACCAATTTTAGCTAGTGGACATGGATTAAGAAACACTCCAATGGTGCTTTAAGTTTTCCTTCATTTCTTACTTGTTTACGTCCTCCTTTTGTATATGATGTTTCTATCAAATGATGTTGTTTCTTCCTTTGCTTTTACATTTTATCTCTTACAGGTTTGACCATCCAAGATGTGAGGAGAATGAGCCCTTTGAGTGGCTCCTTGATCTATGCTTGGATTGATGCTAGCATACGACCACTTTTTGCCTGTTCTTATAACTCCTCTTTCTGAAGTAACTAGATAAATTCCTCCTAATGTAATCTCCAACTCTAGCTATGTACCAAAGGTGGTACATTTACATGACCCAAATGATGTAATATAATCTAGCAGTATCATGAATCTTGGCTTCTCTACTTGACACTTGCATACACATGACTCTATATTGTATTCATTCTTGGACATGACTCTTCATATAACACATCCTAATATAAGAATACATGTACACACTTACATATGAGACACTTGTGCACATTTACACACATAACACATACACACTTATTTACATAAAACTTGTACATTTCTTGCACATTATTAGATTACATAAAATATTTACTCATACTCTAATCTAGAACACAACCGTAATATAATATTTACAAGGTTGTACCAAGGAGATACATTAGTATGTACCAACTAATGTAATACTCTCCAACAAGGATTTGGGTCTATGTTTTAACCTTTCCTAAAATATTTTACAAATAAAATTTCTTTTAATTTTAATAAATTTAGATGTTATACTTTCTATAAGTCTCGAAGGTGACACACACACATATACATACATACATAGGTTGCATTGTAGTTTATATGAGTTATAGCCTTCCATCCATGGTTAAGATCTTACCTTTCTAGCCTTCCAAACAAGATTCATTTTATCTAAATTAAAGTCTCATATTTCATTCTAATTTTCCTTTATTAGATAAAAAAATATATAGATAACTTAGTGATAATTTTACAACTTTAAACCCTAACATATCCCCAATAACCCATCATAAATAAATGGCAATATTATTTTAAAATATCTTATATTTTATAATATTAATCAAACTACCATTAAACTTATCATAACATGATAATAGTTATTTAAAATCAATGGAATTTTTGACTAAGGAATGATCCAAAATAAAAGTAATATCAACAAATCAAAGATGAGACTGGAAGGGACCAATTGTTACAAATTGAAAAAATCTGATTTTTTTCCATTTTTATCTTTGAGAAATCTCTCTTGAAAGCCTTGGGAGAGTCCATGGGATACTTTAAAATATTTAGTGAGGGATCCATTGATCAAAATAAAATACTTTGAAATGTTATGATAACATCTAATTCATTCATACCTACCTTGATTAAAATAAAATTTTCTCAAAATATCATTTAGAAGACTCCAACAAACCCTATTATATGCTTCGATAATATATTCTTTTACAAACATCCTATTTTTTAGTGGAATGAAGAGAATGTAAAATATCTTATGAAATTATTACATCATCAATATTATATTCACCATGAACAAAACCACCTTAATCCTCTAAGATAACACAATCTATAATAAATTCCAATTCATTTTCCATAATTAAAAAATTATCTTATAAATCATAATACAAAGGCTTATTGGAAAAATGATAAAAAAATATTCTATTACCTTTCTAGGGAATCAATAGAATAAAGGTGGCATTCATATCACTTATTATAAAGTTATTTTTCTTTGTCTCTTTAACCACATCCACTATGTCACTCTTCAACAATCCCAAAATTTTAAAAAGAAAATTACTAGAAATCCATTGGGGCCAAGCACCTTGTTAGGGTGGAATGAGAAAATTACCTCCTATAGCCCCTCCATAGAGATCTTCCTCTAAAGATTTTATTTTCCCTTATGTGATAGTTTATGGAATATTTTGCAAAAGCTTACCTTGATCCTCCTAATGCTAATGAGATAATGGAATCCTCCTATGGTTAGCCTTCTTAAGCAAGACAAGTTCCTTTCCTTTCAAGACATCGAGATGCATGATAATCACACATGCAATAAATAATATTCAAGAAAATAATATAAAATTTCAACTCTTTAAGATTCCTTGAATGGTGTCCTATTGTTTTAGGATAATATCCTTCATATCATACAACCATCTGTGTTGTATGGTCACACTCTTTGTATAGTCATAGTCATTGTATGACAACATTGATTGTATGGTGGTTGTATTGTATGATTATATGGCAGAGTTCAAGCATTAAATGATTCAATTGTATGAATGGTGAGATTTTTATAACATCAAAAACTTTGAAGGGTATGCTTCTAGTGAATTGCATGACACTTGTTGGTACTTAATGTCTGACCTCAATAATTTTCATTCACATCTAACTAGGATGGTCATCACACATCCATGATGGAACTTCAATATTGGTTGTCAAGGCTTCTATTTTAGTATGTAGTCCAATAACTTATCCTACACTCCAGATAGTAACTTGTGATGTTGCATTCCAGGCTACATAAAATATAAACTTAATAATATCATCTAATTAACCTTCACATAACATAGATAACACAAACAGTGGATTTTAAAAAAGTATTTAAAATGTTTATTCTTATTTCCTTCTTGAAAAACTAACAACAAAATAAAGGGGCACTTATATTAAACTCTATGTTTCCTATGCTCTACCCCAACACATTCCTCTCTCTTTTCCCTTTGTTGTCTACTCATTTTTAATTCTATCTCCCCATGGCATCTTCTCTCTCCACCTGTTATTCACTTATTTTTCCTTTTGTCCATCATTGTGTCTATTTTGCTTCTCCAGCCGTTCTATTTTCTTTGCCCATTTCTTTCCAACATGCCTTGGCATTTGTTTTGATTCCCTTACTCATCATCATTTTATCATTTCTTTAGTTATAGTAGGATGAAAATTTTAAATACTATGTTAATTGTTTTAGGAGCCACTCGATACTCCACATCATACTTGTTGTACAATAGGAAATATTTCATTAGTGAAGCTCATGAACATTTTAAAAGTCCATAATTGAGATTCCATACTTAGAAATATTAGAAACATTCATCCATGTTGCCACTTCAACTATTTGGTTCCTACAATTGACTATATAATCATAGTAAACCTTATTTTTTGTCCTCTCGACCACTTTGGAATCTATCACTACCTCAATTTCATCTTGTTCTTGTTGGACATTTTGAGTCCTCTAAGTCAGAGTTGTCATTGATGTCACCTGATAGAGTTATCACTCATCTCAAGGAATTCAGCAAGAAATAAAGTCGCCCAAGTCATCCAGGAAAAAGCTTCATCAGTGCAAAAGTGAAAGGAAAAAGGCTCCATAATATTTTAATATTATTGGGAGCACAGGTTAAATGATTGGTTTATAAAAACCCAAGATGGGTTATTGCAAAAGTTAAAAAGGAGGTTTAATAATTATTTATAAATCATTTAAATTCACAAGGAATTTAAATTTTATAAATAATACCAAGGTTGGGCATTAAGACAAGGTTCTAAGGTTTTATTAAACCTAAGGTTGGCTCTTTAAGACAAAGTTCTAAGGTTGATTTTAATTTATAATATTTAAATTTAAAATTAAATTTAAATTTATTATAAATTAAATCACGCCGACGTCGAATTCATTCGAAGCACCGACGTGATGCTAAGGAAGGCAAAAGGCATTATATAAATGCCAAACAAATTCATTTACCAAGGCATCCCTTGCTATTGTTTTTGAAGTGCATGCGAAAGAGATTTTTGTTTTGAAAGCCTTACGATTTTCGTGAAGGTTAAAGCTGTGAAGATTCGGAAGCCCTAAGCGCAAAGGCCAGCGTGGCCTAGTGGTATGTTGGCTTGGTGCTAAGGAGGAGGTTCTGAGTTCGATTCGCGTGAGGTCTATTTTTTGGATTGCAAGGAAGAAGCGCTCTACGTGCTTGTTGTTTTTTGGAGGTTCGTTGTTCGAAGATATTGCATGGTGGACGTGCCCTTTTAGACACGTCACGATGCATGGCCCAACGATGGCTTGGCTGTGGCTAAGGCATTGGGAAGAAAATAGTCGAGGGATCGAATCCCGTCGAGGGCAAGGCAAGTAAATTTAATTTTTGTTTAATATTTTATTTTCTGCCAAGGTTGCCTAAGGAGAAATAAGGTTATGGTATGCCCTAGGAAAGATAAATATTTATGCTGATTTTATTTGTGGAAGTATATCATATTATATATCATTGGAAAGCTATTTTCAAGAGCTACTTGTTTAGATTGCTTTGAGGGAGAAATAAGGTGTGTGCAAGAAGATATTTTTGGTTTTGTCAAGGAGTTCCAAAAGTAAGTTTGATTCATTCTTTTGAGGGATTATTTCTTGCATAAGAGGGTTTGGTGCATTTTTATTGAGTAGGAGTAATAAGGTGTTATTGAGATATTATTTTTATTATTGTGTTATTACTCATGACCTCTAACCCTTGTTGAGATTGGAAAAAGAAAGTGTGTTGAGTGTGGCAGATTTAGTGGACAACTCATAAGGCATCAAAAAGGTATGGGCAATATTCTTCATTGACTTATGTGGGTGATTGATTTCTAAAAATATATTTGGAGAGAAAAGGATTGATTGTGGTTAACCTTTTTGAGAGTTGTTGGTTTAATGCTTCAAGGTTTTCTGAATTGAGAGTTGTGATTAAACCTTGTTTTATAAGCATTGTTGTTGAAGCCCATTGGTTGTGCAAAGAACTTGAACTTGAGTTAGAAAAGAATGAGTATCATTGTTATGTGAGATTTGTTGTTGAGCATTGTTGGAAATATTTTGAGTTGGTTGATACATGCTTGGACTAGGGTTTGTGAGAAAGGATTGATCCTTGAGGTGATTGGTTGAGTAGAGTTGATTGAGCCTAGTCAAGTGATTGTGTGAAGTGGTTGTTCAAGTTCCATGAAACAAACTATTCTATATTATGATTTGAGTTGAGATTGAGATTTGAGAATAGAACATATTGAGTCTCTAACAATTCTCTTTATGCTTCTATGATATTGATTTGAGTTGAGATTGGGATTTGAGTATAGAACATATTGAGTCTCTAACAATTCTCTTTATGATTCTATGTGATTGAGGCAAGTCTTTGAGAAGGCTTGTGGACTGATTTTGTGTAAGCTTTTGTGGAAGCTTGCAATGCAGATTTGAGAAAGTCCTAGAGAGGACTTATTGAGCATATTTGGACAAGTTCTATGTGAGCTTGTTGAGCATATTTGAGCAGGTTCTATGTGGACCTATTGAGCAGATTTGAGAGTTCTAAGTGGACCTATTGAGAATATTTGAGTAGGTTCTGAGTGAACCTATTGAGAATATTTGAGAAGGTTCTTAGTGAGCCTATTGATAGAGATTTGGAGGTGACAGAGTATAGAGGACAGAGTCTCAATGGATAGAGATCCAATTACCAGGACAATTGAAGATAGATCTTCTGAGTGAGGAGTCTTCAAGTGGAGAGAGATCCACCAGTCAGTGTAGCAGAGAGACAGAGTCTTCTAGAAGATCACTAGCCAGAGTAGAAGGGGAAAGAGTTCTCCTATGGAAGAGATCCATGAACTTGATATTAGGGGATCAACATCTCCTTTGGACAGAGATCCATAAACATTATAATTGGGAAGGATTCCCAAAGAGATTATTTGAGAAATATTTAGAAGAAATATTTTCTCTATGGAGGTAGCCCACATTGGGTGAACCACATTAAAAATGATGTCTCTCATGTGTGTGATGCTTTGTGTGATGTTTACTATTTTATTAATGTTGATGCTACTATTTGGGAAAAAATTTATGTTATACTGTTCACCCCCCTCTCAGTATAAGCACATGTTCTTCAATTGGTATCAGAGCGGGTCTCTCCATGAAGAGTCTAACAACTTGGAAGAGGATCCTTTGGTAGCACACATGACTTCAGAGAATGAAGTAGAGACCATGTTTGATATGAAAGAAGAGTTCTTTGCTGCTCTCAAAAAATTGGAAAGACTAAGAGAGAAAAACTCAAGTCTGAAAGAACAAATTCAGGAAGATGAAGAAGCAAGAGTGGAATTCATACAGAATCTCATAGAACTCAAGATCAAGGTAGAAGAAGGAAAAAATATTGAGCAAGATATGGCAGATCTTCTAAAATCTAGGGAAACAGAATGTGGAATATTGGAAGCAAAAATTGTTCTCCTAAGGAATAAATTTGAAAGGACCAAGATACTACAAGAAACAGAATATGAGAAGCAGAAAGAGGAATCAAGCTTCCAAAAGGTAGAAACTTCAAACAAATAAAAGCAAGCAAAGGACATCAGAAAGGAAGAAAGCAAAGAAGAACCCTAGATAAGGGTTAATCACAAAAATAAGATGACTTCGTCACAATATCCAAGATCTCCAAACAGGTTACATAACTTCTTCCATGGTCACTATTTTTCTTGCAATAAATATGGACATAGAGTTGCTCACTGTATTCATCATGCTAGATACAATAGAAATTTCAATTCCTTTGCACCTCTCATGGATGATGATGTTATATGTTACAAATGCAATAACTTTGGGCACAAGGCTAGGTGGTGTAAAATGATATTTTCTGAGTCTAGAAAAACAAAGGATGAAAGAAAGAATGTTAGGGATAGATCTATGTTAGTACAAACAACCCTGCATGCTCAAGATAAAAATGAACAATGGTATCTGGATAGTGGTTGCTCTAGTCACATGATAGGAGACAAAGACAAGTTCATTATTCTAAAGGAAACAAATAGAGGATCAGTAAGTTTTGGTGATAATGGATCAACAAGGATTATTGGGAAAGGTACTCTAAGTCTAGACAATGGAAAAACAAAAATAGAGAATGTTTTGTATGTCAAAGGGTTAAAACACAATCTATTGAGTATAAGTCAACTTTGTGATCAAGGATACATGGTTACTTTCCATCCAGATAGATGTGAGATAAGGAAAATAGAAATAGGAAGAATTATTGCAAATGCAAGAAGGACCCCAAACAACTTATACATGCTCAATGAGATCAAAGGGGAAAAGTGCTTTCTATCACAAGAATATGAGAGTTGGTTGTGGCATAGAATATTGGGTCATTTGAATTTTGACAACATAGTCAACATAAGCAATAAACAGGCAGTCAGAGATTTACCCAAAATAAGAAGACCGTAAAATACAATTTGTGCACCTTGCCAACATGGAAAGCAAACTAGGACAACTTACAAACCAAAAGGCTATATGTCTTCTGAGCCTTTGAGTCTAATACATACTGATTTATGTGGTCCTACCAGAACACAAAGTCTTCAGGGTGAGAGTTACTTCATGTTGTTTGTAGATGATTATTCCAGAATGGTTTGGGTAACTTTCCTAAAAGAGAAGTCAGAGGCCTTCAAAAAATTTAAAGCATTCAAGAAGTTGGTTGAAAATGAAATAGGCAAAATGATTAAGTGTCTACGATCCGATAGAGGAGGAGAATTCACTTCAAATGAGTTTATAGAATTCTATGAACAACATGGAATTAAGAGAGAGTACTCAGTAGCAAGAACTCCCCAACAAAATGGAGTAGTTGAAAGGAAGAACAGGACTATTGAAAACATGGCTAGAGCTATGTTAAATGAATCTAAGTTGTCAGATGGTTTTTGGAAAGAAGCAGTATCTACAGTTGTATACATAATTACTAGGGCTCAATTAAGGGTAAATCACCACAAGACTCCTTATGAGCTTTGGAAAGGAAGACCTGCTACTGTAAAACATTTCAAGATCTTTGGAAGCAAATGTTACATAAGATGGGAAGATCAGAATTTGGGCAAATTTGATCCAAGATGTGATGAGGGAATTTTTCTTGGTTATTCTACAAAGAGCAAGGCTTACAGATGTTACAACAAAAGAACACGCACTATGGTGGAAAGTATGAATGTGACAATTGATGAGAAGATAGATTCCAGAGAATCAGTTCAGCAAATTGTGTACCAAGAAGATGGATGTTGTCCAGAAGAATTTTGTGAGGAATCAGATAATGATGAAGAAGAAATACAAAGGCTTCTTCCTAAAACTCCTTCCAGGTATGTACAGAAACATCACCCAAAATATCAGATCATCGGGAATCCAGATGAAAGACAGACAAGGAGAAGAATAATAAAACCATCTCAACAAGCAAATTTTTCTTTGCTATCTAAGATTGAGCCAAAAAATTTCACTCAGGCTAGTGAAGATGAATTTTGGGTTAAAGCAATGAATGAGGAATTGGATCAGATAGAGAAGAGCAAAACTTGGGAACTTGTTCCATGACCAAAGGACAAAAATGTGATTGGTACAAAATGGGTTTTCAGAAATAAGTTGAATGAAGATGGACAAGTGGTCAGAAACAAAGCAAGGTTAGTATGCAAAGGTTATGCACAAGTAGAAGGAATTGATTTTGATGAAACCTTTGCTCCAGTTGCATGACTTGAAGCTATAAGGATGTTTTTAGCTTTTGCAAGTTTCAAGAACTTCAAGGTATATCAGATGGATGTCAAGTCAGCTTTTCTAAATGGGGTTCTAGAAGAAGAGGTCTACATTGAACAGCCAGAGGGATTCATACTAGCAGATACACCAGATCAGGTATGCAGATTGAAAAAGGCATTGTATGGTTTAAAGTAGGCTCCCAGAGCATGGTACTCAAGATTGGATAAGTATCTACAGGAATAGGGATTCAGGAAAGGAATAGCAGACAGTAATTTGTATATCAAAAATGAAGGAAATGATCTTCTAATAGTGGTTGTTTATGTTGATGACATAATTTTTGGAGGAAACAATGACAAGATGTGCAAAGAATTCGCTAAGAATATGCAAAGTGAATTTGAGATGTCTATGCTCGGTGAATTATCCTTCTTTCTTGGTCTTCAAATTTCACAATCAGGAAAGGGAGTGTTTCTTTCTCAAGCCAAGTACATCAAGGAGATGTTGAAGAAATTTAGGTTAGAAGATTGCAAACCAGTAAGTACTCCTATGGTCACAGGGTGCAAGTTGAGTAAGGATGATGAATCTCCAGAGGTAGATCAGAGACTATACAGATCCATGATTGGCAGCTTATTATATGTCATGGCTACAAGACCAGACATAGTGCAGTCAATGGGATTAGTGGCAAGATTTCAAGCAGCACCTAAGGAAACACATGTAGCAGCAGTAAAAAGAATTTTTAGGTATCTAAAAGGGACTATGGATTTTGGGCTTTGGTATCCCAAAAGTGATAGTTTCACACTCACAACTTATACAGATGCAGATTGGGCCGACAACATTGATGATAGAAAAAGCACAAGTGGAGGAGCTTTCTTTCTTGGAGAAATTCTAGTCTCCTAGTTAAGTAAGAAGCAGGTTTCAGTATCACTATCTACAATAGAGGCAGAATATATTACAGCAGTAGCCAGTTGTACACAGGTGTTATGGATGAAGAGAACTTTAGAAGATTTCAAGATAAAGCATGATCAGCCCATTCCTATACTATGTGATAATACCAGTGCCATATGTATCTCAAAAAATCTGGTAATGCACTCCAAGATGAAGCACATTATGATTAAGTATCATTTTTTGAGAGAACAGGTGTCAGATAAATAGGTCATATTGGAGTATGTCACTACAAAGGAACATATAGCAGATATTTTCACTAAGCCACTCTCAAAGGAGACTTTTGAGTATCTTCGAGGAAAATTGGGAGTGAGACTCCCACCCCAGAATTAACCACCTCATGTGGAGGTGGGGGAGGGGCTAAGCTAAGAGGCTCATTCTTAGCCCCGAGCCCCAAAGGTGACCCTTTGCCATTGATGTCAAAGGGGGAGATATTTGTGTATTGGAAAGAGATTTGATATTTGAGAGAGCATTGAGCCAGGGGGAGCAGAAAAGAAGGTCAGGTTTCAGTAAAAGGATAAGGGTTGCCATCAATGACAAAGGGGGAGATTGTTGGACATTTTGAGTCCTCTAAGTCAGAGTTGTCATTGATGTCACCTGATAGAGTTATCACTCATCTCAAGGAATTCGGCAAGAAATAAAGTCACCCAAGTCATCCAGGAAAAAGCTTCATCAATGCAAAAGTGAAAGGAAAAAGGCTCCATAATATTTTAATATTATTGGGAGCACAGGTTAAATGATTGGTTTATAAAAACCCAAGATGGGTTATTGCAAAAGTTAAAAAGGAGGTTTAATAATTATTTATAAATTATTTAAATTCACAAGGAATTTAAATTTTATAAATAATACCAAGGTTGGGCATTAAGACAAGGTTCTAAGGTTTTATTAAACCTAAGTTTGGCTCTTTAAGACAAAGTTCTAAGGTTGATTTTAATTTATAATATTTAAATTTAAAATTAAATTTAAATTTATTATAAATTAAATCACGCCGACGTCGAATTCATTCGAAGCACCGACGTGATGCTAAGGAAGGCAAAAGGCATTATATAAATGCCAAACAAATTCATTTACCAAGTATCCCTTGCTATTATTTTTGAAGTGCATGCGAAAGAGATTTCTATTTCGAAAGCCTTACGATTTTCGTGAAGGTTAAAGCTATGAAGATTCAGAAGCCCTAAGCGCAAAGGCCAGCGTGGCCTAGTGGTATGTTGGCTCGATGCTAAGGAGGAGGTTCTAAGTTCGATTCACATGAGGTCTATTTTTTGGATTGCAAGGAAGAAGCGCTCTACACGCTTGTTGTTTTTTGGAGGTTCATTATTCGAAGATATTGCATGGTGGACGTGCCCTTTTAGACACGTCATGGTGCATGGCCCAATGATGGCTTGGTTGCGGCTAAGGCATTGGGAAGAAAATAGTTGGGGGATCGAATCCCATCGAGGGCAAGGCAAGTAAATTTAATTTTTGTTTAATATTTTATTTTCTACCAAGGTTGCCTAAGGAGAAATAAGGTTATGGTATGCCCTAGGAAAGATAAATATTTCTACTGATTTTATTTGTGGAAGTATATCATATTATATATCATTGGAAAGCTATTTTTGAGAGCTACTTGTTTAGATTGCTTTGAGGGAGAAATAAGGTGTGTGCAAGAAGATATTTCTAGTTTTTTCAAGGAGTTCCAAAAGTAAGTTTGATTCATTCTTTTGAGGGATTATTTCTTGCATAAGAGGGTTTGGTGCATTTTTATTGAGTAGGAGTAATAAGGTGTTATTGAGATATTATTTTTATTATTGTGTTATTACTCATGACCTCTAACCCTTGTTGATATTGGAAAAATAAAGTGTGTTGAGTGTGGCAGATTTAGTGGACAACTCATAAGGCATCAAAAAGGTATGGGCAATATTCTTCATTGACTTATGTGGGTGATTGATTTCTAAAAATATCTTTGGAGAGAAAAGGATTGATTGTGGTTAACATTTTTGAGAGTTGTTGGTTTAATGCTTCAAGGTTTTCTGAATTGAGAGTTGTGATTAAACCTTATTTATAAGCATTGTTGTTGAAGCCCATTGGTTGTGCAAAGAACTTGAACTTGAGTATCATTGTTATGTGAGATTTGTTGTTGAGCATTGTTGGAAACATTTTGAGTTGGTTGATACATGCTTGGACTAGGGTTTGTGAGAAAGGATTGATCCTTGAGGTGATTGGTTGAGTAGAGTTGATTGAGCCTAGTCAAGTGATTGTGTGAAGTGGTTGTTCAAGTTCCATGAAACAAACTATTCTATATTCTGATTTGAGTTGAGATTGAGATTTGAGAATAGAACATATTGAGTCTCTAACAATTCTCTTTATGCTTCTATGATATTGATTTGAGTTGAGATTGGGATTTGAGTATAGAACATATTGAGTCTCTAACAATTCTCTTTATGATTCTATGTGATTTGAGGCAAGTCTTTGAGAAGGCTTGTGGACTGATTTTGTGTAAGCTTTTGTGGAAGCTTGCAATGCAGATTTGAGCAAGTCCTAGAGAGGACTTATTGAGCATATTTGGACAAGTTCTATGTGAACTTGTTGAGCAGATTTGAGCAGGTTCTAAGTGGACCTATTGAGCAGATTTGAGTAAGTTCTAAGTGGACCTATTGAGCAGATTTGAAAGGTTCTGAGTGAACCTATTGATAGAGCTTTGGAGGTGATAGAGTATAGAGGATAGAGTCTCAGTGGATAGAGATCCAACAGCCAGGACAATTGAAGATAGATCTTCTGAGTGAGGAGTCTTCAAGTGGAGAGAGATCCACCAATCAGTGCAGCAGAGAGACAGAGTCTTCTAGAAGATCACTAGCCAGAGCAGAAGGGGAAAGAGTTCTCCTATGGAAGAGATCCATGAACTTGATATTAGGGGATCAACATCTCCTTTGGACAGAGATCCATAAACATTGTAATTGGGAAGGATTCCCAAAGATATTATTTGAGAAATATTTAGAAGAAATATTTTCTCTGTGGAGGTAGCCCACATTGGGTGAACCACGTTAAAAATGATGTCTCTCATGTGTGTGATGCTTTGTGTGATGTTTACTATTTTATTAATGTTGATGCTACTATTTGGAAAAAAAATTATGTTATACTGTTCACCCCCCTCTCAGTATAAGCACATGTTCTTCAATTATTTTTATGGTAAATTTGCTATCCACACATCTATTAAAAATTCTTAAGTGATATCTTAAAAATTATCTAGAGGTTTATCGTAGTATGGATACAAATCTGACACATTAAAAATTGATAATATGTCTACCCCTTGTAGGAGTTTGATCTCATAGGCATTGTTTGTAAACTTCTTCAAAACCTTACAAGGTCCAATCTTCTTCCAATTGATATTTTTGTAAGTACTTTTAGGAAACCTTTCCTTCCATAAATGTTCTAAGAATAAATTCCGAACCTTGAATTCTTGTATCCTTCATCTATGATCAACATTGTTTATATTTTTGTTTAGCTCAACTTTTACCTCTTGATGTAAACCATGTATATAGGAAAAAAAATATTCTACTATTGCACTTGGTCTCTACAAGTCTATTATATTCTATAATTCATCCACTCCTCTTGAACATATTCCATATACAATTTTTGATGGACTATTAATTGTACTTCTATTTCCTAAATTTTTATATTCAAATTCTACCTGTGTCAATATGGTATTCCACAACTTTGGCTTCTTTCCAAATAGACACCATAGAAAAATTTGAAGGATTATTTTCACTATTTTGGTTTTTCCATTCATTTGGGGATGATATGCTAAACTAACACTCAATTTTATACCCATTTTATTCCATAAGGTATGACAAAAGTGGCCTAAAAACTTTGCATCTCCATCCAACATAATGCTTTTTGGCAAACCATGCAATCTCATAACTTCTCAGAAGCACAAATGAACAATATGAGTGATATCATTCATTTTCTTGCAAGGTATGAAGTGTGCCATATTCAAAAACATATCAACAACAATAAAAATTGAATCATTTACTTTTTATTTTAGAGGTATTCTAAGGATAAAATCCACATTGATATCCTCCTCTTGCATTTTTGGTATTAGTAATGGCTGATATAACCCATCGTTTTGACTTCTCCATTTTGCATGCTAACAAACTTGATAATACTACACAAATATTCTTACATTCATACTCATTCTTGGCCTATAATAACTTGTAAAAAGTTATCCCATTCTTTTATTTACTTCAAAATCTCCATAAAGTCATCCACTATGATTTTATCTTATCAAGTTCTCCCTCATTGAGCTCCTTGGTTTACATAATTGTTGATCCTTGAACATTAATCCTTCTTGGATAAAATAATCCATCAATGGTATTCTATCTCTTACAGTAGGATCATTGAAGGCTACCCAAACTTTCTTGAAGTCTATGTCATCAGCATAAAGCTTCTTCATAGCATCAAAACCTACCACTTCAATTTTAATTGCATTCATAAACACATTTCTTCTACTCAAAGCATCAACTACCGTATTTGAGTACAACTTCTATGCTTTAAATAAAATGAGTAAATTTGAAGATAGTCCACCCATTTCATGTCTTTGATTCAACTTGGTTTGACTATTTATGTATTGCAAAGCATGGTGATTTATGAACAACACAAACTCCATAATCAATAGGTAATGTCTCCACTTCTTTAATGCTTGCACAATAACATAAAAATTCTAATCATAGACTAAATATTTCTTCTTAGCCTTATTCAAATTCTAGCTAAAATAAGCAATATATATATAACCTCTTGACTAGAAAAATCCTCCAATGGTTGTCTCACTAACATAACAATCCATTTGAATTTTTTTTGGCAATGCCAAAACTAGTTTCTATGTAATTTTCTCCTTCAATATTGAAAATTTATTTTTGCTATCTTCATCCAATTACATTCATGTCTTTCTCCTTTAATAATATCCATTAATGGAACACAAATTTCACTAAATTATTTTTATGAACTTTCTATTTAAAATTTGTATGCTTATAGGAGCTAATCTAGAGGAACAATATTGGATTGAATTTGTCTCCACTATGGTGTATCTTTGAAATAAAGCACCCATAAATGTACTTCAAGGGTTTGCAAATGAAAAAGCTTGATCTAGGAGAAAGCCTTCAAATATGCATCTCAAATTCTTTAGAAGTAAGGCATACATGCATGTGCCAATGTAAAAGAAAACTAAGTTGATTGCAAAAATCCTATCTTGCATATTTCTTGGCTATGATAAAGCATCAAAATTTTATTGACTAATAGGTTCAATCATCAAGAAAGTGCATATAAATATAAGGTATGATTCATTACAAATGGATATGCATAGAAGGAAGAATTAAATTATGAAGATGCATTCACACCGGCCATAAAAAACATGACCACCATTCATTTATTATTTACACTAAAAATAAAGTTTGGTTTAAAAATTCATCAAATAGATATCAAAAGTGCCTTCCTTAAATGTTATCTTGAAGAACTGTACATGACACAACCCAAAGGTTTTATTTTTAGTAGGCAATAACAAAAATACTGCAAATTAAAGAAGTCATCGTATGGGTTGAAGCATGCTCCTAGATCTTGGTACATAAGAATAAATGATCACATACTATAGCATGGTTTCACTAGAATTCCATATAATGAAAATATCTAAGTTAATAAGTTGGATCTAAGATAGTAATTCTTGTGCTTTGTGTTGATGATTTAGTGATCACCAATAATTTAGATAAATTGGTGGATGATGGAAAATGACTTGAAAATTTTATTTGATATAATAGATTTGGTACTTTTGTACTATTATCTTGGCTTGGAAGTTTACCAAAGGAAGAATCATATTATAGTCACACAAATATAGTATACCAATACACTACTAAAAAAATTCAATATGATAGATTCTAAACCTAAGGTGATACCAATGGAGAAAGGGATGCAACTATACAAATAAGGTAAATCACCTCAAGTACCAATACTCATTGTTGTCACTTGATTAGTCTCGTACACCTGACAAACTCCAAGCCTAATTTTAATTTTGTTGTAAGCTAACTTTTGATATTCTTGCAAGAACCTAAGAAGAGTTATTGTAAATATAAAAATAGGATACTAAATTATGTCTCTAGTACAATAGCATACAACCTATATTATAAGAAGAATGATAATTATTTCTTACAAGGATACATAGACTCATATTATGTTGGATCTATAGATGATAGGAAGTCAATTTCTGGATATGTGTTTCATCTAGGATCTAGACTTGATGTGTGAAGCAATATGGTTATAAAGCATACTATCATATATGGGTATGTACAAAAATTGACCAACCTTGTTGAATTGTGATAATCAAGGTATTCAAAAATTTGTCAAAAATCTAGTATTTCATGAAAAAAAATATATTGAATCTTGTCATTTCATTCAAGAAAAATTTAGAATCATAAAACATAGCTCAATTTCATTCATATTAGATATCAACTTGCAAATATTTTTACAAAGGTACTTGCACGTGTCAAATTTAAACTATTTTGTAGGTCTCTTTGCATACCAAATAATATCATAAGAAGAAGATGTTAGATAATTATCACATTACTTAGGTAATAATTTGAATGTGAAGAATACAAAGAGATATGTTGGTCTTTGAAGCACAAAGAGTCTTTGTGAATATCAAGAGATATTTTTTTGTATATATTCATATAACATGTACGCTTTGAATTTTAATAAAATAATCTATTTTTTATGTTGCTCAATCCATCACTATTAATTTTATTTAAATATATATTTATCTTAGACAAATTTGATCTTACACTTTTTTTTTTTAAATTAAGATGATCATTAGTAAACTTTAATACTATATATTACTTTATATATATTTCAAAGTCTTCAGGTTATTTATAAAATTAACATAAAAATATATCAAGATATTCACTTGGCATATTTGGCTACATACTTCAAAACTATAAAGTTTAGATAAAATTTTGAAAGTATGAGAATGTGGCTTCATACCATTCAACTAATAAAGCAATTTTATATATTTACTTTAAAAACATTAAATATAAAATATAATACTCCTATATGGATGTTTATATTATTTTATTATTAACTATATTTTAAAAGTATTAAAATTTTATTTTATATTTTTATAAAAAAAATATTTTTTTAAACTAAGTTTTAGTGGTATTATAATGGTTCTTTTAATATTATATTTTATTGAAGAAAGAAAAATAATTAGAACCTAGAGATTATAATATAGTTAGCATAATCATATATATAAAAGGAATAAATAGTCATAATATAGAATTATATTTTAACATAAATTAGGCACCTTAGAGTAGGACTTCATATTCTATAAGCACATAATGGATTTATGAAGTAGGTGACTTTAAGTTGATCACTAGGATGTATCCCACCTGTTCCCCTCATCAGGATACCAAACATACTTTGTTCAACTTCTCTTTTTCCAGACCAAATGTATCAAATTCCCTTCACTTTGAACTTAAAAATGAAATCTCTATAAAATCTACGTACCCAAACCTAAGGCCAATGGGATTGTAGCACCCTAAAATTGGTGCAGTAAAACCTTAATAATTACACTTACTCTAGTAAATAATTCAAATTCAAATTTTAACCTCCAAAACCGCTCCCAAACCGCCGCTTAATCCGTTTCCTCGTTTCTCATGCCATTTTTAGAGTTTGTTTTGACCGTTTGACGATATCGTCGCCGATCAGACGATATCGCCTCAGATCGGACGATTTCGTTTGGGCTAGGACGTCCAGACGATCTTGTCCCAAAACTAATTTTTCACAATTAGTCTCTGTTCCAACGGCGTCTCTAATCTGGGCAGAAGCGTGTCTGCGCCGTTAGAGACCCTCCCCATTGGAGATCTCCCAAATAGGGATGATCTCCAACCTCCTAACCTCCCTCCTAAGCCTATTTAATCCTAGGCCCTCCCCTTAGCATCCCCCTGGCTGAAATTCCCTGTAACTCGAATTCTACACGCACTAGACCATCTTAAATCACTATTTGCATTTGTATTTTTCCAAGTTTGTTTGCAGGAACTTCATTGTTTTTCAGCCGGAGCAAGCTCAATTCGTCTCAGACGATCTCGTACAATCTTGGACGATCTCGACCCAATTCGAGATGATTTCGACTGTAGTCCACATTGGGGGCAATCGAGTGCCCGAGTTTGCATTTCTTCATCCTTTTTCCATCGCATTATTCTTGCATTTAGTTAATTCTATGGTTATTCTTTATTATTCTGCATCTTGGAGTTCACCCATGTAGCTTTAATGCATAATAAAAGCATAAATTGTCATTAGATCGGTATAATGCATTCGTGTTTTTTCTTATTATCATCATTTTAATGTTCTTACTGTCATTTTATATCATTACCCTCTGTTATCATAGTTGCATTCTCTGTATTTTGCATCTATTTTTCTGTTTGTAGGTCTCTGATGAATTCGTCTGATGAATTCGTCAGATCTCAGACGATCTTGTCAGATAGGAGACGATCCTGTCGAATTCTAGATGATCCTGACTGCTTCAAAAATTAGAACCTTCATCAGACATCCGGATCAGGTATGGGTCTTTAATCCATCTTGTTCTTTCTATTTTTCTGTCCAAATCTGTTTCTGTCTTCATTTAAATCTGCATTTCATATAGAATAGCTTAGACGCATTTTGGCCAAACCTAGGACTTGGATGATTAAAGCTAAAACTGAACACATCAAACACATTCCCAACCTAGGCGTGGAAACTGCCATTAAACGTTTCCTGGTGAACCCCACCATCCGTCAAAAAATCACCATAATACACCTCCCCCGAGAGGCGGGACCTTCGCAAGGCCTCTCAGTCCGAGGTACCGTGCCATCCTTTTCCCATCCTCCTTTCGGGCACGGATCCTATAGCCTGAAGGTAGGGATGCAAAAAATTTGGAGCGATACATTTTGGTGAACCCGACGTGAATGCATTTAAAACCTTTTGAAAACAAAAAACAAAAAAAATAAAACAACCAAAACATAGATGCATTTCAAATCATTTAAAACTAATAAGTTGCATATCATGTTTAGATGGTAGCTCCTAAGAAAATATTAGCAAGTTACTATAAATGTTGAAAACCAATTGGCAGCCATAGAAATCAATTATGTGCTTAGTGTGCCCGAAACAGATAGAAATCAACTTTTGTGGGACGAACTTGATAGAAGACTAAGTGTCATTTCATCTAGGTCAACAAAACTTAAACAAATCAAGAGGCTTGTCCTAGATAGAATCCTGGATCCTCATCAACTCGTCTTTTATCATGAACTTCAGAGAGCCTCCCATAGATGGTTAGCTTATAGGAGAGCTCTTGTGTCTTCAAAATTGTTCACCTTCGAGGAATACCTCGAGAACGCAGCCATTATACACCAGTTCCTAGGTCGTGTAGAAGACCAAGAGGTTGTTCTTACGGATAGGGAAATATGGAATAGAGTTCCTCGAGCTGTGTTATATCGAGAGTATTGCCATGAGCTTTACTTCTATCAACCAGAATCTGAGACAGATAATATCACTATAGCTCTTTTCATTAAATTTTTGAAAGAAAATTTTCAATTTGAAGAAGAACACTTCATGACTCCTGAAGAACTCGAGCCCATTAATGATATTTATAAATTGTTTATAGAAAACTAGATCATTACTTTCAGTATTAGTTCTTGCATTTATTGTGTTGTTTGTTATCTTTACAATATTATTACAAAAACAAGAAAAACTAAAAAAACATAACAAAAACCAAAACATTTCATTTTAAATATTGTAGTAGGTATATAATTAATATATACCTCTTAAGCTTGTTGCATATTATATATATATATATATATATATATATATATATATATATATATATTTGCTGAAATCTAAATTAAGCACAATGCCTAAACTTAGGAATGGTAAACAAACTCGAAGGAGAAGAAGAAGATTGGTTAGAAGATAAAACTAGAAACCCAAATGTCCTTCCCGAAGATCCAATTCCAGAAGGAGAAACTCTAGATCAACCAGAAGATGACCTAGGTGAAGACAATGAACAAGAAGAAAATGTTAAAGAGGATGGATCCTCATCCCCTAGAGTAGCTCCGGATGGAACTATTGCTTTTGACAACTTAGATCATTTCTGGAAATTTTTCAATAATAACATTGGCGCTCTTAATATGGCAGTTCGTATTGATAAAGGGCAAATTAGTGACACTCAAGCAGCCATGGAACATATGTTTGATGTGCACACTAATCCCTTGTCTTTCATTGATCAAGAAAGTGATAAGGCTGGACCATCCAATAGAGATATGGTCACTATGATTCAGAACATGCCAAAACAACAGATTACCCAACCTCCTAAGGAACCCGTTATTGAGCCTAAAATCATTCCCACACAAAAGAAAACTTCCTTCACTGCTTTACTTCGCCAAACTATTGATCAATATGCTTCAAGTAAACAAAAACCTAAAATGAAGCCAAACACCAATTTTCAACAATCTGGAATACAACATAATACAACTTCAAAATTCCTTCATAACACCTTTCCTACCAACAATTTACACAATAGCAACATAGCATCTAATCTTCATGTCCCTCCATCATATGCTCACAAATCCCATATCAATGCCCTACCGAACCAATATGGTGGGCAAACTAGTAATCTGGAAGCCATGGTGAAACAGTTAGCTTCGCGTATGGACCAGATAGATCCTTACCATCCCTCATACAATTATCGAGAGATATGTAGTCAACCTTTGGATCCCATAGTTGTAGCACAACCGTACCCTAAGCATTTTCCCATGCCCATCCTGCCTATATATAAAGGAACCGAAGATCCCATAGAGCATCTTCGCATGTTTAGGATAGCATGTCATGATATATCACATGATGACTTGCTATTACTAAAAATGTTCCCAAAAAGTTTAGGTGGAATGGCATTAGAGTGGTACTATCAATTGCCCACTCATTCTTTGAGAAACTTTGAAGAAACAACTGAATCTTTTGTCCATCAATTTAGTGCCTACATCGAGAGGCATGTAACCATTAAAGATTTATACAACTTAAAACAAGACAAGGATGAATGTTTTGCCGATTTCTTAGCTAGATGGAGGCAGTTGACAGGAAAACTGCACTTTGTGCTACCTTATAGGGAAATGTTGGACATTTTTATTAATAATTTACAAGAACAAATATCTTATGAGCTATCAACTGCTACTTTAACTACCTTCGATCAAGCTATAGATTTAGCTCGAAGAGTAGAAGATGCCCTCATTAGGAGAGGCCAACTTAGGAAGAAGGATGATGAGAAAACATCCAGAAATCAGTATAAAAACAAACAAGTTGTAGGTGACGGAGTCACTGATCGCAGAAATGTTGCTAATATCAATGCAACGAAAACAACAAAAAAATTTATATTGAAACCGCCTCATAAGCCTCCTCGAGAATTTACTATATTGAATCAACCGTTATCAACTATTTTACCTCAATTACTCGAAAGAGGTTTGATCCAATTACCAACTATCCGGGAACCTGATCCAACTATACCCGGATACAGAGCTGACTTACACTGTGATTTCCATAGAGGGCCTGGACACTCTACCAACGCTTGTAAAAGGTTGAAACATAAAATACAGGATCTGATTGATAATAATGAAATGGAGGTGCAAGCCTTCCAACCTAAACAAAATGCTCCTAATAATCCTCAAAAGACCATTCCCCAAAATCAAAATCAAAATGCTAATCAATCATTAGACATATTTCAACACCCTTTACCAAGACATGGTAAAGAGGTGGCCAATCAAATCGAACATCATAATGTTCCTCCTCCTACCCGATATGTAGGAACTATTAGCGGACATTTACCTAATCATGATCCTCAAATATTTGACACAACTTTATCCATGGTCACAACCAGGCCCCTACATAATATTCAAACTCCAGATCCTAGTGATATAGAATCAGATACTGAAAGTGAAATAGACATCACTTCAAACCAATCGAATAGTTCTGAAAATGAATCAGATCCTATTCAACCCATCACAGATGCTATGGTTCCAGAAGAACCATTTCCTAGAAGAGTTACTACTCGACCCTCTTCTAATCAATTCCTCCCAAATGAACAAGCCATAAACGCTCAACCGAGACCAGTTCAACGTCTTCAATATAACATTGTAGGTACCATTGGAGTCGTTACCCGACAACAGGCTCAAAATTCTCAACAAGAACCAAACCAGAATGATGGATCAGCTCCATTTGTTTTGAAAAATCCCAATAAAGGGAATCATGCTTCCAATGTTCAACTTAAACCCCCTTACAATATTAATGAGCAATTATCCAATACTACAACCATAATTTCCCTTTTGGATTTATTAAGATCTTCTCCTACCCATAGGGATGAGTTGATGCTTACATTAAGCCAAATGATGGTACCTCAAAATATTCAACCTGAAGCCATGGCCAATACTATCATCACTCGAGAAGTTGATTGTATTGACTTTCGGGATAAAGATATCCCACAACACAGTTTACATAAGGATAATCCCTTATATATTACTGCTCTAATTGGAGATGTAGCTGTTAAACGAGTCCTGATTGATAATGGTTCATCTCTAAACATTTGCACTTTTGACTTCTACCAACGATTTGGCTTTAGAAGTGATGAAATGAAGAAAACTGACATGATTATCAAAGCTTTCAATGACGAAACACAAGAAACGTGTGGAGTTATTACCATCCCATTGCAAGTTGGTCCTCGAACTCTAGATACCACCATGTTTATTGTACATTGCCCCGCATCGTACAATATACTCTTGGGTCGTCCTTGGATCAATGCAATGCGGGCTGTCCCATCAACTTTACACCAATGTGTTAAATTCGAATTTAAAAATCAGTTGGTCACTATCCACGGTGATCCTAGACCCTTTGATATGTGTGCTTTGGCAGAACCTGTTGGAGTGCAATTTTTCCCTGCTCTGTCATCCACACATCCTAATTCTTATTTTTCATCTAAAACTGTGAAACACACACCCATAGCTTCACCTATTTCCCCTCCATTAATTTCATCCTCATATATAGATCAACAATCTTCTAAACAAACCACTCTAGAACCTCAAAAAGATCTTCAATCTACAACCAATCCTTCATGTTCTATCCCTATAATTTCAAAACCTATAGACCCATCTCTTAACACTTCCACATTATCAACATCTATCATACCTTCCACATCTAAAGATATAGGGAATGATCCTTCTACATCTTATGCTCTTTCGGATGAACTTTTACCGGATTTATCCACAATCTTAATATCAGAAAAAACAAATGCTTTCATGCAAGATTCAATTCTTTTAAATAACTTGCCGCCATCTCCTCGTACTTTGGGCCTCCCACAACCTATGGGAAGTACTTACCAAGTCGGGAGTTGTGCCTTCATTTATAAAGGATATGACTGGGGAAGAATCCCTCGGAATATCAAAACTCATCATGAGGGATATGCTCGATGTTATTTTACCAATGAATATATTAAAGCTAAACCCATAATGCTTAAAATGGGATATAAAGGGAAAGGCTTGGGACCTTTCCAAAATGGCATGAAAGAACCTTTCGAGGTAGAACCGTGGCCTGCCCGCTGTGGTGTGGGCCTATTTCCTAGTAAGGGTCAACCCTTTCCTTTTGAAGATGATGATCAACTCATATGTTATCAAGATTATTTGGATAGGCATGATGATTTGCCTCTAAAAAATCAGCCATTTACATGTAACATGCTATCCATAGCTTACCCCGAAATGATTGCTGACTCCGATGAGGAGTTGGAAGGAGATATCTTCCACGATGTCTCCGTTGAAGAGATGTTACACAATGGATTTTATTTTGATGGTTCTATACCAACTATAGCCCAACTTGAGACCACTAATCCTCAAGATGAATTATCCAACTTAACCTTACAAGAATTACAAGAATTGGGCGTTTCACCCGCCCCACCTAATTTTGAAAGAGATCTACACATGGAGGTAGAAAACGTCATTAAAATTAATATTGGAACCGAGGATAGTCCTCACATAATCAATATTGGATCAGAATTAAGTCAAGAAAAACAAGAGCAATACATTGCATTCCTTAAAGAATATGAAGATGTCTTCGCTTGGACATATGAAGATATGCCAGTGTCTAGACCCTTTCGTAGTCATGCATCACCTAGTGGTCCATCCGGATGCTAAACCGGTTAAACAAAAACTTAGAAAAATGCATCCCAAAGTGGCTTTGCTAGTCAAAGGGGAGTTAGAAAAACTCCTGAATGTTGTTTTTATACAAGCTATTGATTATGCTGAATGGATCTCAAATGTAGTTCCAATTACCAAGAAAGAAGCCACCAAAGTTAGGGTTTGCACAGATTTTAGAGATATTAACGTTGCATGCCCTAAAGATGATTTTCCTCTTCCAAACATGGATCAAATCATTGACTTTACTGTCGGGAGTGGGATGATGTCCTTAATGGATGGATTCTCCGGTTATAATCAGATCAGGATAGCTCCTGAAGATCAGGCTAAAACAGCCTTTATTACCCCCTGGGGTACCTTTTGTTGGAAAGTGATGCCATTTGGCTTAAAGAACGCAGGTGCAACCTATCAACGAGCTATGACTTATATTTTTCATGATATGATGCATGATATCCTACATGATTATGTAGATGATATTATAGCTCGCTCTATTAATGAAGATAATCATTTAGATGATTTGAGAAAAGTTTTTAATCGATTACGAGAATATCTTATTCGATTAAATCCAACCAAATGCATATTCGGAGTTAAGTCCGATAAACTATTAGGGGTTTTAGTTTCTTTACGTGGTATCAAAATCGACCCTCTCAAGATTGCGGCTATCACTGATATGCCCGCACCTACTAATATATCTCGAGTTACGAAGTTTACAAGGTAAGCTTCAAGCCATCCGTCGCTTCATCGATAAGTCGGCGGACAAAACCGGTCCCTTTCTTAAACTTCTTAAGAAGGATGTCCCTTTTAATTGGGACGACGAATGTAAAGAAGCTTTTGAACTTCTCAAACAATACCTCCTTAACCCACTTGTGCTTTCACCGCCTAGACCTGATCGCCCATTTCTCCTATATATTTCAGCTTCAGATTCTGCCTTAGGAGCTATGTTAGCTCAGCTTGATGATGCGAAGAGAGAACGTGCTAATTATTATATTAGCCGAACCTTCATCAGTTATGAAACCCGCTACACAACATTAGAAAAACTATGTCTAGCAGTCGTGTTTGCTACGCAAAAATTATGCCATTATATGCTTAGTCAAAAAACTTATGTCATTGCTAAATATGATCCCTTGAGGTATCTCATGAGTCGACCTTATTTATCGGGTCGCACAACCAAGTGGGTTCTTGCTCTAAGCGAGTTTGACCTCACATTCATAGGACATAAGTCTTTTAAGGGTCAAATCATAGCAGATCAATTAGTTGTTGCACCCTTAGAGTCTACCCATCCCCTCATCATTGAGTTTCATCATGAATGCCTTCAATTAGAGCGACCATATTGAACAATGGTCCTTATACTTTGATGGGCCCATTCATGAGTGCTAGGTATTATTTTAATATCCCTACAAAAACATCTTATTCCTCTGTCCTTCAAATTAACATTTACTTGCACCAACAATACTAATGAATATGAAGCATCTAATCCTTGCATCTCCATGCCTACCAAAACAAGCTTAAAAGATCATATGCTAAAAAAGTTCGTCATCGATCCTTTGAGATCGATGACCTTGTTTTAAAAGAAAATAAAAAAAATACTAATGCAACTAAGGACCTTAAAGGTAAATTTGAGCCCAACTGGCTTGGACCATACATTATCACTACTAAATTTGAATCGGGAGCATACAAATTATCTACCTTAGATGGTAAAGAACTTAAAGAACCCATGAACATTTTGCATCTTAAACGTTACTATGTATAAATTTGGTCATTTCATCCTTGTATATATTTGTTTAAAATATTTCAAAATCACTATCTTGTATTTCTTTCAATTTATAAATTCAAAAACACCAAAAACATTCATAATCATCAAAATCTTCAAAACTATTTGCTTGTATTTATTTATGGCACTTGTTAATTCTTTCAAAAACAAAAAAAATAATAATAAAAATAAAAAAACAGCAATATTCTTGACTCTTTCGAAACCAAAACAACATAAAGAAGAAAGAGAGAGTCAACATTCTCAAAACTTCTCAAAAAGTATTTATATATATCTTCTTACAAATGTTGCAGTTATATGTTTCAAATTATTTTGGATAAATTAGCATTTATTTGGAATCCCTCACTTTCACAAACACAAAAATAAATATCTTGATTTTTATCTGGCATGATTACTAATCTCTCTTATATCAAAGTCCACAAAATTCAATTAAATAAAGTTTGAGCACAGAGAATTGATCTTGTTATTTACTTAAACCAAGCACATCCTTTCACAATAAAATGATTATATTTGTAATGTCCATGCTATGCTACATAGTAGAAGTGGTTTCTTGAGCGAAAAGTTTCCCCCGCTATCCTATCATGCACATGGTCTAGAATCTTTGAGAATTGGCAAAAGGACAAGCTCACCCCTACCCGGAATAAAAATCCCTTGCTCTACAGCTAATCCGAGCAAGTATCCCTAGCATAGAACAAAAAAAAAAAGCAAAGTTCAAGAAAAAGAGAAAAAGAAAAATATTATTTTATATCATTACAGCATTATCAAGAAAAAATACAAAAAGAAAAGAAATGAAAGCAAAAGCAAAAGCAATAAAATCCCTTTCCCTACCCTTTGAAAAGAAAAGAAGGGTTGATGAGCTTGAATCCCCGGAATTCTCAATTATTCGAAAACTGTGAGGTAAGCCCCATAACAGGTGGTTTGTGCCCAACCTGGCTTGGCCTTGGGTAACTCCTAGCGTGGCGATATGTCTGTCACATTAGCGACCTTCTTTTGTACAGACCTATGTCTCGCTTATGGATTAGCTAGCTCTTGATAATCCGACTTACATAGTAGTCTAGTATGGTTATATGCATCTACATCATGGTTAATGAACACTTATTTGGTTCATTCAAATCACTTGTATCATATTATCTTGCTCAAAACTGGTAAATGAACATAGCAATTGCACACACATTTTGTATTTGAGAGATTTTGTGTATCATTATGATAAATCAAGATTGGAAATGAATTCACATATGCACATGGGATTCCTTATAAATCTAACTTTTGTCTTTAAGATACTTTGAAATATTTTTTTGCAAATTGTTTGGAATAATTCATTTTCTTCTTTAAAGTACAGTTGTTTAGTATAAAGACAACTACATACATAATAGAAAAAATCAAAATTTCTTTCAAAACCATACAATCAAAACACACCAAAAAAAAAAATATATATATATATATATATATTGTCGACTTTCGCGACGATGGTATAGTTCCAAAACCAAAATTGGAATTTTATGCCTAGCGCAAGTCCTCATCTTCATATTTTCTATTTATTAAAAATCAACCATGCAATAAAACAATCTATTTTCTTCTTTGATTTTCGCGATGATGGTATAAGTCTATACCTACATATTCTATGCCTAGCGCAAACCATTGTACCAATTTTTATTCCCCATTTATTTAAAAAAATCATGAAAACCATATGACTTAAATCATTATGTTATACAATTATTCTTTTAACAAAAAGCATGCACATTATCACTATTTCATGTCATTATGTCAACCTTCAATTTTGCAATGATGGTATAATTCCTAGGGAATTATCCAAAAAATTTATCACACTTAGGAATTTATGCCTAGCAAAAATCATTTTAACATTATTTCATGCATACTATTTTTATGAAACTCTGAAAACAAACCATCATCATCATCATTTGCACCATTGCACCAAAGTCTTAAGACAGTCTCTTAAGCACTCTTTTACTTTTTAACAATATTTCTATACTGGGATTAGCTTGACGACCGAGTGAGCGGCGACTCCATGACGGGGCACCGGGAACCCACACTTCAACAAACTTGCCTTTTCATTAAAATTTAAGAAAAAAATTACAAGCTTGAGTGAAATAGCCCGTAGGCTTTACAAAGGCCGAGTTCGGTGGCTTTGTTCTTCCTCTGTACCACTCCTCTGTTCTCCGGTCCGCCATCCTCCCATTAAAACAAAATAATGGGTTTTTTTTCATAGAGGTCCCGACCCTCTCGACAATCAATGCCTCCACCTACCAACATTCCCGCTCGAATTTCCCTCCTCTCTGGGATTTTAAATTTTAGATATAAATGCCCATCTGCTCGATCTACCTGGAGCTTGCATTAATGGCTTCTCTCGCCTTCGCCACTCTGATCGTCCCTCGCACTGTTGCTTCCTCCATCCTGCCCATACCCTATCCATGCTGTTTTGTGGAAAGGACTTTTAAAAGGTGGTTCCTCCCCTTTAATGCTCGCGGTTGTTCTCAACAACCCGAGTACGTGTTCTCCATTTTTTAATTTAAACACGTAGCCGACCGTGTGCAACACTATCCACCCCTTCTCTTTGCCACAACATACTTGGTACACGCCTCTTTCCCAATTATCATGATACACGTGGCAACCACATGTCAAACTCGACCGCTCTCGGCCGTCCGTTTGTTCTCTTTTTCGGGCCTTACTTTGCCCTCTAACTTCTTTAACTCCCGCGGCTGACCAATGCTGTGCCACGTGTCGGCCATCCGCTATTTTCTTCGGCCTTGACCTTACTTGGTCGCGGTCGACCCCTCCACCTTTGTCTTCTTCATAATTCCGTTTCCTCCCTTCTCCACTTCCGCGTTCTCCATCTTCTTTTTCCTCTACGCGGCCATCTGACCGTGCTTTCTCTTTGTTGTAACACAGCTGTTGACACACGTGTTTGCCACGTGGCACAATTTGGCCTTGCATGGCCGTCAAATCATTCTCTTTGGTCTTGTCTAGCTTGGTCGCGATACCACGACATGTCGCGATATCGCGACCCAACTCACCGCTTTGCTTCTCAATAAAGAACCGTCGAGATATCGTGACCAACTGCCTCCACGCATTCGTCTTTATGACACTGTCGTGATACCGCGACGTCACGATATCGCGACGTCGTGATATCACGACGGAAACACCATTGCACACTGCTGCTCAACCGACGTCGCGATATCGCGACGAAGTTGACCCCTGCCAAGGTCGAAGCTTCTGAGGTCGTGATTTCGCGACCTCACTCCAACTCCAGCCCAAACTTTGTAAACTTCTCCGAGACTCCCCCACTTCCTTACAAAGCTTGAACTCTCTGATTTCCTCACAAATCTTCCCCCCTTGGGAAAAAGCTGGAACCAAAAAAGCTTCAAAATACTTCGAGAATCGAGAAAATTTTCAAGGATGCAAGATTGATTGGCTACCTCCAGATGCTCCTGCATCAGACACCTAGGGTAAATAGAGAAGTGATCTTCACTTTGGTGCTATTCAGTCATCACCTTCGGCAACCCTTCCCAACCTTCACCTGCCTCTGTAACTTGTTCAACTTCTGCGTCTTGGCAAGAAAATTTTTTGCCCTCTACCAGACAAATTCTGGCATTACTGCACATCTTCTCATCCTCTGCAGACTGTTCTAACCCCGGCTCCTGGTCCATACAGCCTCTGTCTTCTTCCCGACTAATTTTCTCATTGCTGCAAACTTCTGCTGCAGCCTGCGGTATTTCCTCTTCTTGCATAGAAAAATCTATGCTTTCTTCCGGGCAGGTCCCGGTACTGCTATACTCCTCTACAACCTCTTTCATCTTCTCTTCTTTCTTTCTCCGTCTCTCTTCCCACCTTTTCTGTCGTTCTTCCTTCTCCCGTAACTTCATTGCAAGCCACTCCTTTTGCAATGATTTTAATTGTCGCTTCAAGGCTAAATACTCTTCTTCTGAAACCACATCCTCTTGGTTATCCCGTCTTCTTCGGGAATGCATTCTTTTTGCTTGCTTTTCTCACAAACTTAACTGATCCCGGTGTAGCTGCCTCACGTCCGACGGTCTGCTAACACGCTCGGGAATCCTCAACTCTCCTTCTCTCTCAACTCTCCCGTAGGTCCTGGTGCAACTGACTCACTTTCGGCGGATCTGCTGCACACTCAGGAACTCCCGCTCTGATACCACTGACGGGGCACCGGGAACCCACACTTCAACAAACTTGCCTTTTCATTAAAATTTAAGAAAAAAATTACAAGCTTGAGTGAAACAGCCCGCAGGCTTTACAAAGGCCGAGTTCGGCTCTGTTCTTCCTCTGTACCACTCCTCTGTTCTCCGGTCCGCCGTCCTCCCATTAAAACAAAATAATGGGTTTTTATAGAGGTCCCCTCCCTCTCGGCAATCAATGCCTCCACCTACCAACATTCCTGCTCAAATTTCCCTCCTCTCCGGGCTTTTAAATTTTAGATATAAATGCCCATCTGCTCGATCTACCCGAAGCTTGCATTAATGGCTTCTCTGCTTCGCCACTCTGATCGTCCCTCACACTGTTGCTTCCTCCATCCTGCCCATACCCTGTCCATGCTATTTTGTGGAAAGGACTTTTAAAAGGTGGTTCCTCCCCTTTAATGCTCGTGGCTGTTCTCAACAACCCGAATACGTGTTCTCCACTTTTTAATTTAAACACGTAGCCGACCGTGTGCAACACTGTTCACCCCTTCTCTTTGTCACAACATACTTGGTACACGCGTCTTTCCCAATTATCATGATACACGTGGCAACCACGTGTCAAACTCGGCTGCTCTCGGCCGTCCGTTTGTTCTCTTTTTCGGGCCTTACTTTGCTCTCTAACTTCTTTAACTCCCGCGGCTGACCAATGTTATGCCACGTGTCGGCCATCTGCTATTTTCTTCGGCCTTGACCTTACTTGGTCGCGGTCGACCCCTCCACCTTTGTCTTCTTCATAATTCCGTTTCCTCCCTTCTCCACTTTCACGTTCTCCATCTTCTTTTTCCTCTACGCGGCCATCTGACCGCGCTTTCTCTTTGTTGTAACACAGCTATTGACACACGTGTTTGCCACGTGGCACAATTTGGCCTTGCATGGCCGTTAGTTCATTCTCTTTGGTCTTGTCTAGCCTGGTCACGATATCGCGACCCAACTCACCGCTTTGCTTCTCAATGCTGAACCGTCGCGATATTGTGACCAACTACCTCCATGCCTTCGTCTTTATGACACTGTCACGATACCGTGACATTGCGATATCGTGACGTCGCGATATCACGACGGAAACACCATTGCACACTGCTGCTCAACTGACGTTGCGATATCACGACGAAGTTGACCCCTGCCAAGGTCGAAGCTTCTGAGGTCGCGATTTTGCGACCTCACTCCAACTCCAGCCCAAACTTTGTAAACTTCTCCGAGACTCCCCCACTTCCTTACAAAGCTTGAACTCTCCGATTTCCTCACAAATATTCCCCCCTTGGGAAAAAGCTGGAACCAAAAAAGCTTCAAAATACTTCGAGAACCGAGAAAATTTTCAAGGATGCAAGATTGATCGGCTACCTCCGGATGCTCCTGCATCAGACACCCGGGGTAAATAGAGAAGTGATCTTCACTTCGGTGTTGTTCGGTCACCGCCTTCGGCAACCCTTCCCAACCTTCACCTGCCTCTGCAACTTGTTCAACTTCTACGTCTTGGCAAGAAAATTTTTTGCCCTCTACCAGACAAATTCTGGCATTACTGCACATCTTCTCATCCTCTGCAGACTGTTCTAACCCCGGCTCCTGGTCCATACAGCCTCTGTCTTCTTCCCGACTAATTTTCTCATTGCTGCAAACTTCTGCTGTAGCCTGCGATATTTCCTCTTCTTGCATAGAAAAATCTATGCTTTCTTTCGGGCAGGTCCCGGTACTGCTATACTCCTCTACAACCTCTTTCATCTTCTCTTATTTCTTTCTCCATCTCTCTTCTCGCCTTTTCTGTCATTCTTCCTTCTCCCGTAACTTCATTGCAAGCCACTCCTTTTGCAATGATTTTAATTGCCGCTTCAAGGCTAAATACTCTTCTTCTGAAACCACATCCTCCTGGTTATCCCGTCTTCTTCGGGAATGCATTCTTTTTGCTTGCTTTTCTCACAAACTTAACTGATCCCGGTGTAGCTGCCTCACGTCCGACGGTCTGCTAACACGCTCGGGAATCCTCAACTCTCCTTCTCTCTCAACTCTCCCGTAGGTCCTGGTGCAACTGCCTCACTTTCGGTGGATCTGCTGCACACTCAGGAACTCCCGCTCTGATACCACTGACGGGGCACCGGGAACCCACACTTCAACAAACTTGCCTTTTCATTAAAATTTAAGAAAAAAATTACAAGCTTGAGTGAAACAGCCCGTAGGCTTTACAAAGGCCGAGTTCGGCTTTGTTCTTCCTCTATACCACTCCTCTGTTCTCCGGTCCGCCGTCCTCCCATTAAAACAAAATAATGGGTTTTTATAGAGGTCCCGACCCTCTCGAAAATCAATGCCTCCACCTACCAACATTCCCGCTCGAATTTCCCTCCTCTCCGGGCTTTTAAATTTTAGATATAAATGCCCATCTGCTCGATCTACCTGGAGCTTGCATTAATGGCTTCTCTGCTTCGCCTCTCTGATCATCCCTCACACTGTTGCTTCCTCCATCCTGCCCATACCCTGTCCATGCTATTTTGTGGAAAGGACTTTTAAAAGGTGGTTCCTCCCCTTTAATGCTTGCGGCTGTTCTCAACAACCCGAATACGTGTTCTCCACTTTTTAATTTAAACACATAGCCGACCGTGTGCAACACTGTCCACCCCTTCTCTTTGTCACAACATACTTGGTACACGCGTCTTTCCCAATTATCATGATACACGTGGCAACCACGTGTCAAACTCGGCCGCTCTCGACCGTCCGTTTGTTCTCTAACTTCTTTAACTCCCACGGCTGACCAATGCTGTGCCACGTGTCGGCCGTCCGCTATTTTCTTCGGCCTTGACCTTACTTGGTCGCGGTCGACCCCTCCACCTTTGTCTTCTTCATAATTCTGTTTCCTCCCTTCTCCACTTCCACGTTCTCCATATTCTTTTTCCTCTACGCGGCCATCTGACCGTGCTTTCTCTTTGTTGTAACACAGCTGTTGACACACGTGTTTGCCACGTGGCACAATTTGGCCTTGCATGGCCGTCGGCTCATTCTCTTTGGTCTTGTCTAGCCTAGTCGTAATACCGAGACATGTCATGATATTGTGACATGTCGCGATATCGTGACCCAACTCACCGCTTTGCTTCTCAATAAAGAACCGTCGCGATATCGTGACCAACTGCCTCCACGCCTTCGTCTTTATGACACTGTCGCGATACCGCGACGTCGCGATATCGCGACGAAAACACCATTGCACACTGCTGCTCAACTGACGTCGCGATATCGCGACGAAGTTGACCCCTGCCAAGGTCGAAGCTTCTGAGGTTGCGATTTCGTGACATGTCATGATTTCGCGACCTCACTCCAAATCTAGCCCAAACTTTGTAAACTTCTCCGAGACTCCCCCACTTCCTTACAAAGCTTGAACTCTCCGATTTCCTCACAAATCTTCCCCCCTTGGGAAAAAGTTGGAACCAAAAAAGCTTCAAAATACTTCGAGAACCGAGAAAATTTTCAAGGATGCAAGATTGATCGGCTACCTCCGGATGCTCCTGCATCAGACACCCGGGGTAAATAGAGAAGTGATCTTCACTTCGGTCTTTGTTCGATCACCGCCTTTGGCAACCCTTCCCAACCTTCACCTGCCTCTGTAACTTGTTCAACTTCTGCGTCTTGGCAAGAAAATTTTTTGCCCTCTACTAGACAAATTCTGGCATTACTGCACATCTTCTCATCCTCTGTAGACTGTTCTAACCTCGGCTCCTGGTCCATACATCCTCTGTCTTCTTCCCAACTAATTTTCTCATTGCTGCAAACTTCTGCTGTAGCCTGCGGTATTTCCTCTTCTTGCATAGAAAAATCTATGCTTTCTTTCGGGCAGGTCCCGGTACTGCTATACTCCTCTACAACCTCTTTCATCTTCTCTTCTTTCTTTCTCCGTCTCTCTTCCCGCATTTTCTGTCGTTCTTCCTTCTCCCGTAACTTCATTGCAAGCCACTCCTTTTGCAATGATTTTAATTGCCGCTTCAAGGCTAAATACTCTTCTTCTGAAACCACATCCTCCTGGTTATCCCGTCTTCTTCGGGAATGCATTCTTTTTGCTTGCTTTTCTCACAAACTTAACTGATCCCGATGTAGCTGCCTCACATCCGACGGTCTGCTAACACGCTCGGGAATCCTCAACTCTCCTTCTCTCTCAACTCTCCCGTAGGTCCTGGTGCAACTGCCTCACTTTCGGTGGATCTACTGCACACTCAGGAACTCCCGCTCTGATACCACTAACGAGGCACCGGGAACCCACACTTCAACAAACTTGCCTTTTCATTAAAATTTAAGAAAAAAATTACAAGCTTGAGTGAAACAGCCCGCAGGCTTTACAAAGGCCGAGTTCGGCTCTGTTCTTCCTTTGTATCACTCCTCTGTTCTCCGGTCCGCCGTCCTCCCATTAAAACAAAATAATGGGTTTTTATAGAGGTCCCGACCCTCTCGACAATCAATGCCTCCACCTACCAACATTCCCGCTCGAATTTCCCTTCTCTCCGAGCTTTTAAATTTTAGATATAAATGCCCATCTGCTCGATCTACCCGGAGCTTGCATTAATGGCTTCTCTGCTTCGCCACTCTGATCGTCCCTCGCACTGTTGCTTCCTCCATCCTGCCCATACCCTGTCCATGCTATTTTGTGGAAAGGACTTTTAAAAGGTGGTTGCTCCACTTTAATGCTCGCGGCTGTTCTCAACAACCCGAATACGTGTTCTCCACTTTTTAATTTAAACACGTAGCCGACCGTGTGCAACACTGTCCACCCCTTCTCTTTGCCACAACATACTTGGTACACGCGTCTTTCCCAATTATCATGATACACGTGGCAACCACATGTCAAACTCGACCGCTCTCGGCCGTCCGTTTGTTCTCTTTTTTGGGCCTTACTTTGCCCTCTAACTTCTTTAACTCCCGCGGCTGACCAATGTTGTGCCACGTGTCGGCCGTCCGCTATTTTCTTCGGCCTTGACCTTACTTGGTCGCGGTCGACCCCTCCACCTTTGTCTTCTTCATAATTTTGTTTCCTCCCTTCTCCACTTTCGCGTTCTCCATCTTCTTTTTCCTCTATGCGGCCATCTGACCGCGCTTTCTCTTTGTTGTAACACAACTGTTGACACACGTGTTTGCCACGTGGCACAATTTGGCCTTGCATAGCCGTCGGCTCATTCTCTTTGGTCTTGTCTAGCCTGGTCGCGATATCGCGACCCAACTCACCGCTTTGCTTCTCAATAAAGAACCGTCGCGATATCACGACGTCGTGATATCGCGACGTCACGATATCATGACCAACTGCCTCCACGCCTTCGTCTTTATGACATCGTCGCGATACCGCGACGTCGCGATACCGCGACGTCGCGATATCGCGACGAAACACCATTGCACACTGCTGCTCAACTGACGTCGCGATATCGCGACGTCGTGACGAAGTTGACCCCTGCCAAGGTCGAAGCTTCTGAGGTCATGATTTCGTGACCTCACTCCAACTCCAGCCCAAATTTTGTAAACTTCTCCGAGACTCCCCCACTTCCTTACAAAGCTTGAACTCTCCGATTTCCTCACAAATCTTCCCCCCTTGGGAAAAAGCTGGAACCAAAAAAGCTTCAAAATACTTCGAGAACCGAGAAAATTTTCAAGGATGCAAGATTGATCGGCTACCTCCGGATGCTCCTGCATCACTCCATGAAATGGTCTATAATAGCGACAATGTCCTTTGAAATTATTGTTAGAAGTATCTTTTTATCTTTTATCACATCACATCACAAACAACCAATTTGTTACATTAGATTATTTCATTTAAAATCTTATAGCATGACATCAAAATTATAATATTTCAAAACAACATAATTACATGAATCCTCAATCCAATCAGCAAATAATTCAAACATTAAAGCATCATACAAACACATAAGACAAGTCAAATGTTATAATCACAATGACACTGAGAGTGAGGGTGAATCAGTGTGTTCTTTAAAAACTTAAAAGCAATTTAGATTTTTAAATAAACTGCAGCAAATTAAAATAGAAATAATAAAAGTACTAAGAGCATCACACATAACATGACATTTTAACGAGGTTCACCGATGTGGCTACTCCTCAAAAATACTGCTTGGACTACCATCCAAATCCAATCAAATGCAAAGCTACAACTTTACATAATCATTCACCAAGACTAACTGGTAAGAGGCACCAACCTCTAAATTTTCTCTGCTACAACAGAATGGAGCACCAACTCCAATTTTTCCAGCTCCAACTGGAAAGAGGCACCAACCCCTTTTACCAAGCTACAACTTGGAGATAGTAATAAAAATTGCAGAATTAAATTGTCACCTCAATTTGCACGATCTGCTATTTTTCTTGCATTCTACTGCTTGTCGTCATTCGACTGCTGCTATGAAAAATGATTCGCACTTTTTCAAGCACTCCTCTATATCTCTCCGCGTTCTCTGCTGCAACTTCATAGAAATATTACTTCTACAGCCAGCACACTGTCATTTCACACTCGAAACACGACTTCGCATATCGCGTTCTTATCTTCTCTTTGCACCACTCACTCGGTTGCACCTTCCATGAAATCTCACTTCTACCATCTGCGTATTTTTGCCTCGGACTTTAAACATGCCATCTGCATATCGCTCTCTTTGTTCTCGATCAGTCGATATGCACTCACTCACTATCTCATCCCTGCGATCTCTTTTCTTTAACTCCAAAGAACTATCACCGACTTACACTCTGCTGCACATGAACTTCATTCGCATATATCGCATCACGCCCACACTTCAACCTTGCAACAGTCCCACCTTTTTATAGAAGAGAATATCCCATCAAAACATTCTCAAACACGTCGGCTGCAACCCTAATTAGGTCAACATGAAACCCTAGAATTTTTTGGTTGCTTAACCTTGCTTTGTCAGCAGGAAACCCTAATTGATCCATTGCAAAACCCTAGCAACGTCGGCTTTGAAAACAAGCCGGTGAACAACTTTAATTTAATTTTAAAATATTAATTTAAATTTTAAATAAATAAATAAAATTTAAACTAGATATTTAAAATTAAATATCTTCATCATCGGAGCACCTTTTTCAACAAAACAAAGAGCTAACTTGGGTTTTAAGAAAAACCCATTTCAAAACTCGTCGACCATGGATTTAAACAAAACCTATAATTTAGTCTGCCTTGGTTTTCACAAAAACCCTTCCTCTCTTTGACATCAATGACAACATCAACACTTGAGCAAGGGCAATGTACCCAAGGTACCCAAAATTGCCAACAATCTCCCCCTTTGTCATTGATGGCAACCCTTTACTAAAAAACATCTTCAAGAGCCAAAACTGAAATCAATCTCTTTGAAGTTTTGCTCCCCCTGACTTGAAGCTTTCCTCTTCACTTGAAGCTCTCCCCCTTACTCATGTCTCTCCCCCTTTGTCATAAATGGCAAAGGGCCACCTTTGGGGCTCGAAACTAAGAATGAGCCTCTTAGCTTAGTCCCTCCCCCACCTCCCCGATGAGGTGATTAATTCTGGGGTGGGAGTAAAACTCCCATTAGGCACTGAACAACATCAACGTCTATAACTTCCTTGTCGGGTCTTCTCTTGAACTCTTTGACCATATTCTTGTTCCTGTCATTGTTCTGATCCTTGGACCTGATCATGCCACTGTTCCTGTTCCTATATCCTGGAATTTCAACTCTGCACTGTCTGACAGTGTGACTTTTATTGTTGCACTTATAACAAGTAATAGTGTTGTTTCTTTTAGGCATACCTGTTCTTTGAATCCACATGTTCTGACTAAGCCAGTTCTGACTAAACCTGTTTTGACCAAGCCTGTTAGTGTGATGTTCTTTTGTTTTAAACGAAACTCTGGTCTGTTTACCCTTCTGACATGAAGCACACATACTATTTGCAAGTTTTTTAATGATTGGAATATCTCTCACTGCTTGTTTAGCGCTAATTCTTACTAGATTATCAAAACTTATGTGTTCAAGCCTCTTATGCCACAACCAGTTCTCTTCTTCTTGTCCCATGAAGCACATACCTTCTAAAAATTCTGAGAGTGTGTACAGATTGCCAGACGTCCTTGAGCCGGTTGCTATTAATTTCCCGTTCTTTGTTTTTTTGACTTCACAACCCTGCTTCTTGAACACCACTTCATGTCCTTTGTCACAGATCTGACTCACACTTAACAGGTTATGTTTCAGACCATCCACATATAGAACTTCTTCTGACTTGATTTTCCCTTCACTTATTTTGATCGATCCTTTACCTATTATTTTGGCTCCATCATTATTGTCGAACTTCACAGAACCACCCTCATATTTTTGAAGATTTTCAAATTTCTGTCTATCACCTGTCATATGACTTGAGCAGCCACTATCAAGAATCCACGGTACATATTTATTCTGAGCTCTAAAAGCAGTCTGCACTATTAAGGATTCCTGTTCTTTCCTGAGCTATTTCTTTTGTTTCCATTCTGTCTTAACTATGTTGTTGGGTTCTAGCTGAGATTTTCCCTTTTCAGAATTTTGCATATATCCTTCAGAAGAACTACTATTGTGTTTTGCCTTATATGGTTGAGTTCTTCTTTTCTGAGGTTGAAATGAAACAGACATACTACGGCAATTTCTGGCAATATGCCCAAAGTTGTGACACTTAAAGCACTCTACTGCATAATTCATTAAAGGAGCAAATGCATTTCTACTAGTGAAACTTCTTGGACCTATATTGTATTTGCAGTAAGTAATTTTATGCCCATAATTATTACATTTAAAACAAAAACCATAGAAATAATGAGTAAACCTGAAAGATTGTCTTGGCCAGGTTGTTGCTGGAGCCTTGGATCTTCTATTCTTTTGATGTGTGACCTTAGTAAAGCTATCATTGCCAGCTGTTATTTCAGGTCTGGCATTATATCTTTCTTTTGCCTGATTCTTGTCTTTGTTCTTTTCACTTTCAACATTGCTTGCTTTTGGTCCAGTTGATGATTCTCCTTCAGAAAATCCGAGACCAAATTTGATACCTGTGGATCTTTGATCGCTCAAAATTTTGTCCAATTTCATCGAGCTTTCTTCATGTTTTACATGACAGTTGATTTTTCGATCCAGCTCTTGTATCTGTATTCAAAGACTCACATTTTCTTCTTCCAATTTGCTATAGTGGTCTATCTTCATGGATACCTGTATTTCCAGATCTTCGGACATTTTCTTGTATTCTTCAGTCTGTATTTTTAAACCGGCAATAATGTTGTTTGCATCCTTAAGTTTCCTTGACAATTTTTCATTCTTCTTTTTCTCCGATTCCCATTCCGTAAGGGCAGACACTAGCTCACCCTCTAAATCAACTTTAGCCTCAACTTCTTCAACTTCAGATTTCATTCCTTCTCGCATTTTTGGTTCAATTTTCTCAACCATAGGAACTGAAACTGGCTGGGATGCCTTTTTGGATGAGGATCTATTCTTCTTAGCCATTGTGTACTAATCCAAGATCAACCCTGATTGATTTAGCCAAAATTGGGAACCTGGCTCTGATACCAACTGTTATAATCACAATGACACTGAGAGGGGGGGTGAATCAGTGTGTTCTTTAAAAACTTAAAAGCAATTTAGACTTTTAAATAAATTGCAACAGATTAAAATAGAAATAATAAAAGTACTAAGAGCATCACACATAACACGACATTTTAACGAGGTTCACCGATGTGGCTACTCCTCAAAAATACTGCTTGGACTACCATCCAAATCTAGTCAAATGCAAAGCTACAACTTTACATAATCATTCACCAAGACCAACTGGTAAGAGGCACCAACCTCTAAATTTTATCTGCTACAACAGAATGGAGCACCAACTCCAATTTTTCCAGCTCCAACTGGAAAGAGGCACCAACCCCTTTTACCAAGCTACAACTTGGAGATAGTAATAAAAATTGCAGAATTAAACTGTCACCTCAATTTGCACGATTTGCTATTTTTCTTGCATTCTGCTGCTTGTCGACATTCGACTGCTGCTGTGAAAAATGATTCGCACTTTTTCAACCACTCCTCTATATCTCTCTGCGTTCTCTACTGCAACTTCACAGAAATATTACTTCTATAGCCAGCACACTGTCATTTCACACTCGGAACATGACTTCTGCATATCGCGTTCTTATCTTCTCTTTGCACCACTCACTCTGCTGCACCTTCCATGAAATATCACTTCTACCATCTACGTATTTTTGCCTCGAACTTTAAACACGCCGTCTGCATATCGCTCTCTTTGTTCTCGATCAGTCGATACGCACTCACTCACTATCTCATCATTGTGATCTCTTTTCTTTAACTCCAAAGAACTATCACCGACTTACACTCGCTGCACACGAACTTCATTCGCATATATCGCATCACGCCCACACTTCAACCTTGCAACAGTACCGCATTTTTATAGAAGAGAATATCCCATCAAAACATTCTCAAACACATCGACTGCAACCCTAATTATGTCAACATGAAACCCTAGAATTTTTTGGTTGCTTAACCTTGCTTTGTCAGTAGGAAACCCTAATTGATCCGTTGCAAAACCCTAGCAACGTCGGCTTTGAAAACAAGCCGGTGAATAGCTTTAATTTAATTTTAAAATATTAATTTAAATTTTAAATAAATAAATAAAATTTAAACTGGATATTTAAAATTAAATATCTTCATCATCGGAGCACCTTTTTCAACAAAACGAAGAGCTAACTTGGGTTTTAAGAAAAACCCATTTCAAAACTGCTGACCATGGATTTAAAGAAAACCTATAATTTAGTTTGCCTTGGTTTTCACAAAAACCCTTCCGCTCTTTGACATCATTGACAACATCAACACTTGAGCAAGGGCAATGTACCCAAGGTACCCAAAATTGCCAACAATATGATCAACAAATATATCATCTATATATATAACAAATATATATACATCATATCAAAACTGGATCGGTATGCCACAATCTGTACCTCAGCATACTCAATCCTCTCTCAAAAATAATAAAAACTATGTCTCAATTTGTACAGTGCAGTGTAGTAGCCTAGGCTCGAGAACCCCTCGAGATCTCAGCCTCATCTCCTCCCTCGCCTTGAGGTGGACGAGGTGGCCCCATCACAGTATATGTGGTACTACGAATCCTAGTTGTCGATCAAGATGAAGTCCTCGATGACCCAATCCTGATAGGGTCAGCAATGTCAACTGGCAGCTGTACCCTTTGACCATTTGGAACCATCTGGAAGTAGATACCCTGGTAGAACATGGTCTGAGCAATCAACCACGCTAGCTCTTAAGTGCTCGCTCCTCCACCCCGTGCTCTAAGGCATGCAATCTCATCTCTGAGCTGTGTCACCTCAGCTCGATGGCATGTAGCTTCATCCTACAATGTCTGCACCTGTGCCTGGAGATGGACTGTCTTCGCTCAAAGAGTCGCTGTCTCGTTGCTCTCCCTAGTGTCAACACCCTTGCCCTTATCGAGCGATGGTGGCCTCTATCTCTATGGAGAAGGGGGTCTCTCCTCCATCCTCTCCCATTGCTATGGCCTTTGCTATTCCTGTGGTCTCCTCTGCTCTCTCCCACCATGAACCTGGGCCGCCTCAATAGCTGCCTAGCGTCACCTCCTGATCCGATGCACAACTATGTGAATCGGACCTTGAGCCCTTGTCATCCGAGGAGGGCGAATGCCTGTGTACCAGGCATCATAGCCATCAGCTACCCCAATGTCATCCCCATCCACTAGCTAAATGGGGGCATCATCTGTGTCCTGAATCCAAAAGCGTTGCATATATGGAGCCCTGCTAACTGTAGTGTTATCCCAGATAGTCTAAGAAAACTCTTAATCCCTGAGAGATGGGATCCCCTGTTGTAGATCGAACTGCCTCAAAACTCGATCATAATGGTGGAGCTCCACCTCTCCCCTCTCCATCCTCAGCTAGCAAACTTGCCTGATGCGAGCCAGCTCCTGTCTATCCTTGGACCACCCTGGATGATCCCTCCAAGGCCTCCAGGTGATCTGGTCAGAGATAAGATCATCAAGTAGTCTTCGAGACATCGGTAGATCTATCCGTCGTTGTGACCCTCTTCAGAGCCACCAGTAGAAAGCTCGGGGCCTCTCCCTGTCAACCCCTATCAAAGGAAGCCCTACCAGCCTTCGCACTATAATGTGCTCCCAACACCAAACCTATAGAAGCGATGTCATAACTAGACATCGACCGCCCTTGTATACGACCCCATGCAGGATCCTATACAATCGATATAGAACAAAGTTGCCTCAAGAAAACCTGTAGCCATGGTCTCTCATATCACAGATCACATCTGCCAGTACCCATGGTACCCTGCATCTGCTCTGGTGGCATAGCATAAGTCCACCTACCACTCCGGCCAAAACCCGTGTGAGTCTAGATGCCCCAGGCATCTAACGTAGTGACTCGATATTCACTTTGCCCTTCTCCAGGGTGAATCTCGGATCGCCACACAATCGCATCATAGTGTGGCCCTGATTTTCCGTAGGAGTGATCAACCGTCCTTGTATGGGGATCCTCAGAATCCTCCATACATCCTCCAATGTGGGAGTCACCTCCGCTATGGGTAATCAAAAATAGGAAGAACCCAGATACCACCTCTCAGCTAGGGCTGTCAATAGCCCCATATATGTAGAAAATTATGGCATCTCTGCCACATGCTGTAAGCTGACCTGTGCCAGCTGATCTCGCTCTGCCTGAGACAAGGCGACCAAGTCATCTCTCAACCCGCAATATTTCCATTCTCTGCTCTTTAGCAATCCTCTCAGCAACATAAACAAAATCAATAATAAAAATCATTAATAAATCATTAATTAAAAATACAAGTTAAAATAAGTTTAATTTTATAACTGATGATATCGTCCACAATTGGACGATATCATCCCCAATTTGAGCAAAATCGTCTCCGATTTCACAAGCTGAAATCATCCCTAATTTGACGAAATCGTCCCCCTTTCGCTGATTTCGCCCTTAGACAAAATTAGCAAACTTGAGACGATTTCGTCGAAATCGGGACGATTTCGTCCCGACAACGTCGACGGCCCAAAAATAGCCGTGATGCTCAAAAATTGCTCAAAATTCACCTAAAAAGCATGTAAATTCAACTTAAAGCATTCTAAACTAAGTTTAGACTCTTACTCGTAGCCCGCGCCGGACCTCTATCGATCTGTGCGCTGTCTCGACCATTTTGCTTGTAGAGCTCCAGAAACTAAAAATGAACAGTAAAAATGAATTAGGGTTTTTACCCTATTTTTTAATTTTATTCAACATAATTAAATTTTTTGCTTTTCTGCGTTTTTACCTCAAACGTTCGATTTGGGTAAAAACACGGAGGGGGCACCATAGTAAGCTGTCGTACGATTCGACCTAGAATCGTCGCCTAAAAATGGGAATAATTTTTGCTTTCTCATAAATCGAGAAGAACTCATCTTTAACGCATTTTCTTCGAAAAATTTTCTAAAGAGGGGGCAAAATGTAGCACCCTAAAATTGGCACAATAAAACCTTAATAATTACACTTACTCTAGTAAATAATTCAAATTCAAATTTTAACCTCCAAAACCACTCCCAAATCGTTGCTTAATTCATTTCCTCATTTCCTACGCCATTTTTAGAGTTTGTTTTGACTGTTTGATGATATCATCGTCGATTAGATGATATCACCTCATATCAGATGATTTCGTCTGGGCTAGGACGTCCAGACGATCTTGTCCCAAAACTAATTTTTCACAATTAGTTTTTGTTCCAACGATGTCTCTAATCCGGGCAGAAGCGTGTCTGCGCCGTTAGAGACCCTCCCCATTGGAGATTTCCCAAATAGGGATGATCTCCAAACTCCTAACCTCCCTCCTAAGCCTATTTAATCCTAGGCCCTCCCCTTAGCATCCCCCTGGCTGAAATTCCTTGTAACTTGAATTCTACATGCATTAGACCATCTTAAATCACTATTTGCATTTGTATTTTTCCAAGTTTGTTTGCAGGAACTTCATTGTTTTTTAGTCGGAGCAAGCTCAATTCGTCTCAGACGATCTCGTACAATCTCGAAAGATCTCGACCCAATTCGAGACGATTTCTACTGTAGTCCACATTGGGGGCAATCAGTGCCCAGAGTTTGCATTTCTTCATCCTTTTTTCATTGCATTATTCTACATTTAATTAATTCTATGGTTATTCTTTATTATTCTGCATCTTGGAGTTCACCCATGTAGCTTTAATGTATAATAAAAGCATAAATTGTCATTAGATCGGTATAATGCATTCGTGTTTTTGCTTATCATCATCATTTTAATGTTCTTACTGCCATTTTATATCATTACCCTCTGTTATCATAGTTGCATTCTCTGTATTTTGCATCTATTTTTTTGTTTGCAGGTCTCTGACAAATTCGTCTGACGAATTCGTTAGATCTCAGACGATCTTGTTAGATAGGAGATGATCTTGTCGAATTCCAGATGATCCTGACTACTTCAAAAATTAGAACCTTCATCAGACATCCGGATCAGGTATGGGTCTTTAATCCATCCTGTTCTTTTTGTTTTCTGTCCAAATCTATTTTTGTCTTTATTTAAATCTGCATTTCATATAGAATAGCTTAGATGCATTTTGGCCAAACCTAGGACTTGGAGGATTAAAGCTAAAACTGAACACATCAAACACATTCCCAACATAGGTGTGGAAACTGTCATTAAACGTTTCCTGGTGAACCCCACCATCCGTTGAAAAATCACCATAATATACCTCCCCCGAGAGGCAGGACCTTCGCAAGGCCTCTCAGTCCGAGGTACCACACCATCCTTTTCCCATCCTCATTCCGGGCACGGATCCTATAGCCTGAAGGTAGGGATGTGAAAAGTTTGGAGTGATACAGGGATTAAATAAGATAATATAATTTTGATAAATTTCTCATTGCACCATCTTTAAGATGGGTTGGACAATTTGTTAAGGTCATACATTAGCCCACCCTAGTCTCATACAAGTTCGTGGAGAAATAAGAACAAAGCAATGGTGACATTGAACCTTGGCAAGGAACTGACTCCTTTCTATCAAATATGTAGCCTATCATACTAAAATTAAAGAGTTTCCATCCTTCAAATTTATCTAAAACCATCCATAAGAAATTACAGTGACTCACTCTATTACAATAGAAACTCCATCAAATAGGACCCCTTCCAACCACATGTTTTGTTTCTAATATAATTAAAACAAAATCTGTCAAAGAAGCCACTATTTACAACAATGTAGTAACCATCCACAAATGCTTTCACTTTTTAATTCTAAAATGATAATAATTTTTCAAGCAATAATTTGTGCACATGTAAGATACAAAATCACAAGTTGCTTTTTCTTTTAAACCCTTAAAAAATTTACCCTACAATACATATAATACCTTAAAATTAAACATATAAAGATATAAATATCAATTAAAATATATTTCGAATAATACATCATTTCCAAATATATACAAACTAATTGCGACATAAATTTATCAAAAGGAATGACAAATTTAAAATAGAAACACCATATTTAGCTGTCTTGCATTCCCTAACATTTAACCACATAAATTATTATACAAAAAAATAAATGGGTCTAAGACCCTACCTTCAATAATTGTAATAATAGTAAACTTAAGAAGCTTATTTCCAATGTACCAACTCTCCTTTCCATCCTAAAGTTCTTCCTCTCATTTACTCTAGATGTTAAAGAATAAGTCCTCTTAATTTCCTTTTTAACTCTTTTATGGGTTTCTCATAAAAAAGAAAGTATTCTAATAGAAAAATAAAGATATCACTCATTCCTAAAATTTCATCCTAATAACTTAAAAATAATAATATAAATAACTTTATTGATTCATATTGTTCATTCTATTTTTAAAGATTAAAGCATAGAAAATTTATTTTTAAAAATAATGCAATATTATTATTTGTTATATAAAGTAAAATCTACATATTGTAATATCCATTTAGTGTCTAAAAGAATACAAATGCAAAATTCAACATTATAATCAATGTCCACTAAGCATCTAAATCCAAAATCAAGGAGGCCATTCATAAAATAATAGAGACTAGAAAACAAAGCATGGCAAGTTTAGGAAGGTCATCTTCCATTGAAAATCATTGAACTCAAATCTCAATATGGTGTCATGTGCTTGGGTTTGCACTCCTAGTTTGAATTATGAAACCCTTTGAAGATATACACCTAGAAGTGACAAACTCAATGTTCATTTGAACCTAGCCAACTTATTTACACCCATGAAACAAACCTTTAGAAATATATTATTATTATGCATTAATATAATTCATTTATTTTAATTATGTTTATTTTATTTTATTTTTAATTATAATATAATTAGTATTTAATTTTTATTAAAAAAAGTCAAACCTTTATTATTATGATATTACAAAAAATGTATTATCACATGTTATATTATTATATAAAAGTGTATCAAAATTCTAATCTTTTAAAATATATTATAGGTATACAATTACATTCTACTTCCTCTTTATAATTTACATTATAAATTATTTACACTTTTAAATTATTTCTTTTCATATTATATTTCATTTTTAACAAAAATCTACATATATAACAACTATTAGATTGAAAAAAAAGTAACATGTATTCTATAATTCAATTGAAATTGTATTTAGCTTCAATCTATCCAAATATGCAAAATATAATTAATAGCTCTTTTTTAATATATTTTTTCTCTTAGGAGGATTACATCTTAATATCAAATCTATATCTTGTTCAAGAGGTTGATCTATTTCTTTAATTCCATATAACATTTACATATAATTCTTTTTCTAAAATTGAAACATAATTTTAGTATTTAAAAATCAAATAACAATTTTTATTTTATGGATGTAAAACATGGGTTAATAAAAAAAATTAATTAAAATAGAAATAAATAAGAAGGATCTATAATGTTTGATAATAAAAAAAATTAAAATTTAAAATGTTAGTTTATGTAAAACACTTCAATAATATGTATTTTATATTAATAAATATTTAATTTTATTAAAAATATTTTTATCATTTCTTTTTTATAAATACAAATGTTATGATTAGTATTTTAAACTATTAAAAAATAATAGATGATGAAAGATTATAATAATTAAATATTTGAAGATAAAACAAAACAATAAATAAATGAATATATGAAATATTTAAATAAATTGAATGTTTAAACAATAACAAGGATATAAGGGTCTATGTTATGTGCAATTCAGTGACAAGAAAACAAGTTTTATTATTGAATTGAATTTTATATATGTACACCATCAAAAGATACATATAAAAACAAACATCAAATAAAAGTAAAGATGCTTATGAATTAATTATTGAATTGAATTTTATATATGTGCACCATTAAAAGATAATACAAAAACAAACATCAAATAAAAGTAAAGGTGTTTATGAATTAATTGAAGTTTAATTTATATCAACTCAAATGTAAAATAGTTAATTGAAAGACCAAACTATTAATGGATAAAAATACATAATAAAACATTTCAGTAGTCTTTATGGTCATCTTCTATTCTTATTTATAAAGAGCAGCCATTTCTAAAATATTTTGGGTATGTGTTTGCCAAATTTTCCATGAAGGCATTTAGGTCATTTTTATCTATTTTTCAAGTGGATTAGTAAATGGATTTCATGCACAGAAGTTAAAAAAACAATTTCATTTGTCTCAGGCAATTCAAGACATAATCCCTCTTAAAATGCTTCATAAAACTGGGGTTTGAATCCTACGTAGTTGGTGGAAGGACTAGAAATGGTATACCGACATTTCTTTTAGTAACTATAATATGAGAAAGAGTTTTTTTGAATCTTACCACATTTGTCCATGGTTCCCAAGTTAAATGAGTGATGGAGAATCCAAGTAACCAACAGATATTGGAAAAAAAAATTTCACATTCTATGGGATGATATCTAAAGTGGCTCACTTTCTTTGGTGTCTCCTTTTTTAGGGACTTCTTCTAGGAGAATGCCTTCATCATTTAGGAATGTACATTTCCAACTGTCCTTTTTGTCATTGCTAGGAATCCATTGAACAATTATTTTGGTATTGTCCTAAGGCCCAAGCGGTATGAAAATGGATTCATGAGTTTTAAACCTTTTAGGAAAACCCTTTTCTTGGCCTATAGTTCTTCTTGGGGATGCAACTCAAATTTCAATACATATGGAATAGATTTAACATATTTTTAGGGTTGATATTCTATTTAACATATGGAAAAATTGTAATGGAATTTTTTTTTGCTTAGCATGCATCTCCAAAGTTTTCCATGTATTCAAAAGCTCTAATATGCTCTAATGTTTTACTTTAGATTCAAGCATAGGCAAACAAGGTTTCCCTCTCTAACTCACCAAAGATAATCTTCTTCTCAACAATAGGATCGAGGTCAAAGGACTTTGACTCCTTGTAGCCCTTACCCACAAGAGTAACGTGCTAAGGAAGGATTTTGTTCTCTGCCACAATATTACCATTAAAGATCATTATCTAGTTGGGCTACCACTTTATCCCAAATCGTAGGTGACACTTAAAAGTTGTATGGAGATTGTTTTAGGTGGGATTCATTTCCCATAGACCCTAATACTCCCATCAATTGGGGAAATCCTTCGAATAAGGACCCCTCGTCATCTCCTAGTGCTACTCCTATGATGACTTTAGTACTAGTGGGCCTTCTACCATTTCTTTTTTATGGATATATTAATTGTTTTATAGTTATCCTAGGCATTTTTTTGGTATTGGGTCAATTTTCTGCATAGGATTTTGTGGTGTGCATCCATACCACCATTTCTACCATTTCTTTTGTGAATGATGCACTCTTATTTTTAAATAATATCAAGTAACTTAAAAAACATTTCATTTTACAATACAATATTTATTATAATTATTATTTTTTACAAGGTTTTTTCCACCTAACCCATCTCAATAAATATTTACTCGAATGAGGGGACCTAGAGAGGTTCTCGATTGAAACTGTCGATTTCAAAATGGTAAACATTCAACGAAAAACCAATAGATCTACTACCTCTGCCCTTTATTATAATTAATTATATTAATACTTTAACTAGGATTGAGATCCCTCATTAACAAAAAAAATTAGGTTTTTAACTCAAAATTTTAATCTCTATTTTAATAACGCACTCGTAAAGGCATTGGGTTCTCCTAATAGAGACCCAAATTCAAATGATGGGAAGGGTGACCCTCTACCATCAACCTATTCAAAAAAGTAAATTAATACTTTAAAAATAAATTATATAATTAAAAATTTAAATATAAAAAATAAAAAATAATCAATATCAACAACAATAAATAAATCAAACTTTATACTTTTCTACAACCTTACTTTACCTGTTTAATATAATATGGACAATTTAGAATGGATCTTAGATAGGAGAGTTGGTCTCAACCACATTATTTTTAGTAGCTGTTAAGTGTAGGGTTCAAACTACAAGGGTTGCTCCCATTAAATCTATTCCACCTTGTTAGTCTTGACCCGACATGAAGAGAATCACCAATCACCGGTCGTTTCAAATTCCAATCATCATTGTCTGACTAACATGTAATTAGAGGATTCAAATCAGACTACTACCTTTGCAAACAGGGTGATCCCGAGGTTTGAACTTAGGTGTCTTCTTAGTAAGTGTCTAGTTTCGGGAGAAAAAGGGTTTATGGTAAACTAGTATTATTTGAATCAAAGTTGCGTGGATCAATACCATACAAATCACATTTCTCAACTGACCACCTCACACCAACTCAATTACGCACTCACCCTTTGAATTCCACCATATCGTATTACATGTACAGTTTACATGCCCTTTTAAGTCCCAAATGGAGGTTAATAAGCTGTCTAAGATGCTTAAATAGACCATAACACTTAAATAGGTTTATAAACGCTACAACATTCACGCAACATCGGATTTCATCTTAAATTTTCAAAGACAAGTCTTAAGGGTTAAGTGGATTGGTAAGTGTTAATTTGGATAGACACTTATCAAGAAGAGACATAAGTTCAAACCTTAGTGGTACTAGTTAGTAAAGGAAGTAGTCTGATCTGAATCCTCTGAGTATACCTAGACCGAGGACTACAATACGAATCCCGAATGATCGACGATTACATTATAAAAAGCAATCCAAAATTCAAACGTGAAAGAAATTATGAATATAGCTCTGTGCTATTTAAAAAAAAAAAAATCAAAAAAATTCATTTAATTATTGCCAGTACATCTTGTTTTAAGTGTGGCTTTTTTTTTTTTCTTTTAGCCTTCAATAATGAAGCATCACATCTGCCGCGTTTTTTTAAATAATTTTTTCCTTCTGGCTTTTACCATATTAAGTGGTCAGAGGCCCACTTTATATATGTATAACTTGTATAACTTTTACCCACTTTAAGCGTCTTCGATCAAAGACTCCATCTATGATACAAATACAACCCTTAACCAATATCAAACGTTCACGGTCAAAGTTACGTTTCTACACAATGTTTGAATAAAATTACAATCACTAAAGTGGGTTTCAGTGTGTTTATGTTCACTAAATTTATGTTATTTAGCTGTTGATTTTACTTATTTTACATTTCCATTTAGTTGTTGTTGACGGTTTCGAGGGACTATCAGTCATTGATACAATTAGTATCATGGTCGGTGTAATATGCAAATCAAACTATTACCTTTAAGAATAAACTATCTTAAAAATTGAACCTAAATATCTTCTTATTAAATACCTTAACAAACAACTTGAACATAGTCACATTTCTACCGAGGCTCAACTTCACTTATGGAGGTTTCATGTATGGACGGAAGTCTGATAGGGACTTCACTTATGGAGGTTTCATTTATGGACGGAAGTCGACACCTATCCGAGGTCGAGATCGAGGACATCGTTGTAGATAGGGTGGAAGAATTTTCGCATTCCTCAAACCCAGTGCTCGATGACGACGAGGCACAATTATGGCTTATATTTACAAAGGCGGGCCTCGTTGGATCTGAGACTGTCACAGAATTGTTGGATATCATCATTATAACGTTCGACATAAGCGGAGGGTGTGCTGCATCAGCTTGTGTACACAGAAGGCCAACTTGAGTACATCTTATTACTTGTTTCTCTGAGCAATTTTCTGTTAGGACAGGATCAACCATGTCGGAGACATGTCCTCCTCTGTATAGTCTCCATACCTGCATTCATAGATGTAGAGTTGCTGTTACACACGGTACCAATTTAACGGCACAGTAATTTTCCTGAAAGACCACTAAAGCTAGTTAAAGGGGAATCGAATTACTCACCCATTCTAATAAGCTTTGAGATTCGTAAGGAAGATTGACATATGCGTTTCTTCTACCACTCACAAGTTCGAGGAGGAGTACTCCAAAGCCATAAACGTCCACTTTTACAGACAACTCTCCTCGCATTGCATATTGAGGCATATAATGTTAGAAATATTAATCCGGATTTCACGCCTCCGTCCAATTGTGCTTTCAACTTGGGCGAAGCCGGACTGCGCCCGTGAAGTCAGGCATCCCAACAAGTTTTTTGACTTGACGTCGCACGTGCCTTCTGACAGATGTGACGTCTGACAGATCCGATCGCCGCATAAGTTAATGTCAGTTCAACGATTGGTCAGAAACCCTAGTTTAGGGTTTGTTAGAACCTATCAAAAGATAAGCCCTATCTTCCTCTCCCCATGGCTATATAAAGTACTTCGAGTCTTCAGAAAAGCAGTAGAGGTGTAGGGATTTTTGGAGGGACGGGCATCAGAGTGCAAAAGGAGAAGACAATAGTCATTTTTTAGAGTCGTTGACAAAAGCAGTTCAGTGAGCAAGAAAGCTCATTAGGTTGAACTCTGAGCTGAAGTCTCGGAAACCTTTGTTTATCTGTTATCCTACAGTTTTACATGCAGAAGATTAAAAATCCTCTATTGAGGTTCAATGTATTTGCGTGCTTGATAAATATATGTTTGTCAGCATTTAGTTAGTTTCAAGGGTTTATTAAATCCAATTGCATATTTGTGGTTTTAAGTCTCCTCTACAATTTATATTCATCTGCATCTAAAACACTGTGACTCCCGGTGTCTTATAGGCAACAAGCACCTTCAAGTTCCTTTACGTTAGTGTTCGAAATCTGAAAGGTGCAAATTTGGGCAATCTTTGCCATTGGGCACTTTGTCATTCACTCCCTCCCTACAGCGCTGCGAAGCCCGGTAGCGCTCCAGCTTATGTGTGCTCTTTGAAGGAGCAAAGCACAAAAATTGCTTAGCCAAATTTGGCCAAGTCTTGGCCACCCGTCGACTGCGCAGCGTAGTCGGACTTCGCTGCCTTTGACCAGTGCAGTCGGGCATTGACCAGCTCACTTTTGCATAGATCAACTTCAGGTCGTCACTCCCATGCAGCTTCATTTCAGAACTCTTCATCCTGTGCTCCCCGACGGCGATTGAATCATCAAATAAAATAAAATTTAAAACTTCAAATTGGTATCAGAGCCACTGATCCCTTGACGCAGAGACCGAAGCAGAATGGCTTCCAAAAACAACTTGTAGTTGTAGATCCTGCACTTCAATAGAAAGAATTACAATTACTGGAGCATCCAGATGAAGATCTTGTTCGGATCTCAGGAGCTATGGGAGTTAGTTGAGAATGACTACCCAAAATTGATAGATGCAACAACACTGGCTGCCCTCTCTCAAGCAGACAAGGACCTGTTGAAGGAGAACACAAAGAAGGACAAGAAGGCCCTATTCTAAATCATGCAAGCGATCAAGCAGTCCATCTTCCCATGGATCACATCAGCCACCAAGGCAAAGCAGACCTGGGAGTTTTTGGCCAGCTCGTATCAAGGCACCAATAAGGTAAATATGGTGAAACTACAGATGCTCAAAAGGTTGTTTGAAAATCTGTAGATGAGTAAGTCCGATTCCATGAGTGATTTCTTCACCTGGACGATGGACATTATCAACCAGATGTGGTTGAACAAAGAAATCGTGCAAAGCCAAAGAATCATGGAGAATATTCTTAGAAGTTTGCATGCCAAGTTTGACTCGATTGTGATAGCAATCAAAGAATCAAGTGATATGACAACCCTCTCGACAGACGAAATCATGGGTTCTCTATAGAAACATGAGCAAAGGCTGAGCCATTCATCTCAGACCTCTCTGGAGCAACCATTCAAGGCTCAGGTATCATTTCGAGATAGCGACAGACAAGAATCCCACCATGGTGCTTCTACCTCTCAAGGAGGAACAGGCAGAGGCAGGTGTGGGAAAGGCAACAAGTTAGGAGGATGATCAAACCCTAGCGAGGGAGAGACCAACTGTAATTTCCATAAGCAAGGTGGAAGAGGCGGTTCAAAAAATCAGCAAGATGGTGTTGGTCAAAAGAAGGACATGTCAAAGGTCCAGTGCTATTATTGCAATAATTTCGGCCATTACATCTCACAGTGCAAAAAATGGATGGCCAAGGATAACCAGCAGTAGGCCCATTACACGGATGAAACCAGAAATGTGGCAGGAGGAAACGTGCTACTAACTTACAACATTGAGGAGGAGTTCCAAAAGAATGTATGGTATTTAGACATCGGGTGCAGCAACCACATGACGAGGAACAAAGAAATGTTCTCACAACTGGATGAAACACTCCAGTCTGAGGTGAAGATGGGGAACAACAGCAAGGTTCCCATGATGGGAAAGGAAATATCCTCATCCGCACCAAGCATGATGAACGTAAGCAGATCTGTGACGTCTACTATGTGCCTGGCCTGAAGTACAACCTGCTAAGCATTGGATAACTCGTGCAGAAGGGACATACGATCCAGTTCAAAGACGTAGCTTGCACCATCAATGACAAGTCGGATGGGCAAATTGCAACCATGTCCATGATAAATAATAAAATGTTTCCGTTGTAGATTCAAAATGAATTATTGATGTCTCTAAGTGTAGTTGTGAAAGATGTTACCTGGTTGTGGCATCTCAGATTGGGTCACTTGAGCTTTAGTGGCATGAATCAACTACACAAGAAGCAGATGGTGAAGGGTTTACCCCTGATAGAGTGGGAAAATCAAGTTTGTGAGGGATGCTTAGTCAAAAAAATATATAGGGATTTGTTCCCTTTCGGTCAATCTTGGAAAGCATCACAACCACTAGAGTTGGTGCACTTAGACATTTGCGGTCTGATGCAGACCAACACGTTTGCTAGCAACAAATACTTCTTCACATTCATAGATGACTTCAGCCGTAAGACTTGGATCTATGCCATCAAACTGAAGTCAGAAGCATTTTCCAGATTCAAGGAATTCAAGATACTGGTGGAGAAATAGAGCATATATTAGATCAAGACTCTCAAGACAGATGGCAGAGGTTAATACATCTCTAACAAATTCTACAACTACTACAAGTAGCACAAAATTCAGAGGCAACTCACTGCTAGATACACGTCACAATAGAATGACGTAGCTAAGAGGAAGAATCGGACCATCATGGAGCTGGCACGCAGCATGATGAAGGCGAAAGGATTGTCGCATGAGTTTTGGGCAGAGGCTGTAACATGTGCAGTCTACCTATTAAACAAATGTCCCACTAAAAGCGTGAAGGACAAAATCCCTCAGGAGGCCTGGAGCGGTGTGAAGCCAACTGTGGCTCACTTGCGTGTGTTCGAGTGTATTGCAAATGCACATGTTCCAAAAAAGAAGCGACAAAAATTGGATGATAGAGCTGAGAAGTGCATTTTCATAGGGTATAGTGAGCAGGTGAAGGCATATAGGCTATACAACCCTGTGACGAAGAATCTCATCATCAGTCGTGATGTGAAGTTTCTTGAAGATGAAGCTTGGAACTAAAAGTTGGAGATTGGCCAGTCAGAGCCAGTAGTAGTAGATATTGTTGACTTGGAAGAAGGTAGTGTGAATCCACATGTAGCCTCTAGTAGTAGCAGCGATGCCAGCAGTAGCACAACCACACCATCTCGACCGCTTCCACTTGCAAGTAGAATCCAGAACCTGGTGACACCATCAAAGACAAGGAGCTTGCAAGAAATCTACGAGGCAACCCAAACCCATGAAGACGAAGAGTAATCTGAATTTGCATTCTTTACTGAAGTTGATCTAATAGATTTCAAAGATGTAAATCAAAATTAGAAGTGGGTGCAGGCAATGGAAGAGGAGATTGAAGCCATTGAAAAGAATGATACATGGCAACTAATAGATCTTCCAGTAGAGAAGAAGACCATTGGGGTCAAGTGGGTGTATAAGACAAATTTCAACGCCCAAGGAGAAGTTGACAAGCATAAGGCCATACTGGTGGTGAAGGGCTACAAGCAGAAGTCAGGCATCGATTACCATGAGGTATATGCGCCTGTAGGCCGACTTGACACAGTCAGGATGATCCTAGCATTGGTAGCCTAGCAGGGTTGGAAGATGTACCAGATGGATGTCAAGTCAGCCTTCCTCAACAGAGTGTTAGAGGAAGAGGTTTACATAGACCAACCACTAGGTTATGAAATTGAATGCTAGGAGGGCAAAGTCCTAAAGTTGAAGAAGGCCCTATATGGTTTGAAGTAGGCACCCTGGGCTTGGTACAACCGGATTGACAACTATTTTCAGGAGAATGGGTTTGTCAAATGCCCATATGAGCACACCCTGTACATGAAGATAAATGAAGCATGTGAATTCATTATCGTCTGCTTATATGTGGATGATTTGATTTACACTGATAATAGCACAACAATGTTTGCCCAGTTCAGAACAACCATGAAGGAGTTCGAGATGATGGACTTAGGGCTGATGAATTATTTTCTTGGTATTGAAGTTGACAAATCGGCAGATGGCATATTCATTTCTCAGGGTAAGTATGCAAATGATGTCCTGAAGCGATTTAAGATGGAGGACAACAAACCTACCATCACACCTATTGCCACAGGTTTGAAGCTGAGCAAGCCGGATTCAGGGAGGAATGTAGATCCAACTCTGTTCAAGAGGCTAGTTGGTAGTCTGTTGAATTTGACTACAACTCGACTAGATCTGATGTTTGGAGTAAGTCTAATCAGTCGTTTTATTAAGACTTCAAAGGACACGCACTAGCAAGTAGATAAGAGGATCTTGTGCTATGTCAACGGGACGTGAAACCATGGCCTATTTTATACCAGACAGGACCAGTTGGAACTGGTGGGCTTCATAGATAGTGACTGGGCTGGCAGCACCAACGATCGAAAGAGCACCTCCGGGTATGCTTTCCATCTCATATAAGGGGCAGTCTCATAGGCGTACAAGAAGCAACCCATCATTGCATTGTTCACAGCCGAAGTAGAATATGTCACCGCCACATCAGCCGCATGCCAGGAAGTTTGACTACGAAGAGTTCTGAGTGAACTGAACTATCATCCAGAAGGTGCGATAATAATTTTTTGTGATAACAATTCGGCCATTGCACTATCAAAGGATCTCATGTTCTATGGCCGAACGAAGCACATCGACATTCATTATCACTTCATCAAAGAGTTGGTGAAGTCCAAAGAAATTCAACTGCAATTTTGCAGATCCAAGGAGTAGTTGGCAGATATTTTCATGAAGCCTTTGAAGGAGGAAGACTTCAGTAGATTGCGAGAGCATCTTGGAGTCAAAGTTCTTGTGAAATTAGGATTAAAGGAGGGTGTTAGAAATATTAATCCGAATTTCATGCCTTCGCCCAATTGTGCTTATGCGGTGATTGGATCTGTCAGACGTCACATCTGTCAAACGTCACATCTGTCAGACGTCACATCATAAGCACGTGCCTTTTGATTATTGGTCAGAAACACTAGTTCAGGGTTTGTTAGAATCTATCAAAAGATAAGCCCTATCTTCCTCTCCCCACGACTATATAAAGTACTTCAAGCCTTTATAAAAGCAGTAGAGGTGTAGGGGTTTTTGGAGGGATGGGCGTCAGAGTGCAAGAGGAGAATACAACAGTCGTTTTACAGAGTCATTGACGAAAACAGTTCAATGAGCAAGAAAGCTCATTAGGTTGAACTTTGAGCTGAAGTCTTGGTAACATTTGTTTATCTGTTATCCTGTAGTTTTACATGCAGAAGATTGAAAATCCTCTATTGAGGTTCAATGTATATGTGTGCTTGATAAATATATGTTTGTCAGCATTTAGTTAGTTTCAAGGGTTTATTAAATCCAACTGCATATTTGTGGTTTTAAGTCTCCTTTGTAATTTATATTCATCTGCATCTAAAACACTACTACTCCCGACGTCTTATAGGCAAAAAGCACCTTCAAGTTCCTTTACGTCAGTGTTCAAAATATAAAAGGTGCAAATTTGGGCAATCTTTGCCATTGGTCACTCCGTCGTTCACTACCTCCCTACAGTGCTACGAAGCCTGATAACACTCCAACTTATGTGTGCTTTTTTAAGGAGCAAAGCACAAAAATTGGTTATCCAAATTTGGCTAAGTCTTGGCCACTCGTCGACTATGCAGTGTAGTTGGACTTCACTGCCTTTGACCAGTGCAGTCGGGCGTTGACCACCTCATCCCCGACTTCACACATCCTTCCTGTGCAACCTGATTGCGCACAGTTTGACTAGTGCAGTTAGGCGTTGACTTTTTACATAGCCCGACTTAGGGTAAAAACCTCGCGTATCCCGAATTTGGGGCTTCATTTTTGTGCTGCTCAACTTTGGGTCATCACTCCCGTGCAGCTTCATTCTGGAACTCTTCGCCTTGCGCTCCCTGAAGGTGAATGAATCATCAAACAAAATAAAATTTAAAACTTGAAATTGGTATCAAAGCCACTGATCCCTTGACATGGAGACTGAAGGAGAATGACTTCCAATAGTAACAACTTGCAATTTCAAATCTCGCGCTTCAACGGAAAGAATTATGATTACTAGAGCATCTAGATGAAGATTATGTTTGGATCTCAGGAGCTATGGGAGTTAGTCAAGAACGGCTACCCAGAACTGGCAGATGTAGCAGCACTAGTCGTCCTCACTCAACCAGACAGGACCTATTAAAGAAGAACACAAAAAATAACCAAAAGGCCCTCTTCTACATCATGCAAGCGATCGAGGAGTCCATCTTCTCGCGGATCGCATCAGCCACCAAGGCGAAGCAGGCCTAGGAGATTCTGGCCAGCTTGTACCAAGGCACCAACAAGGTAAAGCTGGTGAAACTACAGATGCTTAGAAGGGAGTTTGAAAATCTGTATATGAGTGAGTCCGAGTCCATGAGTGATTTCTTCACCCGAAGGACGGACATTATCAACTAGATGCGGTTGAATGGAGAAATCATGCAAAGCCAAAGAATCATGAAGAATATTCTTAGAATTATGCCTGCCAAGTTTGACTCGGTTGTGATAGCAATCAAAGAATTGAGGGATCTGACAACCCTCTCGATAGACGAGCTCATGGGTTCTTTGTAGACACATGAGCAGAGGTTGATCCGTTCATCTCAGACCTCTCTAGAGCAAGCATTCAAGGATTAGGTATCATTATGAGACAATGACAAACAAGAATCCCACCATCATGCTTCTACCTCTCAAGGAGGAAGAGGCAGAGGCAAGCGTGGGAAAGGTAACAATTTAGGAGGATGGTCAAAGCCTAGTGAGGGAGAGACCAACTATAATTTCCATCAGTAAGGTGGAAGAGGCGGTTCAAAAAATTAGCAATATGGATCTGGTTAGAATAAGGACATGTCAAAGCTCTAGTGCTATTATTGCAAGAAGTTCAGCCATTACCTATCACAGTGCAAAAAATGGATGGCCAAGGATAACCAACAGCAGGCCCATTACACGGATGAAACCGAAAATGCGATAGGAGGAAATGTGCTGCTGACTTGCAACATTGAGGAGTTCCAGAAGAATGTCTAGTATTTAGACAGCGGGTGCAACAACCACAGGATAGGGAACAAGGAAATGTTCTCACAACTAGATGAAACACTCCAGTCTAAGGTGAAGACAGGGAACAACAACAAGGTTCCCATGATGGGGAAAGGAAATATCATCATCCGCACTAGGCATGACAAATGAAAGAAGATCTGTGACGTCTACTATATGCCTGGCCTGAAGCACAACCTACTAAGCATTGGATAGCTCGTGATGAAGTAACATACGATCCAATTCAAAGATGTAGCTTGCACCATCAGAGACAAGCCACATGGGCAGATTGCAACCGTGTCCATGACAAAGAATAAATTTTTTTTGCTATAGATTCAGAATGAATTATTGATGTCTCTGAGTGTAGTTGTGAAAGATGCTACTTGGTTGTGGCATCTCATATTGGGTCACCAGAGCTTTAGTGGCCTGAATCAACTGCACAAGAAGCATATGGTGAAGGGTTTACCCCTGATAGAGTAGGAAAATCAATTTTGTGAGGGCTTCTTAATCGAAAAACAACATAGGGATTCGTTCCCTTTTGATTAGTCTTGGAGAGCATCACAACCACTGGAGCTAGTGCACTCAAAAATTTGTGGTCCAATGTAGACAAACACGTTTATCGATAATAAATACTTCTTGACATTCATATATGACTTCAACCATAAGATTTGGATCTATGCCATCAAACTAAAGTCAGAAGCATTTGCTAGATTCAAGGAGTTCAAGGCACTGGTGGATAAATAGAGCAGATATCAAATCAAGACTCTCAAGACAGATGAAAAAGGTAAATACATCTCCAAAGAATTCCATAACTATTGCAAGTAGCACAAAATTCAAAGGAAGCTAACTTCCAGATACACACCACAGCAGAACGACGTAGTTGAGAGGAAGAACCGGACCATCATGGAGATGGCACGTAGCATGATGAAGGCTAAGGGATTGTCGCACGAGTTCTGGGTAGAGGATGTAACATGTGCAGTCTACCTTTTGAATAGATGTCCCACAAAAAGTGTGAAGGACATAATCCCTCAGGATGCCTAGAGCGGTGTGAAACCAAGTGTGGCTCACTTTTGTGTGTTCGGGTTCATTGGAAATGCACATGTTCCAGAAGAGAAGCGGCATAAATTGGATGATAGAGTTGAGAAGTGCATTTTCATAGGGTACAGTGAGCAGGCGAAGGCATATAGGTTGTGAAAGCAGCAGATAAATAATGTACCAATATGATGCAAACAAAAATAGATATAGATGCTAAGTCCTACGAATGCAATGAGTAATGCATGAAGGAAATGACGTAGAAAAGAGATGTGAGCAAACAAAGCGGGGCCTCCTTTATTGATATTGATTTTAATATGATTACAATACGTCCCCCCTCTAGGTATCAGAATGTTTAATACAATTTGTTACATTAATGGATGCCTGAAAGAAGCCGCGCTTCCAAGATCACACGGTACGCTTCCAACGTCTTCCGCATGACCACGCTCAAAGTGGTCGGGCTAAAAGTTGTCGTCGCTTATGTCTATGTATTCTTCATTCCTTGCTGCACCTCTAGTATTCCTAGTAGCAAGATCCTACACACAAAAAGACAACAAATCATTAATAGCATATGCGTATCTAGAAAAACATGCAATCCCCAAGGCCTCCAGCGGGTGCTTAGAATATATCAGTGATAATATTGATAAGTAGATTACAGAATGATATGGAAATGTAAAGGACAACATCTAGAATTGGTATAACCTAATTTTACATCGGAACAGTGTCGAATGGCCCCGTTATGCTTGTTTGCCCATCGAGGGCCTCTTCAAAGTGAGTGCTCCAATGTCCCACCTATTCTTGTCCAAATCATCTCAAACTCATGGGTTAGGAATTATATGTAATTATAAGACTACCCATATGCTCAAAATTTGTATATCCTACCTAGATTCTCCTGTATGTGACAGGGGTGCCCTATGAGCTAGTTAAAACATAAAATAATAAAACGATCGTCAAATCGTGTCAGAATGAGTTAAAACTTTAACAGAGGCATTAATATATCATCTGGAACATATTGCAAAAGGAATAATAACAAAACCATACACATATTTCTAATCACTCCGAGGTGGGGCGATTAGGATTGCAATAGTTTAGGGGGCGCTCAAGGGTGGGACACCCACCGTTTAGGGCCTAGTTTTGACACCAATCCAAGTGGGATGGGTCCAAAACTTCCTAGGGGGTTTTTTCGACGAGTTTGGGGTGGGATTGTGGCTGATTTCTTGGGTTTTTGGATCTATATTGAGTTCCTAGTGTTCACTCGATAACCTCTCTTCCAAAAGAGAGATTAGGGATGTAGGAAGCACAAAGAGGAGTGGGGGTATAGTTTGGCAACACTTCGTTGCTCCAAATGCTCCAGCTCTATCCTTATTTGGGGTGAGGAGGCTCACCTTTTTATAGACCTAACGGTATCCTTTGAATGTGCATGCGACGGTGCCACTTAATTCATTATGCCTTTTTGGGGGAGAGAAGATTCCACCTTGATTAGGGCCTCCTTGATTGAGGCCTCCATGATCAGAGCAGGCTTGATTGAAGCCTCTCTGATTTGAAACCTTCCCTCACAATCCCATGCCTTGAATGCGGAGTTAGGTGGCATATTTGGGCTGCCATTTGTCAAGGTTAGACTTTTTTCTAGTCAAACCTACTAATTGTCCCACCCTGGAGTGATTGCTGCTAATCATCTCGGGGTCGGACGAATAGGATTCTAATCGTCCTAGGGTGGGACAAATAGGGATCAAAGTTCTTAAAAGGTGCAAAATTGACCTCTGACCTTCAAAAAATTATTTGGGAGTGGTTAGTACCACTGTTTAACCTTTGGAGGCTGCCCTAGGGGGTATGTATGCCAATTCGGTCAGTGCTTGTAGTCACATAATCAAATTGGTTTTGTTTTGGTGTCTACATATGCCCCTTTTGGGATGTGTTGTGTGTGGCATAATGCTGAGCAAAAATAGATGACCAAAGCATATAATGATTAGGGTTTCTTAGTAACCTAACCAAATTTTGATACCCCAAGTATGGAAATGGCATACATTCTTGAATCCTTGCTTCTGACGAGCTAAGGAGCTTAACTCAAGTGTAACATTTTCAGTGAGGTGTACTTGATCTTGGACATTGTTCAGACATGAATAGGCAAAGGGCACAACATTTTGTCCAAGGAACCTTTTCTTCATGCTTCTAGAATGCCAAGTGTTTGTTTAGCCTATGATTATTGCTTGTTTGATGCCCCAAGCAGGAGCGTGATTGTATTTGTCAATGATTCTTTGAATGCATACCATTTCCTTGATTGGGTATGTATTTGTTGATTGGTGACTAAGTGTGACTACCCCCTCAAGCGACGAATCGATGAGGGAATGACCAAAAATGAGAAAAGTGACGAGTCGCTTGACCCAAGATGACATTTGTAAGGGTGCCTTCAATTGTTTTCGTTGAACGCTTATTGCAGTTTTCCAACCATCGGACCTGTTTTTGGTGGGTTTTGACCCCTTTTTTTTTATGCCTATTGGGGTAGAAATTATTGAAAATCATCCTTCCCGTGGAGCGGTCCGGCTATGCTAGCCTTCTTAGGGAGTAGGATAGTGAGTATTTGTGACCCCGACGGTAGTTTTTCATGCCATGAATGTTAGGTGCAAAGGCACCTTTGTTCAGTAGATTTATTGTTGTTTTTGGTGCATTTTTTGGATGCAGTTTTTGTTGCTTTATTTCTTGCTCTGTAATCATCCCAGGGTGGGACGAATACCAATTTTGTAATCGTCCCAGGGTGGGACGAGCGCTAACTAGAGCGTTCATCCCAGGATGGAATTATTACAGGCCTAACAGCCTATATAAGAACAAAAACTAGGTTTTGGGCTCCTTTCCAATATTTTTTTCTTAGCGATTTGGAGCAGTGAGGAGGAGGAGTGCGAGTGTGCATAGTGGAGCGCTGCTAAAATTTCATGGACATCATGAGTGCGAGAACCGGATCTTCGAGTGGAGGAGCCGAGGCGATATCGGTATGATGTTCCTTCTCTCTGCCTGTTATTCGTGTGTGTTTTATATGAAGTTTAAAACTCACATATAAAATGTTTGTTCACTTTATTTTGTTTTTAAGGTTTTAAAAAACTAATTTTTTTGTGTGTGTTGGTTTGATTTTATTCGTATATCAAGTTGGAAACCTAATATAGGAAATTTATTTGTTTTTTTATATTAGGTTAAAATAACCCAACATGTTTTTGTGCTCTATTATTTTATTGTTAATTTTCGTATATTAAGGTCAAAACCCTAGTACAAGACTGTTATCTGTAATTTGTTTTTGTTTGTATTTAGGTTTAAAACCTAAAACATTTTCATTTTATTTTTTTGTTTTTTTTCATATTATGGTTGAAACCCTAATATGTTTTATTTCATTTTTGTTTTTTCCATATTAAGGTTGAAACCCTAATTTTTTTTTTGTTTTGCGTTCACATTAAGGTTGAAACCCTAATATGATTTTTCTTGTTTTTTGTTGATTGTACAGTTATTTTCATTTATGTTGTCATTATTGTACAGTTTTATTTCAATGATTCTATACTTTCGCTATACATTTGTTTTACTGTACTTATTATGTTGTACTTTTGTTGTACAATTGTAAATTGTAGTCTGTACTTCTATTGTACAGTTTTATTTTAATGTTTTTGTTTATATTAAGTATGTACTTAATATCTTTTTTCATTTTATTTTGTTGTTTCAGGTTGTTGTTTATATTAAGTATGTACGTGTTGTTGTTTTATTTTGTTGGAGCATGGACAGAGTCGACGGTGGGCAGGTGACGTAGGTCATTATACTGATGTCTTCTCTCATCTAGTGCCAGGGCGGGTGTTTTGGCGGTCGTATCAAGACTATCCAACCTGGCATGAGGCTGGAGAGTGGCTTCGGCATGTGCGTAGGGGTAGATGGTTGATTGGGTGGCATGGGACAGAGCAGGAGTACTTCCCATATGTCTGGGTGATGTGGCAGTTTGGGGTGTGCCAAGGATTTCTTGGTGATCCCTTGATCTATTGGCATCGCGATGACGAGAATACTCTAGTCTGGCCTACCATTGAGCAGTTGGGCGAGGGGTCCAATGCAGTTATTTATGTACCCAACGTGGACGATGTCAGGGTGACTGCAGAGTATGACCGATGGTGGATTATGCGATGATGGCTGAGTGAGGGGCTTCTAGGAGGTATGGATACTGCAACAGTAGGAGGTGGGGGTGCAGAGGCATCGATGGAGGGCTGGGGGGCTCCGCTTGATGATGTTGATATGGTGGAGGTCGATGACTTCATCGATGATGGAGATGATTTGGGGGTTCCAGAGTAGTCGAATGTACAGGATGTCCTGGAGCAGTGGGTGCCAGAGCAGTAGGCCATCCTAGAGGTGCCCATGCCTTAGGCTGTCTCAAGGGATGTGGAGACTGGTCTTCATGCTGAGATAGCGCAATTGGAGGGTATGCTACGGAGATTAGAGGAGGAGCATAGATATGCTTTGGTGGAGGTTACGCAGGAGAGGTATCTCCTGCAGACTCAGTTGGCATAGCAGGATAGTGCATTGGCTATGTATTGCCAATGAGATATGGAGTGGGGTCAGTACCGGATAGAGTTAGAGATAGAGGTTGTCTGCCTCGATGGATAGTTGCATGTGCTTGATGGATGTGGTTCGTCGCACCGTACAAGAGGCAGTGAGACTGAGAAGTCTGCATCATCTCGTCGCAGGTGGCTAGGTGAGGGTAGTGTTGGTGGGCAGGGTGCGAGGGCTGGTAGCAGCTGCCCTGAGAGGTCCCATAGGACCCATACTACTGGGGGTAGTTCCAGTCACACCAATCCTACGTGATCATGGTGGCTGACTCCCTAGGCTTTGGGGATTTTGAGTTTTTGGTTTTTGTGAGGTCAGAGGACCTTCTTATTGTAGCCTGAGGGCATTTTGTCTTGATATATATACATGACTTTTTTTTTTGTTTGATTACTTACTTGTCATGGTTTATTGTTCTTTATGCACATTTATTTATGTTGATGTATGCATATGTTATTATTACTATGGATGAGTTTAACTATATGATATAGATGTATGCATATGGAACATATGGAATTATTCGTTTGGTGTACAAGTGGTGGCACCATAGACTGTACAAGATTTACTGGCTCTCTGTACTATGTGATTGCTTTATGGAATAACTTTGCATTTGTAATTTTTGTTTTGTATTTTCTAATGGTGATGTAAGTAATGAAATGTACAACAATTGTTTTAGAATGTAGTTAAGGTTTTTCTGAGACTTAGATGCTTTAAATAACTAATCAAGACTGTACATTATCTTACAAGACTTTTCAACAAGGTAAGAATCAGACTTGAGTTTGACCAAGTTATTTCACATCCCTGTGTGTGCGATTGAGTTCGTTTATGTGGTATTCGCAAGGATACCGTTAGTGCCAGGTAGGCTATCCACCAAACCTGTACTGAGGATCACCTAATTAGCTTCACTAACTCCTTTTTTGTATTTAGTAGGATTAATCTATGACACAGTCTAGGCTATCATAAGATAGCACATCCACATGTAAACGTTGATCTGTACATATGCCCAATAGTTAATGTGATAGATATATCATCATGCAGGAGGTTTGCCACCAGTGACCAGTAGGCTATCCACCAAACCGAGACTGAGGATCACCTCATGACCTTTTGAATGATAAGAATTCCAGGGATTCAATAGTTACTCCCTGTATTTTAGTGGGATATTTGCTCAGTAGTGATGATAATCACTGTTTATTTTGTTTGATCTTGAGATTTTTATCAGTGATTAGAATTACTGTGTTCTTGTGCTTTTTGATTTGTGCACTTTTGAGATTGATGTTTGGAGTTTGAATTCTTTGTAGTGGTGAAAACCACTATTTATTTTTGGGAATTGAAGGAAGTTTTCTTGTCCTTTTGCCAATTCTCAGCATTCTTAGGGTCATTCGCACAGGGGGATGAGCGAGATAATGTTTCACTTATGGCATCCTAGACTGCTATGTAGGTTTCATCTTTCGTTCACACAACTTGGGAATTTTTATGTGTTTTAAGCTTGTGTTGGGATGCTATGTAACAAGGTGTGATCCAAGTAAAACTCTACCTTGTAAAATTTGGTCTAACTTTGTACAACATTTGACTAGAAATCTAAAGACAGCTGAATGACGAAAATCCTAAAGACATTAGAAGAAAACTGACTATGATACGACAAAAATGCGAATGGCATTATTCTTGATGGATCATTTACAAAATGGACTGAATGTGGAAAATTATGGAATTTTCGAGTAATTACAGTCTATGGTGCGTTTGACATGTATGACCAGCAAATATGCAATGTATGTATGCGATGCCTAATGCAGCTTTTTTTTTGTGTTTTGATTTTTAAGATTATGCATGAAAGTGAGATGCAATTTTTTTGTTATTTTTGATTATCTATTGTTTTTGAATATTCGTTATGGACGGTTTAACCCGAATGGGTGTGGACCAAATGATTCTTATGGATCCTTGGAGGTTTTGACCAAAGGGATTATAGATACCTTTGGGGCGTTTTGGGTGACCAAGCGGTGGCGAGAACCCTTAGGGCTTTTGGTTTGACCAAAGGGATTATAGATACCTTTGGGGTGTTTTTGGTTGACCAAGCGATTGTGGGAACCCTTGGAGCTTTTTGTTTGACCAAAGGGATTATGGATACCTTTGGGGAATTTTAGGTGACCAAGCGATGGCGAAAACCCTTGGAGTTTTTGGTTTGACCAAAGGGATTATAGATACCTTTGGGGCATTTTAGGTTGACCAAGCGATTGCGAGAATCCTTGGAGCTTTTGGTTTGACCAAAGGATTATAGATACCTTTGGGGCATTTGGTTGACCAAGAGATTGTGGGAACCCTTGGAGCTTTTGGTTTGACCAAAGGGATTATAGATACCTTTGGGGCGTTTTAGGTTGACCAAGCGATTGCGGGAAACCTTAGAGCTTTTGGTTTGACCAAAGGGATTATTGATACCTTTGGGACGTTTGGCTGACCAAGCAATTGTGGGAACCCTTGGATCTTTTGGTTTGACCAAAGGGATTATGGATACCTTTGGGGCGTTTTGGGTGACCAAGCGGTGGTGAGAACCCTTGGGGCTTTTGGTTTGACCAAAGGGATTATAGATACCTTTGGGGTGTTTTTGGTTGACCAAGTGATTGTGGGAACCCTTGGGGATTTTGGTTTGACCAAAGGGATTATAGATACCTTTGGGGCATTTTAGGTTGACCAAGTGATTGTGGGAATCCTTGGAGCTTTTGGTTTGACCAAAGGGATTATTGATACCTTTGGGGCGTTTTGGGTGACCAAGCGGTGGCGAGAACCCTTGGGGCTTTTGGTGTAACCAAAGGGATTATAGATACCATTGGGGCGTTTTAGGTTGACCAAGCGATTACGGGAATCCTTGGAGCTTTTGGTTTGACCAAAGGGATTATTGATACCTTTGGGGCATTTTGGGTGACCAAGCGGTGGCGAGAACCCTTGGGGCTTTTGGTTTGACCAAAGGGATTATAGATACATTTGGGGCATTTTAGGTTGACCAAGCGATTGTGGGAATCCTTGGAGCTTTTGGTTTGACCAAAGGGATTATAGATACCTTTGGGGTGTTTTTGGTTGACCAAGCGATTTTGGGAACCCTTGGAGCTTTTGGTTTGACCAAAGGGATTATAGATACCTTTGGGGCATTTTAGGTTGACCAAGTGATTGCGGAAATCCTTGGAGCTTTTGGTTTGACCAAAGGGATTATTGATACCTTTGGGGCATTTTGGATGACCAAGCGATGGCGAGAACCCTTGGGGCTTTTGGTTTGACCAAAGGGATTATAGATACCTTTGGGGTGTTTTTGGTTGACCAAGCGATGGTGAGAACCCTTGGAGCTTTTGGTTTGACCAAAGGGATTATAGATACCTTTGGGGCGTTTTGGGTGACCAAGCGGTGGAGAGAAACGTTGGGGATTTTGGTTTGACCAAAGGGATTATAGATATCTTTGGGGTGTTTTTGTTGACCAAGCGATTATGGGAACCCTTGGAGCTTTTGGTTTGACCAAAGGGATTATAGATACCTTTGGGGCATTTTAGGTTGACCAAGTGATTGCAGGAATCCTTGGAGCTTTTTGTTTGACCAAAGGTATTATTGATACCTTTGGGGCATTTTGGGTGACCAGCGGTAGCAAGAACCCTTGGGGCTTTTGGTTTGACCAAAGGAATTATAGATACCTTTGGAGTGTTTTTGGTTGACCAAGCGATTGTGGGAACCCTTGGAGCTTTTGGTTTGACCAAAGGGATTATAGATACCTTTGGGGCATTTTAGGTTGACCAAGCGATTGCGGGAATCCTTGGAGATTTTGGTTTGACCAAAGGGATTATTGATACCTTTGGGGTGTTTTGGGTGACCAAGTGGTGGTGAGAACCCTTGGGGATTTTGGTTTGACCAAAGGGATTATAGATACCTTTGGGGTGTTTTAGGTTGACCAAATGATTACGGGAATCCTTGGAGCTTTTGGTTTGACCAAAGGGATTATTGATACCTTTGGGGCGTTTTGGGTGACCAAGCGGTGGCGAGAACCCTTGGGGCTTTTGGTTTGACCAAAGGAATTATAGATACCTTTGGGGCATTTTAGGTTGACCAAGCGATTGCAGGAATCCTTGGAGCTTTTGGTTTGACCAAAGGGATTATTGATACCTTTGGGGCATTTTGGGTGACCAAGCGGGGCGAGAACCCTTGGGGCTTTTGGTTTGACCAAATGGATTATTGATACCTTTGGGGTGTTTTTGGTTGACCAAGCGATTATGGGAACCCTTGGAGCTTTTGGTTTGACCAAAGGGATTATGGATACCTTTGGGGTGTTTTGGGTGACCAAGCGGTGGCGAGAACCCTTGGGGCTTTTGGTTTGACCAAAGGGATTATAGATACCTTTGGGGCGTTTTAGGTTGACCAAGTGATTGCGAGAATCCTTGGAGCTTTTGGTTTGACCAAAGGGATTATGGATACCTTTGGGACATTTTTGGGTGACCAAGCGATGGCGAGAACCCTTGGGGATTTTGGTTTGACCAAAGGGATTATAGATACCTTTGGGGTGTTTTTTGTTGACCAAGCGATTGTGGGAACCCTTGGAGCTTTTGGTTTGACCAAAGGGATTATAGATACCTTTGGGGAATTTTAGGTTGACCAAGCGATTGCGAGAATCCTTGGAGCTTTTGGTTTGACCAAAGGGATTATTGATACCTTTGGGGCATTTTGGGTGACCAAGCGATGGCGAGAACCCTTGGGTATTTTGGTTTGACCAAAGGGATTATAGATACCTTTGGGGTGTTTTTTGGTTGACCAAGCGATGGTGAGAACCCTTGGAGCTTTTGGTTTGACCAAAGGGATTATAGATACCTTTGGGGCGTTTTGGGTGACCAAGCGGTGGAGAGAAACCTTGGGGATTTTGGTTTGACAAAAGGGATTATAGATACCTTTGGGGTGTTTTTGTTGACCAAGCGATTTTGGGAACCCTTGGAGCTTTTGGTTTGACCAAAGAGATTATAGATACCTTTGGGGCATTTTAGGTTGACCAAGCGATTGCGGGAATCCTTGGAGCTTTTGGTTTGACCAAAGGGATTATTGATACCTTTGGGGTGTTTTGGGTGACCAAGCGATGGCGAGAACCCTTGGGGCTTTTGGTTTGACCAAAGGGATTATAGATACCTTTGGGGTGTTTTTGGTTGATCAAGCGATTGTGGGAACCCTTGGAGCTTTTGGTTTGACCAAAGAGATTATGGATACCTTTGGGGCGTTCTGGGTGACCAAGTGGAGGTGAGAACCCTTGGGGCTTTTGGAGTGGGTCATGCCTCTCTAAATGTTGAAAGGCCTCAAATGACTTATGTTCTAGGGTTCTAGTTCCTTGATTCCTTCAAGAGAGGCGAGATGGTATGTTCCAGGTCCTATTTTACTGTCAATTACATAAGCACCTAACCAATTTGCCATGAACTTGTCCCTTAAATTGGGTGGCAAGTTAGAATTTTGTTGGTTCTCTTTTAAGACCAGGTCACTGACCTGAAAGTCCCTCAGGCAAAATTTCATGTTGTATGCTTTCTTAAGTTGCTCTTAATAGATACGTAAATTCTTGAGAGCATTGACGCGTCATTCATTGAGTAATGTAAGCTGGTCTAACTAGGCTTTCCATGTAGTGTCATCATCAATGAACTCTTGCATTGATATGTGCATGGAGGGTATTTCCAACTCGAGAGGCATGACTGCCTCAGAGCCATACACTAGCAAAAATGGAGTTGTCCTAGTCGGCGTCTGAATGCTAGTGCGATAAGCCCATAGGGCAAGTGGTATTTGGATGTGCCAATTCTTATGACTATCTATGACCATATTTTTAAGGATGGCAACTAGCATTTTTTTTTACGCCTCTGCTTGCCCATTTGCCTACGGATAATAAGGTGTCAAAAAACTGTGTTGAATTTTGTACTTTGTTGTCAAAGCATGCACATATTTGTTCTTAAATAACATCCCATTATCTGAGATGATCTTGGATGGAATGCCAAAATGACATATGATGTTATGTAAAATGATCTCCACAATGCGGGGCCCAGTCGTAGATGTAAGCGAAATTGCTTCCACCCACTTAGTGAAGTATTATTTGGCCATTAAAATAAACATGTGATGACCTAACGATGCAGGGGAGATATTTTCAATGAGATCTAAGCCCCACTGTGAAAACGGCCAAGCCGATTGGATCGGTTGCAAGGCCTGAGAAGGTATGTGTGTCAAGTTAGCATGGTGTTGACACTTCACACAATTCCACACATATGCACAACAATCTCAAGATGACCAATAATATCCCATGTGAAGAATGCGCTTTGCGATGGCCATATCGCTGAAGTGGCCACCACATGTACCATCGTGCGCTTGGGTGATCACCCAAGTGGACTCCTGCTGGTCCAAGCAATGAAGGAGGATTCCTTCATAGTTTCGACGGTATAAAATGTCTCCTAGAAAGACATGTTTTGCCACTTTCTATTTGAATGATATTTTCACGACGTGCGACAATTCAAGTGAGAGGCTACCTAACTTGAGATAGTCTCTTATGGGTGTGTACCAATCCTGCTAATTAGAAACCTCGATGGTATGAACGATCAATCCCTCTTGAAGTTCATCTCTAGAAAAAGCTGAGCGGAAAAGAACTTGTAAAAATACGGTTGTGTTGCTATTAAGAAGGGTTGGAGAGAACAAAGATCCCCAGTTGGCATGATTCAGACTATCATGGATTCGAGAGAACATATCCTGAGATGGTTCAATCTATATTAGGTGGATTCCTAGTGTTATGTTAGAGTTTGCATGCTCCATCATGAATTGTGATAACGTTTTGACTTGAATGGTTGTCATCTCACCAGAAATGTCTTGTGGGATTAGTGAACCCAAGGAGGCCATAGTGTCTGCAAAATGATTCAATGATCGAGGGAGTGCCTCGATGTTGTACCATTCAAGATTTTCTAGGAATTTATCCACAAGGGCTTTGTAGGCCTGCAGAACTAGGCATTTGCATTGGAATACCCTTTTCACTTGGTTGACAATTAACAGTGAATCACCAAATATATTCAAGCGTTTGATGTTCATGGTGATGGTTGTCTAAAGACCTATGAGCAAGGCTTTGTATTAAGCATTGTTATTGGTGCACGAGAAATCAAGTTTAAATGATAAAGGCATTGGAGCCCATTGCGGTGTGAAAAACATGATTCCTGTGCCACCCCATTGCTCACATTTAGAAAAATAAAAAAATAAGGTTATGTTGGCCTATGACTCAGGCTCATCAGAATTTGGCGATTCTAAGACATGGAATACCCCATCATCAGGCAGCTCTATGGTGAGAGGCTGATCGTATTCGAGAGGAGCCTCTGATAGTTGATCGACGATGACTTGACCTTTTATGGACTTTTGTCCAATGAATTCGATGTCAAAATCCATCAACAACATGATCCATTTTGCCGTGTGACTATTGTGATAAGTATGACTTATCATGTATTGCAATGGATTCTCCTTAGACACAACATATGTCGTATTGCTCAGCATGTAATGGTGTAGCTTTTTGGTGGCAAATACCACCGCCAAGCATAGCTTCTCAACGTATGCATAGTTAAGTTCATAACTGACTAGGGTGCGGCTAAGATAATAATTAGCCTTGTTCTTTATGTAATTCATTTTTCTAGGCTAGCATGGTGTCCAGTGCCACCTCAGTAGCTGAGATGTATAAATAGAACATAACTCCTAGTCTAGGTGGTGCCAATACTGGCGGTGAAGCCAAGTATTGTTTGATGACATCAAAGGCTGACTAGCACTCGTCATCCCAATGAAATACTACCCCCTTGTGTAATAATTTATTCATGGGTTGATACTTGTCAAATATCTGCACTATGAAGCGCTTGATAGACGCGACCTTACCCTGTAAGCTTCTGAGCTTCCTGATGGTGGTTGGGGCAAGCATTTCAAGGATTGCCTTGACTTTATTTGGATCTATCTCGATGCCTCATTTTGAGACTATGAAACCCAAGAGTTTTCTAGATGTGACGCAAAATATGCACTTCTTGGGGTGTAGCCTAACCTTGTGTTCGATGAGGCGATCAAGGATCTTGCGTAAGTCATCGAGATGATTTTGGCGCAAAAGATATTTGGCCAAAAAATCATCCATTTAATCTTCCAAATTTTTATGCATGTGATCGTGGAAGATGTATGCCATAGTGTGTTGGTAAGTGGCGCTAGCATTTTTAATGCCAAAGGGCATGATCTTATAACAAAATTTCCCCCAAGGCATTGTGAACGCCATTTTTAGTTGATCATCAAGATTGATATGGATCTGGTTGTATCCCGAGAAACCATCATGAGGGAAAGAATTTCGTGGCTTGTTGTAGCATCTACCAATGCGTTGATGCTAGGCAAGGGGAAATATTCCTTGGGACTCACTTTTTTTAAATCTTTAAAATTGGTGCATATGCGAATCCTCCCGTCAGGCTTTTTGATGGGTACCATGTTGGATAGCCATGGTGGGTAATATACGCAGATGACAAACTATGCATCCAACAACTTTTGTAGCTTGTCTTTGACCATTAAGGCCACTATTGGGTGCATTTTATATAGCTTTTGCGTGACTGGCTTGACTGGCGGATCAAGTGTTAGATTATGTGTGACTAGCTATGGGTCTAGCCCTAGTATGTCTTTGTAGTACCATGCAAAAACCTCCTTCTATTTGAGAAGGGTAATGTAATCGACTTGCTCTTCAGGGGTTAAAATTACCCCCATCTTGATGATTTATGGATTCATTGGATCAAAACCGATGTCTACGTCAATCGTCTCTTCAACTGACATGTGGGATCCATCCTCCAATTGGTGTGGAGTTGGGATCAGGTGGATATCATTTGCTGAATTTAGATCTACGTTGGGAATGTCAAGTTCCTCTTCAGCATGGAAGATATCCTGAGTCTATTCTAGGGTGAAATGAAACATCTCACCGTAAGGCCAGTACTCTGATGGGGATGATGGTGAGTCAACGTGATCCCATTCTATGGCATCTAGGTCTAGATACAATGGTTGTGTTGGATCAGCTAGATTATCGATGGGGGCGGTTAAATCAATGGAAATCATGTTGATGGAATGAATTTGGTCTCCATTACCACACGGGTGTTGATTTAGACATCCTTGGTGATCCTTGTACCCCAGATCTAGCTCTGTGGGTACTAGAACAAAAGGATCGACCCTATGTGCGAATAGAAGGACAAGGTTTGCCCTTGGCACTGATGGCCCTATAGGATCTCTAGGTGGGAGGTGCTCCCTGTATGCCCGAAGTGGTGGATGAAGAACTTGATTTAATTGTACTTGGTTTAAATGCCACCTATGCCTTGGTCCCATATTTAGATGTTCAAACATATCATCGATGTCTATGGAGTATTCCTATTGCCTCATATGGTTGAGATATGCCATCTCAGTATCATCCTCATAGTTTCTATTGGAGATCCATAGGCCTTCATTGGCTCTGACAACTATGAGCCCCTCTGGCTGGTATAGCCTCCCACTAAGCATTTCTTGATCATTGTCCTCACTCTCTATGAAAACCAAAAATCTAGCACGCAGGTAGTCAATGTTGAAGAAGATATTTGGATCTTCTTCCTCCGATGGATCACTTGGCCTTATGGTCGGCATGGGAGGCTCATTTTGTTCGAGCAAGTTGATTTGGTCCCTTTTGGGTTGTTCCACTCTCTATAGGAGGGCTAGATTCTCTAGAGGTAGCAATTGACCGATTGAAACATTAAAGGGGAACATTACCACAAAGTTCTCTTGATAGTCGTCAATGGGTGTCACCTGCGAGTGATTGCTATCAGACTCAAAAGGGTCCCAAGGTGCTACCTCATAATATGACTCATCTTTAGAAGAACCCCCTTGATCTTGTTCATATCCCTCTTGGAGGTTACTTCTTGAACTTTCCCCTTCCTCGATCAAAGGGGAGGGGTTGTTGAGGTCAACAAGGTTTTTTGTTAACAATGGGAGATAATCCCCCAATGTGTATGTTGTGTTGGGATTGTCATATGAATCTTGTGCCAACCCATCCCTATTGCCTAGACCTAGGCCTTGCATGGTTGCTACCAAGATGTCGAGGGGCAAAGGGTGGTTGAACCCTACTCCTGATTTATCATAATGCATTTGGTATCTTGATTGAAAAAGAATGTGAATTCCTTGTTCGTATCTGCCCAATCCATAACCATGCCAATTACATTGGTCTAGGTATTTCAAGGTGAAGTCTAGATTGGACAGATAGTCAACATTCTCAGCAAATGACTCTTTGTCCTCTTCCTCTTATAGGTAGGGTTCAATGGCATTCTCGAGGCCCCCATATACAAAATTGGTCTAATTTTACGGGTAGCCTAAAGGGACGATAGTTTTGATGGGGAGGCGAGATCTCCCCATGTCTTGCATGGATTTGAGCGTGGGTGTTGCTGTAATGTTCCGCACTACTCCCCCAGGCTTGTATTGGCCATCTCAACAATAATCATCAGAGGTTGAGGGGGAGGGAATGGAGTTCTCCCTGAGTCCACTCCATGTTGGGTGAACCAGGTGTCTCGACTTCCATTCGGCTGGGCACCTCTTTGATAGAGATGGTTGAGACTAATGGTGGTACCTCCTCTAGGGGTTTCTTCCCAATGTCCTTTGGTGTGCCTACCATAGGTGGCATCGTTGGTGAAGGAATAGACGATGAAGATGGGCCAGGTCGATGAGTTGAGGGACTCAACGAGGATATAGGCAGAATCAGACCTTGTGTGGACAAATTCAATTGAAAGTCCAAATGTGTCAATGGGAGGGTCGATTGTGGCATCAGTTACACCACATTAAAAAACTTAAAGGTCTCTAAGTCCATTAGTACTACATGTACTTGCCCTTCGTATGCGTATTTGAGGCATTGATGGGCTATCGAAGGGACACACTTCATGTACTTGATCCAAGGCCGGCCTAGCAAGATATTGTAGGCCATCTAACCCTCAAGGATGTTACACAACGTAGGAATGGTCTTTTGTCCTACTTGGATGAGCAAGACAATTGTGCCAATCGTCGAGCATAACGCGTCGTTGAATGCTCGAAGAGTGTAAGTGGATGCCACAATGTGGGATGCTGGCACCTTAAGGTGTTTTAATGCCACTATCGTGATTATGTTGCTATACGAGCCAGTGTCCAACAACACCCTCTTGAATGGAATCCCGTTGACCCACGCAATGATTTGCAGGGGTGGATCCACCATATCACCAGTCAGCAGTTTTAGTTCGTCTTCCCTTAAGGTTATGACTGATTCTGTGCATTGTTTCACATGTCCCACGAAATTGTTGAAAGAATTGGATTCATGGGGTTGTAGCTCAATGGATTTGAGTATCTCCATCAGAGTCTCCCAATGGGGCGATGATTGTTGGATGAGATCATAAATGGAGAGCCTAGCCGACGTGGTCCTTAAAATTTGAGTAATTTTAGTCCGAATCATGGCCACTAGTCTAGGTGGGGGAGGTTGCATAGGGTGTTGTGGAGGTTGTGACATTGACGAAACATCTCCTGTAGCTACAGTGGGTGCAACCATGTTTGGGTATCTTTTGTTCTATGTCACGATGCTTATCATCCCTAAGTATCCTTGCATGGGGTAATTTTGTGTTACCTCATTCACTTGTAAAGTATTTGCCTACGCATCATGGGCAGGAAGGGGGTCTTTGAAGACCTCCATATATTGGTTGCTCAGTGCTATAGGACTATCTACCATGAGTGTTTTGTTGTCTATCAAGTCTTGCACTAAGTGTTTGAGTTTTCAACAAGTGGAGGTTTCGTGTTCTTTTTGTTGGTGAAATCTACAATATAAGTCTTCCCTATAGCCCTTGGGTTTTGGTGTGTTGGGGTCTATGGGTTGACTTTCTTGTAAGTTTATCAGGTTTTTCATGAACAAGCGGTCAAACAAGGAGTCTCTAGACTCCGTGAATTGTGTGAATTGTCGCCTAGGGCGATGCTGTTGATTTTGCTCTTCTTTATGATTTTCCTTTTCATAGTTATCAAGAGGAACTACCTGATAATTAGCCTTTGGAGGCTATGTCGTTTGTGCAGGATTTGGTATAGTTATGACAACCTAATTGACTGCGGCGGGTTTCAGTTGCATGGACCCAGTTTTAACATTTTTGGGCGACTCTTTCTTGCATGACTTGGCAATCTTGCCATCTTGTATATTGATCTCCTCAATTATCCTGGCTTGTGCTAGGGCTTCTTCGAGGGTGGCATATTTCTATAGCTACAATAGCACGGAGATCAACCTTAAGCAACTCTTTGAAAACATTTGAGTCATGTCGGCCATGGGAGGGAGGTAAGGTAGCTTTGAAAGCAGTGTCCTCCATCGATTCCCATAAGTAGCCATGGTCTCATCATCATACTGCTTAAGGCAAGCTAGGTCACTAAAGGATACCTTCTTCTTGGTGTTGAAGGCAAAATGTTCAAGGAACGCGTCCACTAGCTAGTCTAGATTATTGATGCTATGCTTCTACAACTAGGTAAACCAATCCGATGTAGGGCCTACGAACGTGGTTATAAACATTCTCAGAAGCAATGCATCGTTGTCATGAATGCCAAAGCATTGACTGAGGAACCTTGTTACATGATCTTGGGCATCCTCATCCCCTCTAAAAATTGCCAATTGAGGCACTTTGAAGTGGTCGGGGTATGGGGGTGTCGAAACTGAAGGATGCATAGGGTGACTGCGGAGTTGGCGTAAGGTGGGCTTTTGGTGCCCTGAAGTATTAGTCTCCACAGACTCTAAGCGCTCTATCAGTGCTTTGTATGCATTAGAGGATTTGATTTCCTCTTCTTTGGTGTGTTTCCATTATGAATTATGAGGAACTTGAGGCCTATGGAGGGGTAGCCGGATAGCGCCCCCATGCCTTGGTAGGGCATTTCAGCCCGTTCTTATTCTCACTCAAATTCCTCATAGGCCTCTTGAGGAGTGTTTGGGCGTGACCTATAAACATTGATGGGTGCCCGAGGAAGGCACCCATCATTGGTTCTAGGAGTGGACTCCCGCTCAGGTCTAGGGGGTCTTGGAGGCAACGCTTGATAAGATCGTGGAGACCTGTATCGTACTAAAGGGTTGTCCCTCTCATAAATTTTTGTCCTATGCATGCGAGGAGTTGGAATCCTCTCATGCAGTGTTCTAGAAAAACTCATCTGTCTGGAGCTAAATGTGCTCTTTGTTAATATGATATAGTTGTTCTAACTGATGTTGATCTTGCCTAAGCTGCATGATTTGTGCTTGGCGGGTGGCATGTTTGGCAAATTCCAAGTCGATTTGTTTCGTTGTCCTAGGTCTAGGAGGCCTAGATGCCTCCCCTACATATCTATATTGGTCGTGGTGATCCGAGATCTCTATGGGTCACTTTCCTCTGTAAAGGTTAGCAACATTCACCCGAGGCTCTGGCCTCAATAGGTGATCTTGATAATCAGCGGGTGCGGAGGTGCATTGCCCCCACACAGTGTATTGCTCTTGAGAAATATACTGGTTTTCCTCGTGTTCCCTTTCATACATGTGAAAGGGACAGGCAGAGTTGGCTCACCCTATCTGAAGAGCCTTGCATTCTATTAGTTCTAATAGTAATGAGGGGTGGAGGGGGAATGATATAATCATGTGGACCCTCCTTATGAACCCTATGCTGCTCTAGTGCTTCATCGTGTAGTGGCCACTCATAATGAGTGTCTAAGGGGGCCTTCCCATGTGTGTACTCCTCATGAGAGGGTCTGTGTTGAATGGGAGTGCCCCTCAAAGGGGTGCCTCTATAGTCCTGTTCTGTAGTGGTATAGTATGGACTATGTTGTGGGTTAGGCTGCCAAGGTGGTATAACCAAGTCCTTGGGGCTATAATGGAGGCGACTTGTGCTTTCTTGCATACTTTTCATAGCTTCTGCCTGTGATTGGGCTTGGCTATAGGTATACACCATGGTGGTGGTTTTTCTAAAAAGATATGTATATTTTTATCTCCTTTACAATTTTTATGCTATACCAAACAAAAGGGGACCACACAAACAAAAAAATGATTATATTGTTTATAGATTAAATGTGTGTCCTAGATCTGGTTCAGTGTGTTTGATTTTTGTTATGTAAATCTTGTAAAGAAAACTTTGTTATACATGCATAATGAGGGCTCTTGTATCTCCAAAATGGTCACCCCTTCAATATACCATTGCCAGGCCGTTATACCAAACCTCTCAATATACCCATCCTTACGTGAGGGTAACTATTGGTACGCGAGAGCAGAACAGTAAGTGGAACATAGGCGGTACGAAAGGGGGATCGCTCTATTTTTTACACCTACCTTAGAAGACTTATCCTCATGCACGGGGAATCATCCCCGCTACACTTGGTCAGATTTCGTCAGGATTTACGTCTAGCAATAGTCGCGATCAGGGTATATATATGCAAAATCCAAGCCAAGGTGGTGATGAAACCCATCATTGGTCTTGATCAAGTGTTGGGGTATTAAGACCAACTCGTTGATGTTAATTTTATTAGGTGGTGTGTGTGGTTCCTTTTAATTGTGTAAGGAAAGAAAACATACACCAAAAAATGATTTTCACTAATGCAATGCTTTAAAGTATGTTTTATCTTTCAGAGAAAATTAGTAGCAAAAAGGAAATCACAAAACCTAACTAGAACTGAAACCTATAATGAGGACTTGCCATTTGTGCAAGTATCATGCAAGAAAACCAAAGAAAAATGCATTCCTAATCAAGTTCCTTCCATTTAATTTACTCTATGTTTTTATTTATTTTTTCTTTATTGCAAGAAAGGAAAACAAACTACTTAACCTTTCTATGCAAGTGTCTAAAAATAAAGTAAAGAAAACAGAAAATTGCAAAAATAGAAAGTATAAAAACACAGAGGATGTTCAAAAGGCCTACCTCTTCTTTGTCTAAACCAGATGCCTTTGAGTTTCTGCTCAAAAAACACATAGAGCTCTAATCATCCTGGGGTGAGACGAATAGCAGGTCTGCATTCATCACAAGGTGGGATGAATACATATTTGTCCTGGGGTGGCACGAGTAGCAGTCCAGTTCCCGAATGAGTAACACCTACAAAGAAAAACCACAAAATTTGGATCAGAAACTTGATCCTAACAATAGGGGACAAGGTCCCACCGTGATTGCCACTAAAAGTAGCAAAAAAATGGTGTACCGATATGATGCAAACAAAAATAGATATAGATTCTAAGTCCTACGAATGCGATGAGCAATGCATGAAGGAAATGACGTAGAAACAAGATGTGAGCAAACAAAGCGGGGCCTCATTTATTGATATTACTTTTAATCTAATTACAATACGTCCCCTCTATAGGGATCAAAACATTTGATACAATTTTTTACATTAATGGATGCCCGAAAGAAGCCGCGCTTCCAAGATCGGACGATACGCTTCCAACGTCTTTCGTGTGCCCACATTCGAAGTGGGCGGGCTAAAAGTTTTCATTGCTTGTGTCTATGTGTTCGTTGTTCCTTTCTTCCCCTTTAGTATTCCTAGCAGTGATATCCTACACATAGAAAGACAACAAATCGTTAATAGCATATGCGTATCTAGAAAAACATGCAATCCCCAAGGCCTCCAACGGACGCTTAGAAGATATCAGTGATAATATTGATAAGTAGATTATAGAATGATATGGAAATGTAAAGGAAAACGTCTAGAATTGGTATCAAATGATTTTGCATCGAAGCGGCATCGGACGGCCCCGTTATGCTCATTTTCCTGTCGAGGGCCTCTTGAAAGTGAGCAATCCAATGTCCTGCCTATGCTTATCCAAATAACATGAAACTCATGGGTTAGGCATTATATGTAATTATAATACTACCCAGATGCCAAAATTTGCATATCCTACCCAGATTCTCTTGTATGTGATAGAGGCGCCCTACAAACTAGTTAATACATAAAATAATAAAACGATCGTCAAATCATGTTAGAATGAGTTCAAACTTTAACAGAGGCATTATGATATCATCTGGGATATGTTGCAAAATGAACAGTAACAAAACCATGTATAGATTTCTAATCAATCCAGGGTGGGGCGATTAGGACTACAGCAGTTTGAGGGGCACCCGGGGGTGGGACGCCCATCGTTTAGGGCCTAGTTTTGACACCAATCCAAGTGATATGGGTCCAAAACTTCATAGGGGGTTGTGTCAATGAGTTTGGGGTGGGATTGTGGTCGATTTCTTGGGTTTTTGGATCTGGATTGCATTCCTAGTGTTCACCCGATAACCTCTCTTCCAAAAGAGAAAGATTAGGGATGTAGGAAGCACAAAGAGGAGTGGGGGTATAGTTTGGCAGCACTTCATTGCTCCAAATGCTCCAACTATATCCTTTTTTGGGTTGAGGAGGCTCACCTTTTTATAGACCTAAGGGTCTCCTTTGAATGCGCATGCGAGGGCACCACTTGGCTCATTATGCATTTTTGGGGGAGAGAAGATTCCTCCCTAATTAGGACATCCTTGATTGAGGCCTCCATGGTTAGGGCAGGCTTGATTGAAGCCTCTCTGATTTGAAACCTTCCCTTGCAATCCCATGCCTTGAAGGTAGACTTATGTGGTATATTTAGGCTACCATTTGTCAAGGTTTGACTTTTTTCTAGTCAAACCTGCTAATCGTCCCACCCTGGAGCGATTGCTGCTAATCATCTCGGGGTGGGACGAATAGGATTCTAATCATCCTAGGGTGGGACGAATAGGGAGAAAAGTGCTTAAAAGGTGCAAAACTGACCTCTAACCTTCCAAAACTGATTTGGGAGTGGTTAGGACCAATGTTTAACCTCTGGAGGCTGCCCTATGGGGTATGTATGCCAATTCGACCAGTGCTTGTAGTCACATAATCATATTGGTGTTGTTTTGGTATCTACAAGCTGTAAAACCCTGTGACGAAGAAGCTCATCATCAGTCGTGATGTGAAGTTTCTTGAAGATGAAGCCTAGAATTGGAAGTCGAATACTGGCCAGTCAGAGCCAATAGTAGTAAAGTCTGTTGACTTGGAAGAAGGTAGTGTGCAGCCACCTGTAGCCTCTAGTAGCAGTAGTAGTGCCAACAGTAGCACAACCACACCATCTCTATCGCCTCCACTTGCAAGTAGAATCTAAAACCTAGTGATGCCAACAAAGACAAGGAGCTTGCAAAAAATCTATGAGGCAACCCAAACCCATGAAGACGAAGAGTACTCTGATTTTGCATTCTTTACTAAAGTTGATCTAGTAGAGTTCGAAGATGCAATTCAAAATCAGAAGTGGGTGCAAGCGATGGACAAGGAGATTGAAGTCATTGAAAATAATGATACATGGCAACTGATAGATCTTCCAGCAGGGAAGAAGACCATTGGGGTCAAGTGGGTGTATAAGACAAAGTTCAACGCCCAAGGAGAAGTTGAAAAGCATAAGGCCATACTAGCGGTGAAGGGCTACAAGCAGGAGTTAGGCATCGATTACCATGAGGTATATGCGCCTGTAGCTCGATTTAACAAAGTCAGGATGATCCTGACAATGGCAGCCCAACAAGGTTGGAAGATGTACTAGATGGATGTCAAGTCAACCTTCCTCAATGGAGTGTTGGAGGAAGAGGTCTACATAGACCAGCCACCAAGTTATGAAAATGAAGGCCAGGAGGGCAAAGTACTAAAGCTAAAGAAGGCCCTGTATGGTTTGAAGCAGGTTCCCCCTGCTTGGTACAATCAGATTGATAACTATTTTTAGGAGAATGGTTTTGTCAAATGCCCATATGAGCACACCCTATACATGAAGACAAATGAAGCATGTGAGCTCATTATCGTCTGCCTATATGTGGACGATTTTATTTACACTGGTAACAACACAATAATGTTTACCTAGTTCAGAATAGCCATTAAGGAGTTCAAGATGACGGACTTAGGGTTGATGAAGTATTTTCTCAGCACTGAAGTTGACCAATCGATAGATGGCATCTTCATTTGTTAGGGTAAGTATGCGAAGGATGTCCTGAAGTGGTTTAAGATGGAGGACAACAAACTTGCCATCACACCTGTTGCCACAGGTTTGAAGCTGAGTAAGTTGGATTCAGGAAGGAATGTAGATCCAACTCTGTTCAAGAGGCTAGTTGGCAGTCTGATGTATTTGATTGTAACTCGACTAGATTTGATGTTCAAAGTAAGTCTGATCACCCATTTTATGGAGAATCCGAAGGACATGCACTAGCAAGTAGGCAAGAGGATCTTGCGCTATGTCAATGGGACGCGAAACCATGGCCTATTTTACACTAGACAAGACCAGTTGGAACTGGTGGTCTTCATAGATAGTGACTAGGCTGGCAACATCGATGATCGAAAGAGCACCTTCGGGTATGCTTTCCATCTTGGATTAGGGGCAGTCTCATGGGCATCCAAGAAGTAACCCATCATTGCGTTGTCCACAGCCGAAGCAGAATATGTCACCGCCACGTCAACCGCATGCCAGGCAATTTCACTACAAAGAGTTCTGAGTGAATTGAACTATCCTCTGAAAGGCACGACAATAATTTTTTGTGATAACAATTCGAACATTGCACTGTGAAAGGATCCCGTGTTCCATGGCCGGACGAAGCACATTGACATTTGTTATCACTTCATCAGAGAATTGGTGAAGTCCGAAGAAATTTAGCTATAGTTTTACAGATCCAACGAGTAGTTGGCAGATATTTTCATGAAACCTTTGAAGGAGGAAGACTTCAGCAGATTGCGAGAGCAGCTTGGAGTCAAAATGCTCATGAAATCAGGCTTAAAGGAGGGTGTTAGAAATATTAATCTGGATTTCATGCCTTTGCCCAACTGCTCTCACAAAGTCGGGCATCTCGGTAAGTTTTCTGACTTGACATCACACGTGCCTTCTGATAGATGTGACGTCTAACAGATCCGATCGTTGCATAAGTTAATGTCAGTTCGACGATTGGTCAGAAACCCTAGTTCAGGGTTTGTCAGAACCTGTCAAAAGATAAGCCCTATCTTCCTCTCTCCACGGCTATATGAAGTACTTCAAGTCTTCAGAAAAACAGTAGAGGTGTAGGGATTTTTGGAGGGACGGGCATCAGAGTGCAAGAGGAGAAGATAGCAGTCGTTTTGCAGAGTCCTTGATGAAAGTAGTTCAGTGAGCAAGAAAGCTCATTAGGTTGAACTTCAAGTTAAAGTCTCGGCAGTCTTTGTTTATCTGTTATCCTGCAGTTTTACATGTAGAAGATTGAAAATCCTCTGTTGAGGTTCAATGTATTTGCGTGCTTGATAAATATATGTTTGTCAGCATTTAGTTAGTTTCAAGGGTTTATTAAATCCAACTGCATATTTGTGGTTTTAAGTCTCCTTTGCAATTATATTCATCTGCATCTAAAACACTACGACTCCCGACGTCTTATAGGCAACAAGCACCTTCAAGTTCCTTTACGTCAGTGTTTGAAATCTGAAAGGTGCAAATTTGGGCAATCTTTGCCATTGGTCACTTCATCGTTCACTCCCTCCCTACAGCGCTGCGAAGCCCGGTAGCGCTCCAGCTTATGTGCGCTCTTTGAAGGAGCAAAGCACAAAAATAGCTTAGCCAAATTTGGCTAGGTCTTGGTCACCCCCGATTGCGCAGTGCAGTCGGACTTCGCTGCCTTTGACCAGCGCAGTCGGGCGTTGACCACCTCCTCCCCGACTTCGCACATTCTTCCTGCACAACCCGATTGCACACAGTTTGACTAGCAAAGGCGGGCGTTGACTTTTTGCTCAGCCCGAATTCTGGTAAAAAACCCGCGCAGCCCGACTTCGGAGCTTCACTTTTCGCAGCCCGACTTCGGGTCGTGACTCCCGTGCAACTTCATTCCGGAACTCTTCGCCCTGCGCTCCCCGACGGCGGCCGAATCATCAAACAAAATAAAATTTAAAACTTCCTATAACCACTGTACCACATGAAAATATTCAGTACGAGAACTATAATCTAAGAGCAGAAACTATGCTACTGACGCAATGCTTATAAAATATGAGGGGTCAGACTGACAAATAATGCTTACTATGTTCCTGTAATTCTTGTTTGAATATGCGTTTGGTCATCAGTTGGTCATCAGGGAAAAGTCTAGCCAGGCCAAAATCACCTATCTTTGGATACAGTTTGTCATCGAGCAAAATGTTATTTGCTTCAATGTCTCTATGAATAATGCGCAACTGTGAATCTTCGTGAAGGTATAGAAGACCACGAGCAATCCCGACTATTATGTTGTACCGTTTCCTCCAATCCAGCACCTTGCGCTTTTCTGAATCTGCTTTCCAAATTTGAAATAGGTTTTATTCATCTCTGTGGTATAAATTTGATACTAAGTCATTCTCGTAACAATGTTCAAGAATGACTTACCAACCAGAAAATTATCCAGGCTCTTATTTGGAAAATACTCATAAACAAGCAACCTTTCTGCTCCTTCTACACAGCATCCGAGCAACTTCACAAGGTTTCGATGCTAAATATTGGACACAAGCTTCACTTCCTTTGTAAATTCTCTTTTGCCTTATCCGGATCTTGCAGATAGTTTTTTTACTGCCATGACCTTCCCGTCTTTCGTCGTTCCCTAGAACATTCACGATAAATCTTTAAAACATTTTCAAAGAAATACGGTTGTCCAAAAGGTATAAAACAGATGAAATCAAAGACTAGTCCTACCTTGTATACCGCCCCAAAACCTCGCTCTCCAAGTTTGTTTTTATCAAGAAAAATCTCTGGAGGAACATCTTCGTCGTTCATAAACGGCTAAAATATTACATGTAAACTATTTCGAAATCCAAAAACGGAAGTACCTTCGTTCTGCGTAACTAGGGTTACTGGCGTTCTGAAAATGGCAGATTTCACTTTGTTCCGCATCCCCAACAGGCATAAAAGTGACAAGAGAATCACGTCCATCATAATCCCGAATACGAGGGCTAAGCTCTTTGACGACTTCTCTGTAGAGTGAAAATTTACTGTTATTTTCAGAGATAGCTGTTCAGTTATAAGTGGTATGTTTTAAATATCTAATCTGTTGAGAAAATAAATATACATTACTAGGGAAAACAAGAGAACAATTGAACAACGCTACAAGTGATAAAGAAAAGTTGCAGCGCATACTACTGGGTGTGGTGTGTGCCACTGACGGAGGTGTTGATCCATGGGCTGACCCTCCCATTATCACTAAGAGTGACCGCTACAGTTGGGGGTGTTGATCCTTCAGAGGAGGGTCACCCTGAAAAGTTAAAAAAGGGGTTTTTCTCAAATTGCAGCGTGCAGTTTCCAACCAAAACGTGAGCTCCCTGTCTTTTAGAATAACGATCTTGAATAATAGTCATTGCTCTTGACAAGCATTTTCTGCAATCCTCGGCGGATATATCTCTCCCCCATTCAGCTAGACCGTACACCCGGACTGTATAATTGTATTTAATTGATGCCGAAGCGAATCCTTTACTCGCAGGATTGTAAGGTTTCTTACACAGATCAGATAGAAAATCAAATGTTGTGGAAGCAAAAGCCTTTTGATCGCCTTGGACATCTTGTACGTTGGGAATGTAATAACCATTTGTGTCTAGAACTGAAATGAAATTAGAGTTATCATAGCGCAAGAAGCAGTAATACATCCACGCTTCACCACCTATGTCATTCTCGCAATATAATTCAACATAGTTTTTAGCTTGATGCGAACAACTTGAACAGTCCTCTGCTGTGATGTTTCTAACACACTGCACAAGGCCGTAAACCTTGTTAGGAGGTTGGCCATAAGAAGTGCTCTTGAATCCTGTTTGAGAAACATTGTGAAGCAGATAATCCATTGCCGTATTGAAATTGCCGGAATACTGGCTGCCGTCAACGAAAATACTGGCATTATTGCATCCATATTCCATACCATCTGAATTCTGGTACTAGTGAAGCAATTGCCCGTGAGAAATAGTAATTCAATATGTAGAAAAAAAAAAGTTGCTCCTTTGCAAGGATTTGAAAGGTGAGAACTGCACCTCATCTAATCTTCCAGATCAACAATCTGCTACCAAGTCTCAGACAATGTGATGATATTGAAAGCCGTAAAAGTAACAATGGCAAAGCTTTACCCACCCATAAAATTCATGTTTCCAGGATACCCCTTCCATGTACTTTTATTTTCTTAGGTTTTTATAAATGTTGAGGGTTGGAAAAAGATATCAATATGTCAATATTGTTTCCACGATTCCTTTCGTGGGAAGTTTATTATTAATTTTTGGTAGTTACATTACAGTTTCAAACTTCAGGCTATCTTTAATATCACATATAGCATTTCACCTATATTGTTTTGTTGTCATTGGTTGTTATTTAATTTGGAAATGAAAAGAAACTGGGGGTCTTGGAATTGGTACTACAAGTTATATTATTTTAGTGTTATTGATTGTTATTTAATCTAAAAGTGAAAAGGAACAACGAGGTCTCCATATTGGTATTATCTGGTGCACACTTAATAACTCAAATCAAATCAGATTAAAAGTCAAACTGCACAAAATAAACATACTTCAAAATTTAAACATAAAGTTAAGAATGTTGAAAAATTCATTATTAATATATTTATATATTTTTTTATTATTAATATATTTATATTTTTTTTTAGGTTTTAATAAACGTTGAGGGCTGGAAAAAGAAATTTATATGTCAGTTGAGGAAACCGGCCGTCCAAATAAAGAATTTATCGAGAGACACTTGGAAAACAATGGTATCAAATATAGTATGGAGGTTTGTGCTAGAATTAGGCGCCGCCCACTTGGCATGGTACAAGGAAGACTTTTGTCGTCAATTAAAGCGTTTTGCATAAGAAAATAAAGAGAACAGTTTTGTAGTCAATTAAAGCATTTTAATTGAGAACATAAAGAGAACATTGGTTAAAATGGTGGTCAAAATGCTTCTGGTTTCTTGATTAAAAAACATATAGTCTTCACTATTTCAATATTAAAATTCTTAGTGGAAACGTGTCTTTAACTCGTATCAGGCTATCCTTTTCACGGACAACTAAATGGATAGTTATGTATATGGTTAAAAATACATACTTTAGTAAGTATAAGTGTGGTTGGACACTTATTAAAAAAAGATTTAGGTTTAAACTTTTGGGGAATTCAGCCTTTGCAAAGTAGTAGTCTGTCAATTCTTTTGAGTGCGTGCTAGACCGACAATACGATAAGTACCCCCAAGCCTCCTGTGACCCCATCTCATAGTGATGATAACCTATAATCCTCATCTCATAGTGATGACGACCTATAGTCTCCATCTTATGAGGATGATAGGTCAGTCATCTTCATCTCACATCTGAATAAGTTTATTGTGAGCAATGGTTTCACCAATTACTATATCTATGTAATAAAAAAATGAGTGTGGTGGCGAGCTTAGGCCAATGTCGTCTTTGATGTGGAGCTAGGACGGACCGATGAGATTCCGACTCGGCATGCTTGGAATTTGACGTCTAATCCGTCAACGTAAACGGTTAAGTTCTTTTAATGTTCGCATTGCATTGTTAAATCACCGGACAACCACACAATATAAATGTACACTTAATGCTAAATACAATTTAAAGATTTAACCTACACATACGTCCAAAAGGTTAAAAGATTGAAAGTAGCTTTACCAGTTTATAGCTATATTATGAATGCCTTGAAAATAAGTGATCCACCTCACATTAGTTTTCCGAAACAAGAAATAAATAGTATGAACGTTTATCGGTATACAACCATCTTGAAAGATGGTGATCTACCTCACACTATAACCCGATTTTCAATCCCCTAAGGACAAGTGATACGCATCACACTAATTTCCTTTGGGTAGATTCTTCACGTACTCAGAAAATTGACCTACATATGTAGTCAATTGCCTTCTACGTGAGTTGTCAATGGCCTTCTACGTGAGTTGTGAGGATTGATTAGTTGAAAAGAAAGAAAGAAAAAAAAAACAAACTAATTGGATGTTTATCTTTCGTTCAGTTGATAATAGGTTTATTTGAATGGAGAGTATTTTGTTGTTTATTGATTTTGATTCGTTAGGTTGATAATAGGTTTTTTTTGAATGGAGACTATTTTGTTGTTTATTGATTTTGATTCGAAATAAAGAGTGTAGAAAAAGAGGGAAGAGAGAAGAGAACAGATGATTATTATTTTTTTTAGTAAAATTTGTATGTTTTATTATTTTTCTATGTGTATGTTGTAGGAGGTATATTGAATGTTTGAAGGCGTAGAAGGCTTGAAGAATAGAAAAAAATCAAAGAACCCATTTTCTAAAGTAAAATACTATTATTTCCAAAGAAACTGTTTCTCAAGGAAAGAATATTATTACCTTGAAGAAACCTTTTTCAAAAGAAAAGAATAATATTACCCTTTGCACAAGAGGATTTGGTTGTTATCGACATAGTGGAAGTAATCGTACAACAAAGAGATCATAATATTTAAAGGGTCGAGTTTCTAGAGAAGAAATCCCTAAAGAATTTCATTTATCTATTCAATTGCACAGAAAGATACTATTCAATTGCACAGAAATATGGATTGTTCAAATCTAAATAGGATCGTATAGTTGTACATTTGCAAAAGGGTTGTACGATTGTAAAGGGGTTGAATGGTTGCAAAGGGGTTGTATAGTTGTGGAAGGGTTATATGATTGCTGAGGGGTTGTACGGTTGTAGAAGGGTTGTATGATTTCTAAGGGATTGTACGGTTGTAGAAGGTTTGTACAGTTAGAGATGGGTTGTATAGTTGTACAATATAAAAAAATCATACAAGGGCATGAACATTATAGGTAAATCATACAATTGTTTGAATTGGTAGATCGAGCATATAATTATACGATTGGAAATTGCATGTGAATCGTACAAAGCGAGTGTGTGGTAAATTTTACTTCATAATTTTTTGTATCAAAGTCAAAATGTATTTGAGGATTGATACGTGTCAAATAAATAATGGTGCAATGGGAAAGAGGACGACCACAATGATCTTGAAATGTAGACATAGCTAAAATATTGAGGGGAATTACCACCTCACTTAAACCAATCAAAATCGCTCAAATAATATGTATTCATATTGAGGATATTAGTGATACTGAAGAGCAGATTGGTCACATAAAAACACAGAATGAAGAGCAAGAGGGTGAAGCAGATGAACGATTGGTTTGGATAATTTCTAATCTAGGTCGAAATCTAAAGATAGAAACTTTATTATGCAATGGAAGCTTTAATCCAGAGGATCTCATAGACTGGCTTGCCAAAATAGAGAAGTGCTTTGATTTTGAATTAATAAAAAACCTCAAAAAGGTGAAGTTTACCTGCACAAAGCTAAAAGGGTTGCATCCTTATGGTGGGACCATGTACAAACTGAAATACAAAGGAAAAAAAGTATCAAGTTATGGGAGAAAATGGTCATCAAACTGAAGGTCAAGTTATTTTTGTCAGACTAGCAATTTGGTCTCTTTAATAAGTTGTAAAATATTTTTTTTGTGGAAAACATCCTAGAAGGGTGAAGAACACAAGCTTATACAGAGAGGGGGGGTGAACAGTATAAGACCACTTTTTACTTTTTTTCTCAAACCAATATATGCAATGTAAAGATAGAAATATCAATAGCAGTAATAAAAGCAATGTACATAACACCACATACAATAGAGACACCATAATTTACGTGGTTCACCCAATGCGGGCTACTCCACGGAGAAAATATTTTACTAAAACTATTTTAGTTAATCTCTTGGGAATCCTTTCCCCATTACAATGTTTATGGACCTCTATCCATAGGAGATATCAATCCCCTAAATCAAGTTCATGGATCTCTATCCATAAGAAAATTCATTCTCCTCTGCTTTAGCTGGTGATCATCTAGAAGATACTTCCTCCACTACACTGACTGGTGGATCTCTCTCCACTTGAAGACTCTTGTCCTCACTCAGAAGACCTATCCTCAATGTCTTGGATGATGGATCTCTATCCATTGGAGACTCTATCCTATTTACTCTATCACCTCCAAAGATCTATCTCAAACTACACTAAACTTGCTACAATCGGTCTAGCACAATTCTTTTCAACCTCTGCACTAAACTCGTTATAGTTGGTCTAGAACAAATATTCTCAATATCTACACTAAACTCAGTCTAGTCGGTCTAGCACAAATCTTATCAAATTTTTACTAAACATAGTGCAGTCGGTCTAGCACAAATCTTCTCAATTTTATACTATACATATTACAATTGGTCTAACCCAAAACTTCTTAATATTTTCACTAAACTCAGTCCAGTCGGTCTAGCACAAGTCTGCTCATCAATATCAATCAAATATGCACTACACACAATCCAGTCGGTCTAGCACAAATCTGCTCAATTTTGCACTAAACACAATCCAGTCGGTATAGCATAAATATGCTCAAATCTGAACTAAACATAGTCCAGTCGATCTAGCACAAGTCTGCTCAACAAGATTACTCAAATATACACTAAACATAGTCCAGTCGGTCTAGCACAAATATGCTCAATCTCTATATCTGGTCTAGTACAAACCTATCCTCAAATCTACACCAAATTTTGCTCTCAAATCTGTACTAAACACAGTCCAGTCAGTCTAGCATAAATATGTTCTCGATCTCTGTCCTCAAGCTTTAACTCAAATATTGACTCAACTCTGTTGGATCTGCTCCAAACCTCAACTCAAGGTTTTAAATAAATCACTCAACTCTGCTCTCAAGTCTTCTCAAAGACTTATCTCAAATATGCCTTGTAAGCTTCCACAAAAGCTCACACTAATCTGTTTACAAGTCCTCTCTAGAACTTGCTCAAATGTGCTCTACAAGTCCTCTCTAGAACTTGCTTATCTGCTCAATAGGTCCACTCAGAACCTAACCAAATATGTTCAATAGGTCCACACAGAACCTATCCAAATCTGCTCAATAGGTCCACTCAGAACCTAACCAAATATGTTCAACAAGCTCACTCAAAACTTGTCCAATCTCATAGAAGCATAAAGAGAATTGTTAGAGACTCAATATGTTCTATACTCAATGATCAATTACTTTCACAACTCAATTTTAGAATATTGAATAGTTTGTTTCATGGAACTTGAACAATCACTTCATACATCCACTTGACTAGGTTCAATCAACTCTACTCAACCAATTACTCAAGAAACAACCCTTGCTCACAAACCCTAGTCCAAGTATGTAAAAATCAACTCAAAATATTTCCAACAATGCTCAACAACAAATCTCACATAACAATGATACTCATGTTCTTTCCAAAACCCTAGTTCAAGTTCTTTGCACAATCCAATGGCTTCAACAACAATGCTTATAAAACAAGGTTTTAAAGTCACTTCTCTATTCCAGAAAACCTTGAAGCATTAACTCAAACTCACTAGGCAATATGGCAATAATTCCTTTTCAGAAAACCTCATGCATCAACCAACCTTCAAAGGAAACTCAAACAATTCCTTTTCACTCCAAAGATGTTTTTAGAAAAACCAATTACTCAACTCAATTAGGAATAATATTGCCCATACCTTTTTCGTGTGAAGAAGTTGTTCTCATAAATCTACCACACTCACAAAATTCTCTTTGCCAATCTCAATAAGGGTTAGAAGACTTCAATAAAATCACAATGCAAAATATGACTAAAATACACCTTATTACTCCAACTCAAAATTAATATTCACCATAGTCTTCTTTTAATAGAAAAAACCCTTATACAAAAATAATACTCAAAAGGCTTAATATATCACTATATTAAGTAAGCCTCCACACAATCTCCTTATTACTCCTAATAACAAATATTTAAATAACATCACTTAATAAAAACCAACCCCTTTAATAATAACCACTCATAAACCTTATTCCTCCAACATATGCCTATAATAATAAAAATTAAACTAAGCACCTTTTGATTTCACTATAGGCTAAAAAATAATCAAAAACACTCTTATCTCTCCAACGTAGGCGGATAAAATAATTTCACCAACAAAAACCTTACCTCACCTTTGGAGGGAATCGAACCCTCAACCTTACCCCAACACAAGTGCCTTAGCCATGGCCAAATTCACCGCATGAGCCATGCACTCGTTTGAGTATAATGAAGCACCACATGCTTCTTAACCTTCTCAACATCTTCTTTCTAGGTCAAAATGTCGTACACCATGGGTGCCTCAATCAACACACCAAATGATGCACCGTGGAGATTCAAACACAAACCTTCTCGCTACCAGCGCCTTTGTGCTTTCCAAACTACCACTAGGCCATGCTTACCCAATGCAATTTCGAGGATGGTGACCTCCTCCCTTATTCACTTCACTGCCATATTTTCAAAAATAATGCATGAGCTCTCTTTTCGCATGCCACCAACTTTCGATTCGAGCAAGGATAATTAAAACTTAGGACTTTGGGCATATTTATATGCTCCTCCAATGCATTAACGACGTCGGCGCTCACCATGCTCCCTTCCATGACATCGACGGTAAAGGCTTCGAATGCCTTTAATTTAAACCCAACCTTTGGGTTTAATCAACATTAAACTTTGTGCTTTGAAATATTTTTCCCTCCAAAACCCAACCTTAGGGTTTATAAAAATAATTAATTGACCTTTGTAAACCCAATAATATTATAATTAAAATTATAATATTTTATTTGGGTTTTTCACCAACTTGGTTAAATATTATAATAAATATTATAATATTATATCCTTCCACTACTTCGGATACATTTGCTTTCAAAGGAGAAATGAAACCACTTTCTGACCCATTCTTTTGGGTGTAAAATAAATATATTTTAACCCATTATAACTTCCATTAAAATTTGCACTCGAATTGGAGAAGAGCTATCACTGGCATCTTGACATCAATGACAACTGACTTTGGATATTAGTGCCAACTGCTCAAAATGTCCAACAAAGGGATACCACTTTTGGGTAAGACCCAAGGAGGCGGGGGTATCTATTTCACCAAAATCACCCAGGGATCGCACTTGAACTACCACCTTTGACATACTCAAGGAGAAAACCTAAAAAAATAGAAAACAAGAACACACAAACAGAAACACACAAAAATATTAAAAAGCATGCTCCTTGAGTGTGTCAAAAAGATAAAACACAACCAAACACACCCATAATAAGATAAAAAAATAAAACATGAACCACACAAAAAAAACACAAGAATAACATAGCAAAACACAAATATAACAAAAAACAATAGAACACTACAAAGACCCAACCAACAAAAACAACCAAAAACTAAAAATAATAATAAAAAAAAAACAACCAACAACAAATAATAGAGAAAAATAAAAACATAGAAAACACTCACACACCAAAATCCAAAATGACCAATTAACACAAACATACAGAAACACAAGCACATGAACTCAAAAACACAAGAACCACAACAAAAAACACAAAAACAAAACAAGACAGAAAAAAATAGAACATAAAAATGATCTTTCTAGACCAAAAGACTATTAAGGCAAGAATCAAAAACGAAAACAAAAGAAATATTAGTTTGAGCTAGGGAACTAAAATACCCTGACTGAACTAAAGAGAAGTACAAATAAAGCGATAAGAAACTAGGTACCTTTAGAACTGGAGCCATCCAAAGAAATGATAGAAATAAGAGCTTCCCTTATTTGTGAAGCCCACCATCTTGGACGGTGGCCGTAGAAAGTAATATCACCTTTGTCTAAAGTCCAATTAGATAAAGCATCAACACTCTTGTTCGGATATCTGACCACATGATTGTAATCAAATTTCAAAAATACCATATGGATTAATTGAATCTTCTTAATAATTCTTTTTATTCTCCAATCAACCTTATGATTCTTAGGAGTCTTCAAAATATTAATCATGAGTTGAGAGTAATACTCAACTAGTACCTTTTCACATCCAACCTTAGTAGCCTCTTGAAGGCCTCTAAGGATACCATTCCCCTTAGCAAGGTTATTGGATAGAATACCCAAATTCTCGGCAAAAGTAAAAACTAGGGAGCCATCTGAAAGTCTACCAATTCCTCCCACACTAGATTTTATAGAGTTCCCTCTAGAGGCTCCATCAGTATTGACTTTTCCAAAATCCTTAGGAGGAGGTTGACAATTCCTTGTTCTATCCATGTTACAATTATTCACATTCCCTATAAGTTGATTTATCTTAGAAGAGTTAATATTCAATATTTGCATCACTTGATCCCATATTTGGTGGGAGTTTTGGGGGTGATTGAGTTGATGGACTAATTCAACTAAGTTGACAATGGTATTTTCCAGATATAGTGAATATCCTTCATTTCTTAATTAAAAATAATGTTGTTCCTTTCATTCCATATATTCAAATTAAGAATGGTAGAACCTATCCAAACTAACTACCTAATAAAATGATCAACACCCTCTTGATTAGGCCAATCCCTCCAAAGCTATTCAAAAGTAAAAAAAATGGACCACTGTAAGCCAAGTAAAGTGGCCATTCTCCTCAAAATATCAAAGGCTAAAGTACACTCAATAAAAATATGGTTGAGAGTTTCCACATTCTCTTCACATATTTCATATCTAAAAGGGCCATGAAAACCATGCTTTATAATATGCTCTCCAGTAAGCACCTTGTGATGCAATAAAAGCTAAGTAAAGAACCACACCTTAGGCCAAATATTTTGAGCCCACAATTGAGAAAAGATATCAGATTATTGGTTGGGATTATTATGACATAAGGCCAAATAACCTTGAGCAACTGAATACTCATCCTTAGTAGTGTTTTTCCATCCAAAACAATCTTTATCATGGGACCAAGAGAGAGATCTCATATGAAGGATGCACTGGATATCTTGTCTTTACCTTTCTGGGATTTGAATAGGACAAGTCCTCAATAGGGATCCAATATCTACCAGCCTTTGAATTACAAGTATGATATCGATAATAAGTATCCACCTTTATCCAGTTAGCTCGTTGAAGCTCCTCCATACAAGGCCTCCAATCGAGAAACTGAGTTATCAAAGGCTTGCGAACATACCAAGAATCTATCAAAAATTCTACTTTTTGACCACAATGAATGATCCAAAATAATTTTTTCTTTATCAAATCCTCACCAGTATTAAGAACTGCTAAATGGGATAACCTTTGGAAGGCAATTGATAGCAAACAAGGTCTTCATGACTTTTGTTCTCAACATATTTAGCAAGGATATTCTTGGCCCAAAGAGCATTGGGGTTATGCAAAATCCTCAAATATAATTTAGCAGATAAAGATTTGTTGTTATTAATAGTAGACCGAAATCCTAACCCCCCTTCATTCTTAGGAAGACATAAAGTGTCCCATTTCACCAAGGTCCATTTTATTTTCTCCTTAGTACCACTCCAAAGGAACCAATGACTAATTTGATCCAGTTCTCAAAGAACAACCTTTGGAATATTCAACATGGTAGAAACATAAATAAGAACAACTTGAAGGGCTTATTTTACCAAGGTGATTCTACCCCCAGAAGAAATCCACCTATTGGTCCACTTTCCAAAATTTTTCTTGACTTTGTCCAACTACCAATTTCAATATTTTTATTCTGTCTTTGAATAATGATGGGAATACCTAAATAAATGATTGGAAGGGAGGTATTCTTATATATTAACTTATCCAAGACCATGGATTCTTATTTGGCAGGGTAGTGAAAGAAAATGATTTTATATTTGTCTTCATTGATCAATTTTCGGGTAGCCTTAGAGAAACAACTAATGATTTGCTTAATAGTAGAAGCTTCCTTAATTGTAGCTTTATCTAAAAGAGTAGTGTCATCAACAAATTGATGATGAGAGAGAGATATATCTCCATGATAAATGGTAACTCCCTCAAGGGTTTTGTCTTCTCTCTTTTTGGTTATAGCACTACCTAAGCATTCAAAAATAATTATGAATAAGTAAGGGGATAGGGGATCACCTTGCCTAATACTTCTGGAAGCTGGGAACAACTGATAAGGCCTAACATTGATAAGAACTAAGTAGGAAACTGAAGAGATACATCCCATAATCCAATTCATCTAATCCTAAGAGAAACCAAATTGCCTCAAAACTTTGACAAGGAAGTGCCAATCCACTCTATCATAAGATTTGGATAAGTCTAATCGAATGATCATTGTAGGATATTTTTACATATCCATGGAATGGATGACAAACTGAGCAAGAACTAAATCATCAACTATTTGATGCCCTTCCACATAACCCCCTTGTTCAGGGAAAATAATCGTATGAAAAAATAGGCTTCAACCTTTCTGCCATGATCTTAGTAATGATTTTGATAAGAAAATTACATAAAGCAATAGGTCTAAAAGCTGAGATATGTTTAGCCTCTTGAGCTTTTGGAACAAGAGTAATATAAGTTTTATTGATAACCTTCAAAATTTATTTGTATTTCCTAGCTTCTTCCACCACCTCTAATAAATCAGCATGAAGGATATCCCAAAACTCTTGGTAGAACTCAATGGGAAAACCATTAAGACCTGGGGTTTTCCCTTTTTGTATTTTAAAAACCCGTTGAAGCTCATTGATAATAACAAGAACAGTCAAAATAGAGTTCTCCTCATAAGTGATAAGAGAAGGGATTTCTTGAAGAATATTTTATTGAGAAGCCAAGTAAAGAGGAGTAGCAATAAAAATATTGGAAAAAAAATTAACAATAATACATTTCATGTCATCCCAAGTGTAGACAACATCTCAAAAATATGATTCAGGGAAGAAATAAAGTTGTAAGATCTTCGATCTAGAAGAGATTTGTGGAAGAAATTTATGTTTTGATCATCTTCCTTGAGCCATTGAATTCTAGATTTTTGCTTCCATAAGAATTTTTCTCTTTTCTCCCATTCCTCTAACTGAGTTGTGAGTTTAATTTCTTGTATTCTCTGTGAGGCCATCTAAACGGATTTTCTTATTCAAATTTTCAAGTTGAGTATTAACTTCATTTTTTTTTATGAACATCCCCAAAATCCTTGCAGTTTCAAGTCTTGATTTTGGATTTAATGTATTGCAATATTTTGGTAAAATAGAACATATTAGTCCCATACCTAGGTTTACCTTCCTTCTACTATTGTTGCAATCGAGGTTTAAAGGAACTATCTCTAAGCCACATTAAATGAAATTGAAAAGGAAAGAAACTCACATTGGTTTTTCACATTTCCACCATGACAAGCCAATGATCCGAACTAGCATTGTTAAGAGTCTTCACTTTAGGAATGTGACCATGGATTAAGAAATTGTCAGAAAGAAAGAACCTATCCAATATCTCCATTATACAAGATAAGCCTTACCTTCTGTTAGACCAAGTCATAATGTCATTATCTGGTTGGATGTCCACAAGATGGAGGTTTGTAATATATTCACTCATGAGGTCATTGCTCCTGTCCAAACTTCTATTTTCTCTCATTTTCTCATCTAGAGAGAGGATGGTATTGAAATATCCTTCGATCAAGATCTAAAATTCTGGAAAATGAGAGATAATATAAGTAATATTCTTCATCTATATTATTTTTTCCTCCAAATTAGTCATAGCATAAACAGTAATGCAGAGCATAATTTGGTTGGAATGTCAGCTTTGAATAGCTATAGCCAAAAGATCCCAAATACCAACCATATGGTGAATAACTACCTCTTTTGGGTCCCAAAGGCAAGCAATACCACCAGAAGTCCCATGGGAACTGAGGGAAACCACTTTTCCAGCTAGCCAAATTTTACTAGCAATTGATTCCATATCCTCTATTCACATCTTTGTTTCTTAAAGGAAAACAAGATGTGGATGATTTATCTGAATCATTATTTTAATTTCATTTTGTTTTGAAAGACTCCCTTTGAGTCCTCTAATATTCCAAGTGATGATCTTCATTAATACCAGGGATAAAAAATTTGGGAAGGGCATTAATCTTACCTTCCTCTACAATATTTTCACCTTCTTTTACCATATGATATTGATTAGTATTGCGACCTACCTTTTGATTAGAATCCATCGTTAGTTTTTTTTCCTGTTTCTTGACTTACTCCACTTGAATCTAAGATGGTTTCTAGCCTTGAACAATGCTTGTACGCAGTCAAAATGTTACTAGAAGTTTCAACAGAGTCTATATTGGGACATGTATTTTTTGAAGTTTTAACATTTAAAAGATTGTTTTTCTTGTGAATATTTTCTCAGTCTTTTTTGTTGAAATATTTTGATTTGTTGGTTTATCTTTGAGTTCTTCCCTTTATATTTAAATTATGTTTCTAAGATTTATTTTTCCATTAGGTATTACATAGTCTATCAACAAGACTATTACCTAATCTATACAAATATTTCCAAAATTTGTGTCAAAGTCCTTAAACAAGGATTTTTGTATGGTTTAGACAACTTTTATCACAAATTTAAGTTTCACCATCACTCAAGATTTATCAGGAGAAACTCAAGTATCTTTAACATCAAGATATTCCTCTATCATCAAGACATATTTCAAGGTTTAAATAAAAGTTATGTTTCTTCAACATTGATTTATAAATACTGAATATTTATCCAAAGTTATAGAAGAAGCTATGTTCCTTCATCAACCATTTTACGATAAAAATATATGCTTGTTTCTTCAAAATTGATTTGTAAATACAGAATATTTATCCAAATTTATATAAGAAGCTATGTTCCCTCATCAACCATTTACCAATAAAAATGTATATTTATTTCTTCAACATTTATTTGTAAATACAAAATATTTATTCAAAGTTATAGAAGAAGCTACACTCCTTCAACAACCATTTGCCAATACAAATGTATGTTTTAAAGGATTATATAAAAGTTTGGGTTTAAAAAATCCTATAGACAACAAATTTTACCCATGATTGGGAATTTCATACACAACCTTCGATAAGCCATCAAAATTCGATCAAATTTTTAATATTCTCACCTTACCAATGCTTAGTCCCTAACACCCTTACCTATTCGACCAATATGACCACCATCATATGGTAATTTCTCTTAGTGGAGTCTTCTTTTAATAAATCATTGATAGTTTCTAACATACTCGAGGTGGTATATCTCAATCCACATCATTATTTTAGAATGGCTACATCTTTCCTTACAAGATATGATGGTTGAGTTGAGTATATGGCAGCTAAGATAGCAAAATTTGAGCCAGTTTTGGTGTCTTCCTTCTTTGGTAGCTCCATTGACCACCCTGAGGTGTGATGATCAACATACCAATGAGTAATCAGACCCCATGGTGCTATGATAACCTGTGGGTAGTGGCAAACCATTAGGTATCTCGAGATACCTTGACTAACTCAAGGTAACTATGATTCAATGGTCGAGGGAGTTTAAGAGATTATGAAACACATATTCACTATAAGAAAATTAGACATAAACCAACAGTAGAATATCTTGGAACAATGTGCAACCCATGTGAGAAATCACCATGAGTCAAGTTATAAGCATGTGGTCTAATGTAAAACACACGTTTACACTCCACCTCTATCTTATTATATCTGATGTGAAAAATTAAGGTTAATATGAACAGTATATTACAGTCATCACAATGAATTGGGGGCCTTTACAAACGATCTTCAAACTTTGTCCATAACCCCTGACACTCCACTAACACCTATCTATAAGTTTAATAAAGATAATAAAGGCATAAAAAGGGATAAAATTGATTTCCATGACTGGAATCAAATACATATGTGAGCCCAAATTTATGACACACATACCTTGAGTTTAACCAAAGTATCTTTGTTGATTAAAAGTATTATTGACATGCCCATGCAAGGTTAAGAGGAAATACCTAGTACTTACATCATTGAAACACAACCTTGGACTCCATATAAAATATACATCCAAGCATAAGTGCTCAAGCACTCATGAGAGTCAGTCTATAGTAGGCTATATGTATCCAAAACACAGAATGTAGTACAAGTAAATCAAGCATGTAATTTAATCGAACTTCATATAAGGAATTGATATCTCTCCTACATCATATCGTAGGATGAATATATGTTCCATTAAACCAAATGTATTATTAAAATATAAGGTACATCGAGGATGTAAATGTGTAATCATGATGATTATAAAAACACAATTACAATAAAATAGAGCATGGTTCTTATTACCAATCATCGAGCATAAATTAAAAAAATAAGCCATTTCCTTTACAATAACAAGCTTAGCATCAATAAGAATTTTTTGACCTGTAATAAGCTTATGGTCCTTCACCTATTCTAGTATTCTATCTTTCATGCATACTCCCTTTTGATATCAAAGAGTATCTTTTATAACATTTTGGAAGTGCCTTTTCAAATGGTGAAGGGCAAGCTAGGTAATGACCTACTAGAGGGGTCATTTGGAAGTGCAGACCCACTAAGGTGGTGATGTATATAAAGTGGAGGAATAGTATTTTAGAAGACCTAAGGACATGATGATGCATGTAAGGTGGAGTAATAGCACCTTAGAAGACCTAAGAATATAATTTTAAATTCATCCTAGTGCCTTATAAATAAAGATTTGTTTCCCATGGCACTTAAAGTCACAATTTTTCCTTATCTAAAATTTATCTCCATATTAATATACAAAACATGATAATAATTTAAGTCATAAGGAATCCCCCCATTTTTTTATAAATATATTTTCCTTCTAGAGTGCATTTTCAAAAGCTTAAAATAAATCACCATAATTTCCAAAACTTTAAAAATTTCCAATATTTTCTAAGACTTCACAAAATAAACATTATTTTCCTTTTTATTTTTAAATAAAAAGGATTCGATCGAGGTGGGATGTGATATGCCATCATGCCCCTAGTATAGCTCGAGGTGAATATTCAAGAGGTCACAAAATGAGTAGAAAACTTCTCTCCTGACAATCAAATAGAACTCCAAAGTTACTACCACCAATACAAGAAGATAGAGCTACCATCTGATGATAAGTGAGGATAAATAAAGGCCTTTATAGATAAATTTTCCTTCATGTATACCTATATTATTTATTAATTATTTCCATTCTTTTCTCATTATGTCTTCAATTCTTCCAATTTTCATTCTTTTATTTTGACTTTGTACCCAATGGGTATGGCTATAAATTTTTATGGGATTCCTTATCTTTAGCAAGTAAAATATTTCTTGTGAGTCACCAAAAATATAGTGAAAATTCACTACATCAAGGAGGAAATTTTCCCTTGGCCAATTTTTTAAGTTGACATTGGTAGGAGGCAAATTAGAAATTTGAAGGAGAAGATAATGTAGAAACAAAGTGCATCGTCAATGTTACAATATATGATGGGCATTGATTTCGCATGAAGGAGATTTGAAAAGGTTTGTATGTTACATGGGTCATTTAGTCATTGATAAATAAGGGGCACTAATTTGAGAAGCTAAGAGAGCCACAAAAGTTTCTAAAATTATATGGTCTATCAATTAAGTTAATCTAATGGTGGGTGTTAATTCCTAAAAGTGAAGCAATTTGTGATGGATCAAAGCCATGCACATTGTCAATTTCTTATAATTATGATAAGCACTAACTTATAGAGAAAAATCAACCTATATATACAACCAAGTAGTGTGCACCATCAATTTTATATATCTACAGTGGGTGCGTGTTCCACAAGGAGAAGATTCATCAAGAGTTTTGAAGTAGTGTAGGCCATTCAATCTCATTGATCAATAACAAACACTAATTTGTAAATTTTAAAGCCATGAAAAATCCTCAAAGCAATGTTGGTCATCAATATTTTGATAAATGAGGGATGCCTTTTTGTAGAAAATTAGTTGAAAATAAGTTTTCAAAGCCATGTGATCTATTGATTGCTCATCCAATAGCTCATGCTATTTCATGAAAATGTTGAAAGAGTTGTTAGAAAAGAACCTCACCATTTGTTAAGGCCTACACATGTGGTAGATGCATTGGTGACCCATAGAAGAAGTAGTTTTCCCATCAATGTGTGCATCCAAATAATATCCATCATCGATCTTCGGTAGAAAAAATAACCAATGGTCTACAAAGTTTTTATGGAAATGTTAAGACATTTAGATCATAAAAGTTATGTGAGATATCCAATCTAGATGATCAATGGCTTACGTCATCTCTTAGAGCCTTTTTGGTAATAACTAAAAGTGATTCCACCATTGGTTGGAGTGTAAGAGTATTTTCAAAAATAATTAAAAGTGGTCCCTCTAGTGCCTAGAATGCATCAAAGTCAATGATCATGGACCAGTTATTCCACATCTAGTTGAGTTCATAGAACTAATCCTTCACCATATGATTGATATCATAGTGACCATCCACATAGCTACTGCATGATCTCCCTACTTTTAATGTAGAAGATACTAATGGTTAGATTTTTAGCCAAGAATGATCTAACAAATCACAAAAAAGGGAGGACTTATTATATGATAAAGTATTAAGAATCAATGTCAATCATCCAATCTCAATGATCAAAAACCCAAGAAGGATAATACAAAAAAAAATAAAATCAAAAGAAGTAATGCCAAACTTTCATCTCCTACAATAAGGAACCTTATTAACAAGTGCCTCTATTATAGGTAGCATCTATGCACAATCTCCCAAACAAAATAGTTGAGCTCATAAAAGTAGTTGTAGAAAATCTCCAAGTCTACCTACCTACACCATTCAGACATAGTATTCTAGAGAAATGGTTAACATCTTAAGGGTCATAGTTGTGGAAGCTCAAATTTCAAATACCTTGAGTCTAGTGACATTTATTGCAAATAGATCCCAAGCTTAGTTTTAGGAGGAATTTCTAGTAAAATTAGCTAGTAATATTGGCAAAGGCTCCAACTCTAGAGGTATTGAACCCTTTGGAATTAATGGACTGAGATATAGAGATCTTGAGCTCATCAATATTAAATGAATACCCATCCCTCACTCAATTTTGGAGGGAATGTTATATATTTCTTTTATAGTTTTTAGGAAAATAAGCCTTGGTTTTTTCTTATAAATACGGATTTTAATTACATTGTAAGGCATTGGAAATTAGCTTAATCATGCTTAATATATGGCCTTATGTATATATTTCTTTCACTTTTGTTCTATATAATAATCTGGACTCAAACCTTGAGTGATTTGTTTAATTACATTCAAGCTTATTTTAATTTGGCATATCTGTACAAAAAATATTATGATATGTATGTGAAGATATGACTAATTTTGTTCTACCCTATTTCTTATGTGCATATTATTTATGAATTATTTATGCCATATTAGAACCATATTCATTTCTTTGTCTATTATTGTATAATGTATATGTTAATTTCATAAAATTTATGTATAGAAGAAACTTTTAATCTTGGTGCATCACCTCTGTTATATTAGGAATTTATTTTCTATATTTTTTCTTTATTAACCTTTTATATGCACAAGTAGTTAGAAAATAGTGTGTTAAAGGTCAAATTAAATAAGGAGTTGGCCTTAGAAAAAAAAATTGAGGTTACTCTATGAGTCATGTCCCACACTCACAAAGATTATTGGTACAAAGTTGGGTTCATTTGGCTACTAAAATGGATTACTATGATATTATGAGAGAACAACACTAAGATTGTAGTTAGGGGATTTTTCAAATTTTTATTTCTCTCCTTCTTTAAAAATGATTTTCCCTTCTTTTTCTAATAGTATGGTATATTGCATTAAGGGAACTAGTCCCCTTTTGTCTTTGGCCAAGGTAAATACACCCATTCCTCCTCCTTCTAGCATGTTGTTGCTCTTGTAAGAATTATGAATTATTTAACATGCTAGTATTAGGTTTGATATAGGTATTTGTTGATTGAGATAGTGTGTTGGATTATGCAAGGGACTAGTTGATGTCTTTGAGGAGTAGCTATTATTCCATTTTCACCCTAAGATACTAGCATTGTGGTTTCTATGGATCTCATAATTATATTTGATTATAGATATCCTTAGTTTGATTCTTTTTTTGGATTTCATACTAGTTTTCAAGAATGAATGGAATCAAACATTACCCAATATTGCTTAACGAAGTAATACTCAAAATGAACAAATAACATAAAATATGGTAGGGTGTTTATGGACATCAAATAATCTCATTAAATGAAAAATAAAATTACACTTTAACCAATGGTTGGTATGAATGGTGTTTATACCCAAATACATGATGTATTTAGGTCAAGGTTGTGAGACCAACCCTCAAGAATGAAGTATTATAAAAATATACAAAAGTGCATTTTTAAAGGTTTACATGGGTGCAAGGGAAAATGTGACCAATACAAGTATAAACGTTGATTGTGGCATCAAGATAAGCTTAACCATAACTATTCCAGCATGCCTCATTAAGTTTAAAAAGGTACATAAAGAGATACCCTTACTTATCACCCCCCTTAAAGACCATTGTCCAACTCCATGAATATCCCACATATGTACAAAAGTAACCTTAGGCATGAAATTGGTTAAAATATTTATTACCTACTTATATGAAGGTACAAACACTAGATCAAAAATCCTGTGTATGAATCTATCTCATAAAGTGCATCCATATCTCTATGTGCTTTATCCACTAACAGAACATTGGATTTTAGACAAGTTAAATGGTGCTTTAAATATCATAGTAAAGAGTGATTAAAAAACTCTAAGGAATGTCAATCTCTTCCAAAATCATGAGAATCCATCTAATATACTTAGCTACCTCATTGGTAGAATAGTATTTATCCTCCATGGAGGATTGAGAAATGTAGATTTAGAAAATTCCAATGAGTGGAGGGAATCCACTAGGACCACTACTTCCCCAAGACCTCTTTCCAAATGAGGCCTTGAATATTTATCTTCACATTATTTAGACTCTACCTCCAAGTCTATGTTTATAATGCTATGATTATGTTCAAAATTATATGGTGTTTTACGAGTTTTATTCAAAAAACATCCATTTTTTGTATCTAATAAACCTTTTCAAGATAAAATTTACTAAAATTAAATATATGATCAACTAAAGTTGTATGCTAAATGTAATCAAACAATGCCACAAAACAAGCTTTCTAACATAGTATGGTTTTTAAATTTGGGTGATGGACTATGCTAAAGATAAAGTTTCTTATTTTCAAGGGTAAGCAAGGGAGCATGCAACAAGCAATCTAGCCTAGGATGCAACTATATGATTTATTATTCCTTTCCTTATTACCTTTTGTAAAAATAAATTTGACTATTTTAAAGTGTTCCTTGATTTCCCAAAATAAGTATGATTCAAGCAGGAATTACAAAAAATAGAGAGGCAAAACACAAGTACTAATAAAACTATACATAGAAAGTTCCAATTATAAAATTACCTATTATGGAAGCTGAAAAAAAGTACCATTGAAAATAAAAAGTGCTATTGGTGCTTTTGAAGCTGATTGACACTTTTGAATATTGCAAAACTTGAGGGAAAAAAGAGTTAAAAAGGTTTATTTTATGGGGACTACTTGAGTGTAGAGAGATGATGTTCTATATTCCTAACTAATGATAACCCCTTCCTATATACAAAATATGTAATATACCTTGGATTTAGAAGCAAAAACTAAAGTGTTAAAAGCATCACAACTAAGAAAAAGGGCCATTGACACTTTTGATAGGGACTTACAAATTTGAACTATGTAAAAATAGAGATTCAAAATTACTAGTGGTTGTTTGAGTGGTGCTTTTGACTTGCAATTGATAATTGATGAATTTTGGGCATAAATGTGAGAGGAATTGGTACAAATTATCCAAAATAAACAAAAGGAGTTAAAACCACCAATCCCTAGGGCCTATGACTTACGGATTTACAAAAACTTGTTGAATCACATATAAATTTTCCAAGAATTATGGGATTACTTGCATATGGAATAAAATAAGTTATAATGATAGTTGATTTCTTAGGAATCTATCAAATGAGAGTTTATGGATGCCTAGATGTTAGGAAAATGCCCTAACAATAACTATGAGAGATGAAAAAGGATTACAAAAGCTATTTAAACTTAGTATTTCATAAAGGATATGTTATGAGATGATAACTATGGATTAAAGAAGACAAAATGCTACTCAAATGGATATACAATAGGTATTAGTGTTATTCTAAACTATAAAAAAAAAACATTAAAAATCATGCAATACAAAGATAAACTCTATGATAAAGCAAATGGAATGTTGCTAGGCATATAACAATATTATTATAAGATTAAAATAGGTGCATAAAGCTTTTAAATATAGTAAATGAATATTTGCAACAAGTATTAATGACAAAAGTATTACATCATGAAGTAAATAACACAAATAAGCATATAAGCCTACAAATAAGATGACAATAAACATATGAAAATATTATAGCATGAAATATACCTGCAAATGAAATGATATTAGACAAGATGAAACACATACCTACAAATAAAATAGAGTAGTGATAGGAATTCTTGAATTAAGGATGAAATCATACAAAATAAAATGAAATGACTCTACAAATGATAAAATATTTGGAAATAAAGATAATGTTTTAATAAAAAAAGTAAGGTAAACACAAAATACTTTCTAAAAGACCTGTAAATAATGATAGATACAAGTAATACCAAGAGTGACAAAGATTAGTGGCTTTAATGATGAAAAATTCAAGTTAGCAAGTCCAAAATTAAGGGGAATGCATGAAATTAGGAGATAAAAAGAAAGAGGATCTAGATATTTATTACCTATAAGGACCTCCTTATTGCATCAAATTGGACTCCTTTCCCCAATGTCCCTTTGCCTTATTTTACTTACCCCGATGCTTGATGAAGAAGCTTCAAATTAGAGAATGGAGGAATCCAAATGAAGGATAATGAGAGAAAAAATTGGTAAAGTGTACTTAGAAGGAAATTATTCATGAAATTTTCCTTCCAATATCTATATTTAGGTTTTGGGAGGGATATTTTTTGAGGGAAGATTGGATCCAAGATGCCATTAGGGTTGGGACCATTTTTTAAATTGTAGGCCTAATTCAAGATTGGAACATGCATGATTAGAAACGGTAGTGGGATGAAGTATTCCACATGCCTTTGGCTTATGCCATAAACATTCCAATTGTATCAACAAAAGACCCAATAAATGTCAAAAGCACCACTGGTGCTTTTGCACTCGATTGACTATTTTGATTAAAATCAAGTTGATTGATAAAATGACCAAAAAATAACTATTTTTCAAAAACATCACACATGATCAAAATCACCATTGGAACTTTTGAAAGCTAGTGATATTTTTAAAAAATGCTTAATTTGATTTCTAAATTGCTTGGATTGAGATTCTTGATTGTTGGGATGATTCTTGGTATTTTTTCTTAGAGTTAGGGTCACCGAGCATGTCAAATTTGGGTGCCTACATTTTGCCTCATTTTTATATGATTTTTGTAAATTAATTGCATCTTAAATAAGTTGTAGGACTTCAATTTTTATATTGTGATATTTGTTGATGTCATGAAACACTATGCTAAATAAATTATTGCAATTGGAGATGATTTATAAAATTTGTGATTGATCAGTGTCATTGTTGCATGTATGTTTCAAAATTTATATCCCATGGGTACCTCCTCAATATTTGTCCGAAAATTTAATTTAAATACAAGTATCAATAAAATGGGACTTGAGATTGGTTTCTAAAGAATTGAAAATTGATTTAGAGGGAAATTAAGCTAGGGCAGGTTAGGTGGGTAAAAAAGGAGAGGGGATGGAGATAAATTCATTATCACCATGCAAAGTTGCTAGATTAGATATCTTGTGAATTATGGCTCATAATTTAATGGTGAATATTAGGAGACATATACATTGTAAGGTCTTGATTTTTGGATCAACATCAATGCCGAAGGAGGTTTTATAGGTATGACCTGAAACTAGGACTTTAAATTTATTGGGGTACTATTTATTTGTCTTTTTACATATGTGGTTCTTTTGCTAGTGGTGATTTTGCCACTAGTTGTGCTTTTGACATACTAAAAATAAAAGGTTTGGAATATGTTGATTAGGATTTTGGTTTTATTTTTGTAGGTATTAGGGGATTTCTATTAGATTTTAAGGATATATGCAAAGGAATAGATCTATCACAGGTCCTAATAATATGCAAAACATATGAGAGAGTTATTTTGCAATATGACTAAAATATACTATAAATAGAAAGTGGTAAAAATACAATGTAGTATGGAGGTGATGGTCACTCCATTAATATAAGCTAAATAACTACATTGTACTCCATACAGGAGATCGACCACTATCTACTACTCTCTCCTATAATTTAATTGATATGCTTGATGTGTACTTGATAACTCTATGATACCCTTTATATAGGAAGAGAGATTCCTTGGCCAACACTCTACCTGGTTGTACAAGGGTACACCTTGCACATTACGACTTGCACATTGACATGTGCAATTATTACATTGCTTTCAGTAACTAGCTAACTTCCCCCTAAAGTAATCTCCTACTCTAACTATGTACTAAATATGGTACATTTATATGATCCAAATGATGTAATATACTCTAACTCTAACACCTCCTATATTACATTATTTAGATATTGAATATTTCAATATTCAATATGAATCTTCTTCTAGAGAATGGTGTTTGGCTTGCTTGGTGATATCATTCTCGTCTATCCATCGTCCTTTGTTTTCTTCTTTATGAGTATCCTAATTTGGTTTTTTTTCTTCTTCAGATTCTAGTTGGCTGAGTAGAGCATAGTGTTGTTGACCTCTCATATTTTTTATTTTGATTCTTCTATGCTTGATTTTATGGTGTGTTTATTATTCATTTTCTTCAACCTGTTACTCAGGAAATGAGTTAGTTTTATTTTAAAATACAATAATGTCTTGTGATATTCCATTGAATCTAGGATATATGTATTTCCATGAATCGATCATGTTGCTTCTATCTCACTTTGGTTCATGATAAGGCATTAATTGATCTCATTCATATATCTAAAATTAATAGTCTAATTTCTTTCTACTAACTTTCTTAATAAAATAAGATTGAATTTTAATCTAAGAACATACAATACGTTTTTTAGTAGAAATTTTGGAAATGATTTGCTTGGTGTTACACATCCATATTCGTGTATAGGATAAGTTTTGCTATTTGCAATTCTTAGTCTGTAACCATGTTATAATCACAATGACACTGAGAGGGGGGTGAATCAGTGTGTTCTTTAAAAACTTAAAAGCAATTTAGACTTTTAAATAAACTGCAGCAGATTAAAATAGAAATAATAAAAGTACTAAGAGCATCACACATAACACGACATTTTAACGAGGTTCACCGATGTGGCTACTCCTCAAAAAGACTGCTTGGACTACCATCCAAATCCAGTCAAATGCAAAGCTACAACTTTACATAATCATTCACCAGCACCAACCGGTAAGAGGCACCAACCTCTAAATTTTATCTCGCTACAACGAGAATGGAGCACCAACTCCAATTTTTCCAGCTCCAACTGGAAAGAGGCACCAACCCCTTTTACCAAGCTACAACTTGGAGATAGTAATAAAAATTGCAGAATTAAACTGTCACCTCAATTTGCATGATCTGCTATTTTTCTTGCGTTTTGCTGCTTGTCGGCATTCGACTGCTGCTATGAAAAATGATTCGCACTTTTTCAACCACTCCTCTATATCTCTCTGCGTTCTCTGCTACAACTTCATAGAAATATTACTTCTACAGCTAGCACACTGTCATTTCACACTCGGAACACGACTTCTGCATACCGCGTTCTTATCTTCTCTTTGCACCACTCACTCTGCTGCACCTTCCATGAAATCTCACTTCTACCATCTGCATATTTTTGCCTCGAACTTTAAACACGCCGTCTGCATATCGCTCTCTTTTTTCTCGATCAGTCGATACACACTCACTCACTATCTCATCGCTGTGATCTCTTTTATTTAACTCCAAAGAACTATCACCGACTTACACTCTGCTGCACACGAACTTCATTCGCATATATCGCATCACGCCCACTCTTCAACCTTGCAACAGTCCCACATTTTTATAGAAGAGAATATCCCATCAAAACATTCTCAAACATGTCGACTGCAACCCTAATTAGGTGAACATGAAACCCTAGAATTTTTCGGTTGCTTAACCTTTCTTTGTCAGCAGGAAACCCTAATTGATCCGTTGCAAAACCCTAGCAACGTCGGCTTTGAAAACAAGCCGGTGAAAGGCTTTAATTTAATTTTAAAATATTAATTTAAATTTTAAATAAATAAATAAAATTTAAACTGGATATTTAAAATTAAATATCTTCATCATCGGAGCACCTTTTTCAACAAAACGAAGAGCTAACTTGGGTTTTAAGAAAAACCCATTTCAGAACTACTGACCATGGATTTAAAAAAAACCTATAATTTAGTCTGCCTTGGTTTTCACAAAAACCCTTCCGCTCTTTGACATCAATGAAAACATCAACACTTGAGCAAGGGCAATGTACGCAAGGTACCCAAAATTGCCAACAATCTCCCCCTTTGTCATTGATGGCAACCCTTTACTAAAAACACATCTTCAAGAGCCAAAACTGAAATCAATCTCTTTGAAGTTTTGCTCCCCCTGACTTGAAGCTTTCCTCTTCACTTGAAGCTCTCCCCCTTACTCATATCTCTCCCCATTTGTCATCAATGGCAAATGGCCACCTTTGGGGCTCGAAACTAAGAATGAGCCTCTTAGCTTAGTCCCTCCCCCACCTCCTGATGAGGTGATTAATTCGGGGTGGGAGTAAAACTCCCATTAGGCACCGATCAACATCAACGTCTATAACTTCCTTGCCGGGTCTTCTCTTGAACTCTTTGACCATATTCTTGTTCCCCGTCATTGTTCGATCCTTGGACCTGATCATGCCACTGTTCTTGTTCCTATATCCCGGAATTTCAACTCGCATCTGTCCGACAAGTGTGACTTTTATTATTGCACTTATAACAAGTAATAGTGTTGTTTCTTTTAGGCATACCTGTTCTTTGAATCCACATGTTCTGACTAAGCCAGTTCTGACTAAACTTGTTTTGACCAAGCCTATTAGTGTGATGTTCTTTTGTTTTAAACGAAACTCTGGTCTTTTTACCCTTCTAACATGAAGCACACATACTATTTGCAGGTTTTTTAATGATTGGAATATCTCTCACTGCTTGTTTAGCGCTAATTCTTACCAAATTATCAAAACTTATGTGTCCAAGCCTCTTATGCCACAACCAGTTCTCTTCTTCTTGTCCCATGAAGCACATACCTTCTGAAAACTCTGAGAGTGTGTACAGATTGTCAGACGTCCTTGAGCTGGTTGCTATTAATTTCCTACTGTTTATTTTTTTGACTTCACAACCATGCTTCTTGAAAACTACTTCATGTCCTTTGTCACAGATTTGACTCACACTCAATAGATTATGTTTCAAACCATCCACATATAAAACTTCCTCTGACTTGATATTTCCTTCACTAATTTTGACCGTTCCTTTACCTATTATTTTGGCTCCGTCATTGTTGCCGAATTTTATAGAACCACCCTCATACTTTTGTAGATTTTCAAATTTTTGTTTGTCACCTGTCATATGACTTGAGCAACCACTATCAAGAATCCAAGGAACATGTTTATTCTGAGCTCTAAAAGCTGTCTGCACTATTAAAGAATCCTGTTCTTTCCTGAGCTGTTCTTTTTGTTTCCATTCTATTTTAACTGTGGTATTGGGTTCTAGCTGTGACTTCCCCTTTTTAGAATTTTGCACATATCCTTCAGTATAAATTCTATTTTGTTTTGCTCTATACAGTTGAAATCTGCTTTCATGAGGTTGATATGAAATAGACATACTACGACAATTTCTGGCAATATGACCAAAGTTGTGACACTTAAAACACTCTACTGCATAACTCATTAAAGGAGCAAACACATTTCTACTAGTGAAACTTCTTGGACCTACGTTGTATTTGCAGTCAACAATTTTATGCCCATAAACATTACACTTGAAACAAAAACCATAGAAATAATGATTAAACTTGAAAGATGGTCTTGGCCAGGTTGTTGCTGGAGCCTTGGATCTTCTATTTTTTTGATGTGTGACCTTAGTAAAGCCATCATTGTCAGCTGCTATTTCAGGTCTGGCATTATATCTTTCTTTTGCTTGATTCTTGTCTTTGTTCTTTTCACTTTCAACATTGCTTGCTTTTGGTCCAGTTGATGATTCTCATTCAGAAAAGTCGAGACCAAATTTGATACCTGTGGATCTTTGATCGCTCATAATTTTGTCCAATTTCATCGAGCTTTCTTCACGTTTTACATGACAATTGATTTTTTGATTCCAGCTCTTGTATCTGTATTCGAAGACTCACATTTTCTTCTTCCAATTTGCTGCAGTGGTCTATCTTCATGGATACCTGTATTTCCAGATCTTCAGACATTTTCTTGTATTCTTCAGTCTGTATTTTTAAACTGGCAATAATGTTGTTTGCATCCTTAAGTTTCTTTGACAATTTTTCATTCTTATTTTTCTCTGATTCCCATTCCGTAAGGGCAGACACTAGCTCACCCTCTAAATCAACTTTAGCCTCAACTTCTTCAACTTCAGAGTTCATTCCTTCTGCCATTTCCGGTTCAATTTTCTCAACCATAGGAACCGAAACCGGTCGGGATGCCTTTTTGGATGAGGATCTATTCTTCTTAGCCATTGTGTACTAATCCAAGATCAACCCTGACTGATTTAGCCAAAATTGGGAACCTTGCTCTGATACCAATTGTTATAATCACAATGACACTGAGAGGGGGGGTGAATCAGTGTGTTCTTTAAAAACTTAAAAGCAATTTAGACTTTTAAATAAACTGCAATAGATTAAAACATAAATAATAAAAGTACTAAGAGCATCACACATAACACGGCATTTTAACGAGGTTCACCGATGTGGCTACTCCTCAAAAATACTGCTTGGACTACCATCCAAATCCAATCAAATGCAAAGCTACAACTTTACATAATCATTCACCACAGCACCAACTGGTAAGAGGCACCAACCTCTAAATTTTATCTGCTACAACAGAATGGAGCACCAACTCCAATTTTTCCAGCTCCAACTGGAAAGAGGCACCAACCCCTTTTACCAAGCTACAACTTGGAGATAGTAATAAAAATTGCAGAATTAAACTGTCACCTCAATTTGCACGATCTGCTATTTTTCTTGCGTTCTGCTGCTTGTCGGCATTCGGCTGCTGCTGTGAAAAATGATTCGCACTTTTTCAACCACTCCTCTATATCTCTCTGCGTTCTCTGCTGCAACTTCATAGAAATATTACTTCTACAACCAGCACACTGTCATTTCACACTCAGAACATGACTTCTGCATACCGCATTCTTATCTTCTCTTTGCACCACTCACTCTGCTGCACCTTCCACGAAATCTCACTTCTACCATCTACGTATTTTTTCCTCAGACTTTAAACATGCCGTCTGCATATCGCTCTCTTTGTTCTCGATCAGTCGATACGCACTCACTCACTATCTCATCACTGCGATATCTTTTCTTTAACTCCAAAGAACTATCACCGACTTACACTCTGCTGCACACGAACTTCATTCGCATATATCGCATCACGCCCACTCTTCAACCTTGCAACAGTCCCACATTTTTATAGAAGAGAATATCCCATCAAAACATTCTCAAACACGTCGGCTGCAACCCTAATTAGGTCAACATGAAACCCTAGAATTTTTCAGTTGCTTAACCTTGCTTTGTCAGTAGGAAACCCTAATTGATCCATTGCAAAACCCTAGCAACGTCAGCTTTGAAAAAAAGCCGGTGAACAGCTTTAATTTAATTTTAAAATATTAATTTAAATTTTAAATAAATAAATAAAATTTAAACTGGATATTTAAAATTAAATATCTTCATCATCGGAGCACCTTTTTCAACAAAACGAAGAGCTAACTTGGGTTTTAAGAAAAACCCATTTTAGAACTGCTGACCATGGATTTAAACAAAACCTATAATTTAGTCTGCCTTGGTTTTCACAAAAACCCTTCCTCTCTTTGACATCAATGACAACATCAACACTTGAGCAAGGGCAATGTACCCAAGGTACCCAAAATTGCCAACAAACCATTAGTGATTTCAAGAAAGTAAGACCATTGTATATTTCCAATCATGTGATGACTAGCTCCTAATTCAATGTGCCATATATTCTTCTACTTTTTTGAATTTTCCATGCTTGGATTATTTTTACATTTGTGGCATGATCTAATGTGTGGGACCTATTCTTGTTTATTTGTGTGAAAATATTCTTCTTTCCATTGTCATATAATAGAAGCTTTGTAGTAGTCTTCCTTATATCTCCCTAGTTAGGATATGTGGATTTGATTTGATAAAATATTTTTAGAGCTTAAGTTTTGTAGGCTTCCTTATGACTCCAAATGGATTGAGTACTTGATAAATTTTGGTGAATGCTATTATTATCAAGTATTGTAGAATGATTATGACTCCCTAGTGATCTTGGATATATTCTATATGATTGATAAAGTACTCTTTGAGAATAGTAGTTCAATTTTGAGTTGTTTCTTTAATGATTTCTAAATGGTAAAAATCAACTTCTATTACATCTTATTGCTCCTATTGAACTTAAGCACTTTCTACTTTGATGAGGTCCTAATTGTTGGATTTATTTTATCCATTTAATGTGGTTTTGAGACAAGTATACAAATTAGTCTCCAAATCTTGTTAATCCTTAATGAACATCCCTTTATAGCCTTTGATATTTGATATTTAATGTTTCTAAATTCCAAGAATTTATTTGGTGTAGTATTCCATATAACTCCCTAATTTGGAATATTAGAAAACAATAATATTTGCAATAATAGGGTTTTAATTTTCAGGTTGAAATCCTTATACCTCCTACTTTATTATTTGAAAATATAAATATTCTTTAAATATGCTTGTTTAATATATTACTAATGCTAAATTGATGATTGCAATAGTAAATATAATTTACCCTTATAACTCCAATAAAAATTTAGTTTATAGCAAGCAATAAATATGATATTTTACCTTAATAACCCTTTTGAATTATCTTAACTTGAAGCAACAAAGTGGTGGATTTGAAACCTTTTGTAATGTGATTCTCATGGGAATTTAATGCCTTTTTTTACCAGTGTTGGTTTCTCCCTTGAGTAGTGCTTCTCTCCTCCGTAAATGATGTTGATATTATCCTTAAGGAATACTTGGTCTATGATGAATATCCTCCACAAATGGGGTGTTGGTATTGTTGGTCTATGATAGCTTCTTAAATTTAGACTTACATCTTTGAATGGAGCACAGGCTTGAATTTGCATCTTCCCTATTAACGTGTTTCACACCATTTAATGCTTGACTTCATTTGACCTTATTTATTTCTATTTCTCCAAAATGGTTGCCTTAAAAAGGATTTTTTCCTTGCTAATTGTGGACAAATTTCACTTGAACATTACTAAGTAGGTGTTGATATTCCAATGTACCTTATTGAAATGATGAGTTTGGTGGTAACCTCCCAAATATTTGTAACTCCTTCTCAAGTGAGCACTAGATTATTCATGAACGTTGGAGTGCTTAGAATTCTTATGTCAAGTGGAACTCAAGGCTTGTACATGTAATCCTTTCTTCTAATGCTCCAAGGATGAGTGTTGTAACCCTATATTTACCTATATATTTGTATTGTATGCTGGCTTGCTAAGTTTCTTGAAATGCAAGAATTTTATCTTCTCATTCTACATGTTGTCTTAATGAGGATAATGGATGGCTCCAAATGTAATGCTCCAATATTCTATGGTGCTCCTAATATCGGTCTTGTGGTAGTTTTTGAACTTCTTTTTGGTGGTCAATCTCTCCAAGTAATGGCCTTGGGTATAGTGCCTTTCCCTTGTTCCTTTATGCTATTTTTGTAGCTTTTGTAACAACCCCTTGTGCTTAGCTTGATAGTGTTGTTCCATGTAGATAATATCCTTATGTGTGTTTTCCTTTATCTATGCAGACTTAGATGATAATAGCTCTTGTAATATCTCCAATATTATAGGTGAAATACTTTCTTCTAGGGTTGTATTTGATGTGGAGAAATGGTGTTTTCAAACGCCTTGATTTTTGATAATTGTGAGCTCTTTGATGGCTCTTTCCTCTTGCTAGAACTCTACCTAATACCTATTGATATAATGGTCATGTTATTCTCTACAATGAGATATTATTTTATCCTTTTAAGGAACAAAAAAGGTGCTTTGTAATAGTTATATTTGCACCATTATGATGATTTTTGAAATCTTATTTTATTTTGATGAGGTAGCTCTTTGCCTTCATTAATCCTCTTCCTTGGAAAATTTTAATCCATGCTAGTAAGCTGATTTTAAATTAAGGATTTATACACTTTGTACTTAAATGAAACCCTTATATATTCCTTGAATATTGAGACTCACCAAGTCTCAATTTGAGTCTTCCTTCAAGGGTTTTAATGGTGGATTCCTTATCCACCTTTCGAATTGTATTGGTGGCTTATTTTGGCCATGAAATGCTACAAATTTTGTGCTATTTTTTTGCCTTTAATGATCAAGACACAAACTAATTTCTTGAGAGTAACTAGTTAATGATCAACTAGTACAATGCTAATGGATTAATACTTCACTTTAATGGTAACAATAATATCACCTTATTGCTTCTGTAAATAAAATCTCAAACTAATTTCTAAATGCACTTAATAGTATTTGCAACTTTTATGACTAATCTGTAAATAACCCTTAATGAATAATTTGCAATTTTCACTACATTCAATATTGTAGGATGTAGTCTTATTGCTTTCTAGATAGATAATAGGTAGGTGATAGTTTTATTTCTTTTGAAAAATATGCAACTCCTATTTAATGTGAAAATATATCTTAAATGAATTATCTTTTTTACACTTTCTTGAAGAATATAATATGATCCCTTCTCCTTTAATCCAAATATGGTGCCTAATGGAATTTGATAAAGAACCCTAATATAAAACTCAACGAATTGCACCCAAGTTGCTTAATTTTAATGGCTTATGCAGATGATGTAGATCTTAGTGTTTTGATTCACCAAGTTGCTACCTTATAGTGGATGAATTCGTAGCTTCTTTTTGGCTATCCAAAATAGCTTCTTGCTTCACCAAAATGTTTTCTTGAGGTTGGGGTCTGGTGGCTTGATCCTTCCAGTGATCTTTGATCTTTTGTATTAAGTTAAAAAAGTCATTGATTCTTAAATGTGCCTTATTTATATGAGAGACAATATCCAAATATATTATATTTGGTAGGATAATTATGTCTAAATATTCCTTCAATATTCTTGTTGAATTTTGTCTTCAAATAGGGTCTTCTTCTTCTCAAGATTTTGAATATCTTGAGGTCTTAATTGGGTTCTTCTTCTAGATTTAATACTCTTTGCCAAATTCTTCTTCTCTTGGGCTTGTTGTCATATGGTGATAATTATCCCAAGTCCTTCACTGTCAGAAGCTTCTCCTTGGTAGTGGATTTCTCCAATGAGTTCGTCTAAGAACTCTTTTGATGATGCTTTTGTGAGCTCTACAACAAGGCTCTCCAAGCCTTCTTATTTTCCTTAATACCTCTCCAAGGTCTTCTATATTACAGCTTCTTTTGTCTTCCAACTGAGACCTTTTCTTCAACCTTCTACTTCTATAAGTTTTGGTGATGATATCTTCTTCTCGGATCTCTAAAATCTATTACTTTTGGATTCTAGAATAGTACCTTGATAGTCCTTCTCCAATATTCCAAGATTCAAAGTTCTTCAATGAGATCTACTTTAGATCTCTTTAGCTTCTTCTGAAATAAGACTTTATTTAGTAAAGGATATAACCAATATCCTATTTCATAGATTATTCTTCTAAATTAGGAACTCTTCTATGAAGTCTTCTTGGCAATTAATGCTTCTATGGCCATTTATTTTGGATCAAGGCTACTCTGCACTTATATTCTGTATAAAGGCTTTTGTGATATTTTCTTCTAGTAAAAGGATTCTATGGCATTTTCTTCTACAATATGTATGTCTTTAATCTTCTATGGAGATCACCAATATCCTATATCCTCATTGAATCAACATTTAGAGTCTCTTCTTCCTTGAGTCTGGTATAAGGCTATTGTGGATTTTTCTTCACTTCTGCAATCTATAGGATTACAACTCTTGTAATGAGACCTTTTTTTGAGGCCTTTAAAATATTTAGTATTATCCACATTGTTGCAAGTGCTAGAATTATTGTAATAATATATTATTTCTAACTCTCTTGTAGAAGCTTCCTAAATTTTTTTTGAATCTCCTCTTCTTGCAAAAATTTGTTTTAAATTAAACCAAAAAAATTTATAATTCTGGAGATAATAGTCTTCACTAGTTGATTTGTCAATCTAGTGGTATGAATGTTAAGTCCTAGTCTTCATGATTTTTTTTGCAACTCTGTGGAAAGACTCTAGCCAAATGTAATCTCAAAATTTTTGTAGCTAAGATTTATTTCAATCCTTTCAAACTTTCTTTTGACTCTCCCTAATATTATCTCGATTCACTGTGGCTCTAATACCACTATTAGCTTTTGAGGATATATGCAGAGAGGGTTCTATCACAGGTCCTAATAAGATGCAAAGAATATGAGAGAGAGTGATTTTACAATATGACTAAAATATAATATAAATAGAAAGTGGTAAAAATATAATTTATTATGGAGGTGATCATCACTCCATTAATATAAGCTAAAGGACTATATTGTACACCATACAATATTTTTACCACTGTATACTACTATATACTATAATGCACTTGATATCTCAATGAGACATTTTATATAGGAAAAGAGATTCCTTAGCCAACACTCTACCTGGTTGTACAAGGGGAAACCTTGCACATTACAACTTGCACATTTATACTTGTGCATTTATTACCTTGCTTGAAGTAACTAGATAGCTTCACCCTAAAGTAATCTCCTACTCCAACTATGTACCAAAGGTGGTACATTTACATGACCCAAAATATGTAATATACTCTAAAACTAACATGTTCATGAGACAAGAGTGACGACAAAGGTGATGGATACCATATTATATTTGGTTGATGATCATGATGTTGGGATAGTGGTTGAGATTGGCTTAGACCATATGGCATTCATGCCAAATCTAGTATTTTATTGATCATTTTTTAAAACACTAAGATATGGTATCTTGATATAAATACCTTTTAGCTACCCACAAGAGAGATGACCATGACACTTGTGGATGTGTAGCAGATTATTTAGGTTTCTATGTGAGGAATTGACAAGAAATATGAGATATCGAAATGTGTGGTTAAGGTTATGCATTAATAATGCATATGAGGGTAGCAACATATATCATCTTACAAAATTATTATATTCAATCATATCAAGTATTCTCATGGTAGATACAAGTTAGTGGGTGCTTCCTTGAGGATGGAGAGAGGTGATTTCTAGTATGCAAGAGCATTTGACTATATATGTATGGACTCTAACTATCTTGGTTAGAATGTATATAACACTATATCAGGTGGCTTACCATAGTGGGAATATTTTCATAGGTTGCACTCTTCTACAAGTGTGAGCCTAGGAAAATATTATAGTGAGATGACCAACAATAGATAGAATGAGGATATTGAGTTAAGATAGTCCTACATCATACTAATGGGAGGGGATCCATAGACCTAGTTAGTGTTTCTTAACATAGGCTCACCAAAATTTGTGTAAATATAGCTACGAGAGTTCAGACTAAGAACCTCCAATTACATAAACTATGACCAATGGAAATAAAGTGAAAAATCCCTAATTACACAAACTACAATACATTGAAATAAACAAAAAAGTACTTTATTTTCTCATTACTAGATTTCACCCCTTTTACAATACATTACTAAGGAAATATATATCCCAAAATAAACCCTAAAACAAAACCCTAAATCTTAAAGCCCTAAAGATAAGAAATTACTAATTTTAGGTAATTTATATTTTTAGCCAAAAAGACATTTTTTTAGGAAAAAAAAAAACTCGAATAGCCCTTAAAATTAATACAAATCATCATATCATCCATATTAAACTCCTATAAAATATCAAAACCTAACCGTGTCTAAATAATTAGTTATTAAATTCTAAAGTTTTACGTGTGGGTTTAAAAAAAACTTTAAAATAGAGGTACTAAATGAAGGAATTATGCCCCGATAATATCTTGAAAAGGTCTAGAAATAGTTATCTAGGTATCTTTGTCGTCTATACATGGAATGTTCCTCCTCAATATCTAGCTCCTCATAAAATCTCATATCGATCCAACGATTGGATCAAAATTTATGCCCTTTGGAAGGTAGGCTCCTACATCAAAACTATTGATGGATTGAGAGCTATGCAAGTTACTTAACATCCATGGAGATGCAAATACAAGTGGTTTGAGGATGATAAATATTTATCTTGGATGAGGAGGATGTGATGGGTAGATGATGGGGGAAATAATTATGAGCTTTACCACTATGAAATAATGGTTCACCAATTTGGGGAGGTTTATTAGATACCAAAAATTGGAGAGTTGTAGGTTTGATAGATTACCAGAGAGAGGTTTTTTGATCCTCCTATTTTTTTCTTATTTGTAGATATGAATAAACAAGACCCTATGATATAAAATCTAGATATGGATTATATTACAGTGGCGAGAAGATACATGACACGGTATATCAATTTCCACCTAGATCAAGTGACACAAGAGGAGACAATTGGAGAGTGGGTGGAAGTGGTTGAGGAGATAGTGAGTATCTTAAGGGTTATTCATCAAAGGTTGGAATAGTATGGAAATACTCAAAGGGATGTTAAGAAAGCAACTAGAGGTGATACTGGGTATGATAGTAGGATGAATAATTCTCCACTAGATGTGGATCCTTTATCTATGGTGCGTCCAATATCAAGAGTATTCAAAGGAGCTAGTTCTAGAAGATCAATAGAAGAGGTTAGATGAGCAAATTTGGAAATAAAAAACCCAGTGATGATGGAGAAAACATAATAGGGTGAGGCAACTAGAGCTTGGGATAATTTGGCTTCGAAGGAGTGAGAGTAGAATGATATTTTGGGTTAGAGGATGCAACTATTTTTTAATTATAGGATGTTTTGGAGTAGGTTGCTTGAGAGAGGGATGAGGGCATTTCTAGAGTGGGTGAAGAAGTTGGTGCAAATGTAATAACTGTAGTGATTAGCTCCTTAGAGTATCAAGTGGAGTGGTTGGAGGAGGATATTTCTAGGTAGAGGGTAGAGATTAATAGGATGAGGATGGAGCTACAATAAATATATGTGGAGGATTATGTGAAGAAGAATTAGTCAAGGTACTATTGACATATATATCATGTGGCTATTCCTATTTTTGATAGATTACCATCACTAGTGCATTCAAGGTCAAATATTTATTCTATGAGTCATTACTTGTAGTGATCAGTGAGCTTCAGTCCTCCACCATCTCCACAAGCATGTAGAGATAAGGATGTCGGGTCTAGTTATGGGTAGGATTTTATCTCATGGATATTAGTGCACCAATTTTGTATTGTGGTGCACCACATTTGGATGATAGGGTTGAGTGTGCTAAATTTTGATATTGTAGCGCACCATACTCACATGCATTTATTATTTTAAGGCTTTTAATGTAGCTATAATAGTATATGATTATATTTGTATGTTCTTTTGGTGTGACATGATGTGATAGTATGTTATTAATTATTGAGATATAATTTTAATAAAATATACCAAATAAAATACGTAATAAAATCACTAGATCATAGGTATAAAAAAAGTAAACTATTGCAAAATGAGACACCCAAGCGGTGGTCTAAGGAACTAGGTAATGTAAAAACACTAAGGGTGACTAATTTTTATTAATAAGTGGTGATCTAAGTTTTTGATAATGATAAATCATTGAGAAGTATGGTTTAATTTTAATTTTATGTATGAGTGATGGTCTTTGGATCATATAAAGTACAAGAACCCATTATGATCCCATTTTGAGTGTTAACCTTTGAGCCTAAAAAACACTTATGGGATGAATATGCATCCTTAAGATGTGTCCTAAGAGCCATGATAATGGATATTTTCTTAGAGGAGTAATGAAACTCATCATGCTTAAATTGTGGCCTAAGAATCCGCATAAAATACAAGCACTTAAGACATGATAGTAAGGTACCTATAATATGTAAAAAGAGATATATTATTGTGAGTGATTTTAGTATTTAGTGATTATTAGTAATACCTCATACTATGAAAAGCATGTCCTAAAGGACTTTACATGGTCCAAAGGACTTAAATGTCTCACATTATTAAAAGCATGGCCCAAAGGACTTTACATGGCTTGAAGGACTTTAATATCTCACTCTATGAGAAGCATGGCTTGAAGGAATTTACATGGGATAAAGAACTTTAATGTATTACATTGTGAAAAATATGACCCAAATAACTTTAATACCTCACACTATGAAAAACATGGCCTGAATGAACTTCCATGGCCTGAAATATCTTAGTGTCTCATGTTATGAATAGCATGGCATGATGGATTATACATCGCTCGAAGAAATTTAATGTCTTACATTGTAAAAAATATAGCCTAAAGGAATTTAATATCTCATGTTGTGAAAAGCATGGCCCGAAGGACTTTGATGTCTCATACTATGAAAATCATAGCCTAAAGGACCTTATATGGACAAAAGGACTTTGATATCTCATGTTGTGAAAAACATACCGAAAGAAATTTTCATGGCCTGAAGGAATTTGATGTGAATAATATCTTTGTTGATTTGAAAGGGGAGAATAATTTGTATATCTAATTCAAAATATGCCCTTAAATGTGGTAGAAAATATATATTGTGATATTTAAATGATATAATTTGTTCAATATAAAATTGGGAGATGAGTTACCACCAAGTAAATGCACAAATGTATTGATGTTAAAGTGATGATAAGCATTTGTGAATAACATTGATGTGATGAATATGTACTAAATACTTAATATATAAACAAGAGGATTCAAGATTACATGTCTATTACCTAATTCATATACAAATATTTATAGACATATGATACATCAAACATGAAGAACCAATCCCTTTGTTGATATATAAGAAAAATTAGGACTATGAAAAGAGAGCATTGCTGAAGGTGCTAGTCATGGTGACTAGAAAATCACATCCATTAATTTTGTGTCTTTTACCTATTGCATATGTAAATTTTTATAGACACATGAGATATTATACATGATTATCCAATCCCTTTGCTGATATATAAGAAAAATTAGGACTATACGAAGAAATAATTACTAAAGGTTCTAGTCATGACAACTAGATAATCACATCCATTAACTGACATACTCATAATATTATTATGTGTTTGCAAGAAAGTGGATATGAGATGATAGTATGCTTGAATGACACATTGGGACTTACAACTAATATTAAGGATAGGTGATAAAAAAAATATTTATTGAAATGTGATGAATGTGTCCTATATTTCTTGTTACATTAGTAGGAGGTTTGAATATTGGTACATGCAACAAATTAACAAACATGTGAGACTAGTCATGAGGATTTGATTCCCCTATTGATTTACCAAAATTATAAACTTTCATGAAGAGAATATAGCCAAGTATACCTCCTAAGGCAATATAAACTTTACTTCCAATAAATGGAACATTGATAAATAATTATGAACACACAAGATACTAGAAACAAAGCATCTACCTACCCAAGTGACATGTTGGGCCTCACAACTAATCACAAATGTAGATTATAGATTTTAAAAATATGTTTAATAAGGTTTTATTTATATCCTACTTGTCTAATAGACTAGGATGGACAATTTTACACCATTTATCCCTTGAATGGTAGGCATAAAAATAATTGTACGACTGCAATTCATAAGATCAATGGGGTCAATCCTCCAACATGATCTAGTAGATAAGCTAGATTATTCATGATATTATAAATGAAAAAATAAGTTTATACGCTTTACACCATGGTATATCATGGGAATACATGTAAATATGAAGTCCTTCACCTTTTCCAATGTATGTATAAAAGTTACATATGCATAGAACATGGGAAAAAGAAATCATATTTTCTTAGAGGTCCCATGCCTTATCATAGTGTGAAGACTAAAGACTTGTTGTTCATATGAGATGTAAAATAATGTATGTGATTGTATTGATGAGATGTAACAACAATTTTTTAGGCTTTGCACTAGGATATCACATGGATATCTAAGAAAATATTATGTCCTTCTCCTTTTCTCAATGTATGTACAAAATATTGTATATGAGTAGAACATGGATAAAAAAAAGTCATCTTTATGCAAAGGTCCTATGCTCTACCCTAAAATAGGCTAGAAACTTGTTTCTAACATGATATGTATGTGATTATCTTAATAGGATGCGATAATAAATCTTAAATATCTCACCACATCAATGCATGATTTCATGAAGAAAGAGGATGTCTCTCACCTTTGCCTAATGTATATACAAGAAATTGCATATGCATAAAATATTGGAAATAAATATTACCTTTTCTTGGAGAAACACATAATTGGTAGGGTATGACAAGTAGTATTCATTGTGATTATGATGGCGATATAATATATCCCTAGGCCAATTCATATACCAATAAGAAGTAGTTGGATTTAATGATCTAATGCTTGGCACACTCATAAGCTATTATGGATATACAAAGTATTAGGTGGTTAGGAGTGACCCCCTTATGCTCCTTGGATATTGTCACCCCTACAATTGTAGCTTCAAAATCTACTATCACATTTAAAAATTGGATATGTTATATTTATTTTACTTCATGCAAGGGCACTAGTCCTAGGAAGCCCAAGAGAGCATGGGATGCAACTCCCATCTAACGACCTCCAAGGTTTTTTATCCAAGGTTGATTCCTTGATTTTGGATATTTTATTTGCACTCATAATTATTCTCTCACCACACTAATATACTCCTAGCCTAGGTTACTTTATGGGAGAAAGGGGAAAATGAAAATAAATCAAATTACATGAAAGATATAAATATGGGAAAAGTTACAGTTTCTTATTAACATGAACTCTAAGTTATATACATGTAGAGAAAAGAGGTTAAAAACTAGTTGAAATGTTGTGATAGGGTGGATTTAGGCCAAGACATAGAGATGATTAAAGGAAACCATCCATCAGAAGGATGGAGGTATTTTGATGCTTTGCAATGAGAAGAAGAGATATATTTATGGAATAAGTGGAGGGAGGGGTTCCCCCCAAAATACATGCAAGACTTCAATATTTGAATTCAAAAGTTTTTCTAGGCTAGTTGACATCAATAATGAATGATCTAGAGGCTTTGGAGGTCCATAAAAAATATCCATGATTATATCCCTATGATCATTCATCATTAATGTCTTGATAGTGTGTTGCCCCTAGGGCTATCGTCCATGTTGTTGGTTTATTGCTCTAACCATTTCCTATGGAACTATATTAAATTATTGGGTGTCAAGAGTAAAACCAGATATAATCACCTCCCTTGCATTCAATTTCTTTGGGTTGGTTTGGGATTTTAATATTTAAATCCTGGTTCATCCATGCTCTTGGTAGTTTTTCTTGATGAAGATGTTAGTGATCTCATGGAGATTATGGATGTTTTTCAATTTGTGGAATATGGTGCTTGAAAATTGGGTGGCCTTCTTCTCTTATGCTCTCTATTACTTCCCCACCATGATTTTTGGACTAGACCTTTTCAAGGCCAAGAAACCACAAAGCACAGTCAAATCCTTATAACTTAGAGGTTTCCAAGTTAATAAGCTTTGGGTAGTCTTTAATACTTAATATTTTCCTAAGGGAGAGATTCTATGACCTTATTTAGATGCCAAGTATTAGGGGACCCAAGAGGCCCCCAAGTGGTAGTGGCACATTATATAAGATAGTAAAATGAGGAAGGCTAAAGGTGCGGCGAGGCAAGATCTTGAGATTGGGAGATATTATGGAGATGGGGAGGATGTGGAGGATATTCTAGATGTACCTCCATATCGAAGCAAGGAGGATTGGGTGAGGTTGGATTAGTAGGTGGTAGAGAGGGATACAAGGATTATGAGGCTTCAATATGATCTAGAAGGGAGCATCAACATAATGTTGACATAACACATATTTGATCTCAGCACAAATATATCGAAGTATTGAAGGATAGGTTGATGGAACATCATATTCCACTTTCATATCCTCCAACCTCATCTGTATTTGGGGGTACTAGGCATAGCAAGTCTAGGAATAGCTCTAGGTCTAGGGCTCCTCCCAGGTCACAGGGGTCCTCTTAGAGGACATAGATAGTTCTTAGATGCACTTTTGTATATGAGCCTTGGTGCTCCATTGTATGTAGCTTTTTGGTAATCAGTGTAAATGTGGTATTTACACACACACACACACACACACACACACATGCACACACACACACACACACACACATATATATACATGGCTTTTACCTTTTATTTTATATGTGTTTATGTGAATGCTTTTTGTGTAATGTATGTTTATGTGGATGATTAATGCATATGAAATGTGATGGATGATTAATGCAATGTGGAATGTATGGATGATTAATGCAAGGTGGTGGAATGAAAATGTGCTAATGATCCTTTATAGTTTAGATCTTTTTTGTCCATTTTTATCATTGTTGTTTAATCAGGGGCACCAAGCGTGGTGGCAAATGGGATGAATGTCTCATGAACTGACATGGATGTTGATATGGAATACTGACTATTTTGCAGAGACTCAGACATACTAGTGGTATCAAACAAACTCACTAAAACTACCTAATACTTCTAGGACAAAATGTGTGTAGTGAATTCATTTACCAAATCAAGAGCATGGCAATGACTCGAGGCAATCAAGAACCAATGTGTATACAAGTGATTTTATTAACTCATCTTGAGTAAATTAGGTAAACCAGTTATGGGTGAAACCCAGAAGTTAGCTTGTTCGTATGAGTGGTCATAGATCTTTTGGAAATAGATGTGCGCATGAGCGTACTCCATTTCTAGTCAAGCATCTATAGCTCCGATGGAGGCTAACTCCATAGTCCATGATTTGTGTTTTTCATCTCTTAAGTTTTGGGGATGACTACCTAACTGTCTAACTGGAAATGTAGCACGATCCTTGCAACCCAATAATTAGTGGTGTGTGATGTAAAATATTTACTATTTTTGTTAGGGATTTTCCCCTATTTCTTTTATTTTTGGAATTGTGGTAGTGGTGAGAACCACTATTTTTGTATACTATGTTGCATTATGGGAATATAAAGGATGACCCTTTTCACTTTGAGGTTCATACGAAGTATGGTGTTATCGCACTTTGACACAAGATGTTTTTAAGATGTGAAACTATGTTTGGTTCAAGAATGTTTTGGAGTCAATTTCCATAACTCGATATTTTCTTAGTGAATATGTGTAATGGTCCTTAAAATAACTTGAAATGTATTTTGGAGTTTTATTAAAATACTAGGAGTGGTTGAGTGATCAAAAACACCTAGGACTTTTATGAAAATGTGTTTTGTGTGCATGGCAATTTTGACTTGGTAGACTTGTATGGATGAAATTGTGAAGGTGCCCCTAATTAAAGCAACATGAATTTTTTTGGAACAATTCAAACCTTGAACTAAATTTTATCCCTAATATGATATGTGAAATGTGGATGTGAATGCAATGTATGACATGCAATTTTATGACATGCAATATGAAATGTGGGTGAATGCATTATCTTTAGAATGTAAATGCAAGTGAAATGCAATGTTATGAATGAAATGTATTCAAAAAATTTTGTGTATTAACCATATATATATACATATATAGAAATAAAATCATGCATAGAATGATCTCAAGTGTATGACATTAAGTGGTTTGGGTTATTACTCTCCCTTTATATTGGCAAGCCTATAGGTACCATTACCCACTCTTTGTGTAACAACATACAAACCTAACCGATTAGCTGCAAATTTATCATGAAGATGTGGCAATGCATTAGTGTTTTTTTGGTTCTCTTTAAGTACAATATCTTCTACTTAGAATTCATCTAGATGAAATTTGGTATTGTAAGCATGTTTGAGGTGGTCTTGATAAACTCGTAAATGCTCTAAAGCATTGACTCACATCTCATCAAGAAGTGTGAATTGGTCAAGACGTGCTTGTATAGCAGTGTCATCATCTATGAACTCCTACAAAGAATTTGTGAGGGAATATTGAGCTCAAGATACATGATTGCTTTGGCTCCATAAACCAATTAAAATGGTGTTGTCCCTGTAGGAATGCAGATGCTTGTTTGATAAGCTCATAATGCCAAGGGAATTTGTGTATGCCAATATCTATGATTTTCTTTGACAATTTTCTTGAGAATAGCAATTAAGGTGTTGTTAGAAGCTCCAGCTTATCCATTTTCTTATGGGTAATAAGGAGTCGAGAAACTATATTGGATGTTGTATTTCTCACAAAGTTCTTGAACATCTGTGTTCTTACAATACTTGCCATTATCATAGATGATTTTTTAAGGAATACCAAAATGACAAATGATGTACCTCAATCCACTTTGTGAATTACTCGGTGGATGTGATGATGAATGTATGTTGTCTCGAGGAATGAGGTAAAATTTTACCAATTATATCTAGACCCCATTGTGACAAGGGCCAAAGGCTTTGAATAAGTTGTAAGTCTTTTGATGGTACATGAGTTAAATTAGCTTGTTCTTGATACTTTTTTCAATGTTTGACATAAGTGCAACAATCACATTCCATTGTGGGGAAATAATAACCCATGTATAAAATATGTTTTGCAATGACCATTCCGCTAAAATGACCACCATAAGTACCATCATGGGCTTCAAATATGGCTCTTTTTACCTCACTAAACTCAAGATAACGAAGTAGGACTCCATCATAACCACATTTATACAATACATCCCCCAAGAAAATGAAATGATTTACCTTTTTATTGAATGTATGTTTTATGGTTTGAGATATGTCATATGGGAGTGTTTTAATCTTGAGAAAGGCTACTATTTGGCTTGACCAAGGCTCATATGGATCCAACTAGATAAATAAAACATCCTTTTCATCTTTAGACTCAATACGAACAATTGAAGATTTAGAGACCATTGAAATCATAAGGGGTTGTACCTCTCCACATGAGTCTTTTGGGATCAATGATCCAAGGGAGGCCATTGCATCTACAAATATATTAGTAAAATGTGGAAAAATATGGATTTCATATTGTAGAGACCTAAAACATGTCATGTTTAGGGAGACTACTCACATAGGCACACTTATAGGTCATGTGACTAAACCTTGGGACCTTCCAAGTGTTAAAAGTGGTTTTTACCACTCATTTGGAGCATTTTCAGCCCATCCAAGCCTGGCCGCTATAGACTAGAGCAACTAGATTCTGGCAGTTGTAGCTTAGAGTGTCCAAGCCTTAGACACTGTAGATGACATTGGCTAAACTTTCAATGCATTTTGTTTCCCATACAGCCTAATCTTGGGCAAAAGTGGTAGTCTGCATGCAATAATGATGAGCGGGGATAACTTTGCATTCCTCCTCATAGACAGTCTACATGAAAGACTCAAGTCCAAATTTAGACATCGATTAAATTTCCCTCAAGGGTAGACACAAACTAAAATTCTCATGCGAACAAGTAGTTTGTGTGTAGGTTTCAGTCTTAGGATTTTAGACCTAAACCTAAGACCTCAAACACTTTATAGGGAGTAAACCTTAAAGCACTAGGGGACATTCTTTTATCAATCAAGAGATAGGGAGATCATCACATATCATATATCGGAGTTTTGAATATATTGGATCATTAAGGAGATATTTTGGGGACTTGGAGAGATTCCCTTGCAGATCATTTTACAACAAAGCCCTATCAGATTGGAAAGGAGATCTGAGCACCCTTGAAGAGCAATGAAGTGCTAGCCAAATGAGAGGTGATAATCTGAACACATAAGGTAATCATTGTAACATTAGTAGCATACTTGAGCCCATATCCTTTGGATCAATAGAGAGAGATTTCACCTTAGTGGCCTCTGTCTTGGATAGTTTCTTTTATTCTATTTTCTCTTTCATTTCATTAGCGTAAGCTTTATTTCAGTTATTTATGTTCATAGTACTAGTTTCATTGCATTTTTTTTCATTGAGCATATTCATTTCTAACAGCCTCATCCGGGGAGGCAATCTCAGACATCTAAGTGTGTGTTGTTTCACTAATTTTAGTGCTTCAAGTTCATCAGATATATCTGCAACATACGAGAGCAAGAGGATCCCTCTAGGAATCAAACCTAGAGAAGGAGGTATTTGTAAGCCCTCATACAGTTATGTGTGCATCACCGGGAAGCCTGTAAAGGCACATCACCCCTTTCTAGGGGATATTTTATACATCTACTACCCTCTTTGTGTAAAATCATGTATCAAATGAAGGGTATCCTATAGAGGGATTTATATGTAACCAAATCTTGGAAATATCAATACAAAGCATTCATTCATTTATTTCTTCGCACTTTGGTTATGCCTTTATTTTATGATTTTTTATTTAATACATGTTAAACATTAAAAGATTCAATAATAATCACAAATAGAGTGAGTGGACGATGCATCCGCTTCCCCAAGTTTGCTACATATGGCGATCACGGTGGGACCCCCAAAATTTTTTTATTTTCTACCACTTTACTGATCCATGTTTTTATGTGCAGGTTTAGCCACTCTGGTCTTCAACGCCCAAAAATTAGCCGCTCTGGTCTACAGCAACCAGAAATCATCTGCTTTTGTCTACAACAACCAGAAATCAGTCGCTCTAGTTGATAGTGGCCATAATAAAATTGTATCAGAGGGTAACATTTTTGTCATCTGAGCAGGATTTGAGGTTGATACCCCTTTTCTGTATTTTTTTTATTTTTTGTCTACATCTAGTTTCTTGAAAATAGCAAACATTAAAACACATTCAAATTGGGAAATAAAAACTGCATTTTACATTTCTTAGGTTTCTTTTAGATTTCCTCTAAGCACTGCTATGAATAACTTACCTCTACCTATAAATTCTGCCCTAGTCTCCAGTGTGCTAGGCCATTGTATTTTTGTTTGCTTGCATGTGGCCCAATCAGTGGTTATTTTTATCACAAAGTAGGAGAATGCATCAAGGTCATGTAGAATAGTTGTAAATGCATTTGTCTGAAAATAAAACGTTCTTTTTAGGCATTGTAGGAAAGTAGTCATGAATGTTGGTTGATGCATTGCTTTCTATTTTTAAATCTAAAAAGAACCCCACACACTTGCACGTATCATAATAAATATTGGGGAATTGGATTTCATCACCAACCCCCAATTCAGTCTGGTGACGTTGGCATTCATCTCCTTCCATCGCATTGCCCCCTAGATTTTCCTAGAACAGAATATGGAAACTTCTTTATAGTGGTACTAGTTACTTGTGTTCAAACTATCTCCCACTATTGGAACAATCATTGGTTTAGAGTGGAAGAGCTAGGCGAACCCCCCACTAGGATTTAAGCGGTGTACCCTAGTCTCTTTTGAGAAAATCATGTTTGGCACTAGTGTTCTTGGTTGCCACTATGGATGAGTCCCCTCATTCTAAATCCAAAATAATATCAATAATGCAAAAGCAACAACAAATCTAAACACACTAAAACCAGTTTTAGAACACGCATTTAATCCATAAAAGAGATATTCATATTGTTTGCTTTGTATGTTTTTTATTATTTGGGACCAAACCCTAACCCTAATTTTTAGGAAATTTATTAGAAAAAATAACAAATAAAAAGCTACTTTTTGATTTTGCATCCAACGGATCGATAATCATGCAAATCGGAGCTATAACAAAGAAGTTATTTTGTTTTTATTTTTACTCTATTTTCGAAGCTGAAAATAGGGAAAAACTACACTAAAACAATCATAAAGTGGGCTAGAAAACTCCAAAAACTACTAAATTTATATTGTTGTCTTATTTAGCCTCTAGGGCACCTCTCCAAAAAAAATTGAGTCCTAACTCTTCATGGTTTAAAATATCCCAAGAAATCCTAAAAGTGGGCATTTCCCCACGAGCCCCAATTAGCCAATTATTTCAAAAATACAAAATTTTGACCCGAAAGTCACTTTTTAGAGTCATATCCCATTGTGATCAGCTTGTCGCACTGATCATTTTGATATATGACACTTAAAACCTTTTTTCGAAGCCAAAAAATTTATTATGGCTAGGAGACCTCCCATGATGAGCAAGACCTCCAATATAGAGAGGGAATCAAATTCCATTACCACTGAACATCCCCAAATAATTCTAGAGGACATAGCCCTCTCCAAAGGGCATCCTATGTTTTAGCATAACATCAATATCATCCATAGGGAGTCAAGCATTCGAAGTATCCCTACTAGGGAAGCACCCATAGGCCTTCGAGGAAACCTGCCAGACTGGAACACCTTGATGAAATTATATATAAAGAACAATCCACCCATTGAGGGGCCTAGTAGGTCAATATTGTAGGTTCACATACCAGATGGCTCCATACATCAATCAAAAAATAAAAATGAGAGCACCCCATGGCCTAGCCTGGGGGAACAAACCACCCGGGATGATCAAGAAAGTCATCCCCCTACTCCTCATAGAGAGAATTCTACATATACACATTATTCTTTTATGCAGTCTGAATATGTAGAGCTTACATCTAATTCTAAATATGTGTCCTTCCTCACAGATGAGGAAGAGGACCCAATTCATCATCCTACTCCTCATGAAGAGTACATGGGGCAGTCACGTTGCTTGTCTGCATTGTCGAACTATACATATTCCATTCATAGACCAGAGTATCAGGCTAATACAACCTTTAAAATACATGGAAAACAACTAATGGATCCTCCTAGGGTAAAAATATATGACAAAACCATTTGTATTTTTAATACGAGGGTACATAGCCCCTATACAACTGAACAACGGAATCATACACATCAGGCACTAAGGTCACAACTTTACCAACAACAATGCATGGATCAACAACAATTAAATTAGCAATAGGTGGACTCACAACAAGCACACCAACAAAGGTTGTATCAACTAAAGATGTATGAACAATAAAATATACAACAAGAGCAAGTGCAAATGCATTGCGTGAAGAGGTGCTTACACCTAACACCCAAAGGATGCAAAAACACATAAGGCATCCAAGGCAATCTCAAAATATGCCCCCTCGATCATGCAAAAATAGTGTTCAACATCAAAGGCCATTATCTAGTTACCATCAAGAACCTCATACTCCTCAACAATAACAAGATCAATATGATGAGGAATCATATGAAGAGTCCCAATGGGAACATCAAGAAGAAGTGGATACTTACTCTGAATCTAGTTATGATGAGGTATCTAATGATTATAATTATCATCCAACTCAATATCAAAAGCAGAATCCTCAACCTAATCAAGGGCAACAACTAGAAGATCATATAATTTCATCTAGGCCATACAATGTTCTTGTTGATCGAATGAATGAAGTTGAAAATAAAAATCAAAGGTTGGTTTATCAAAAACCTACACTAAATAAGCTTAGAAATCAGCCTTTGCATCCATCAGTGTCATCACCAACATACCCATCAAATTTTAGGATGCCTCAACTTGAAAAATTCAAATATGACGAAGATGCACAAGAGCACGTGACAATATTCATCAATACATGCTTCCAATTTCAAGATAATGACCCCTTGATGCTAAGAGTTTTTCTTACAATCCTATTTTGGGATTCTTTGGAATGGTATAATCATCTACCCCATCATAGCATAATCACCTTTGAGAAACTTGTTGAGTTATTTCTGGAACACTTTGCCTCTAGTGTTGAGAAAACGATAAATTTTACTGACTTGGCAAGCCTTCATCAACTTGATGATGAGCCAGTCATGGAGTATGGCAAGAAATGGAGAAATATTATTTTAAAATTACCTTTTACCATACCAACAATAGAGCTCATTCAAATATTTACTAGAAGCTGCTCAAAACAAATCTCGCTTCTCCTACAATTACAATAGTATCAAACATTTGAGGAGGCCTTGATGCAAGCCAAGTTCATTGAAGACATCAAGATAGAGGAGGGTGAACTCTACAAGGGGCAATGGTCAAACAAGAATATCAAAGGTGACAAAAACCAACAAAAGGTAGCCCCAGTTAATCAAGTTACATTGAGTAGCTCAGAATCCTCAAGTCAGGTTGCACCACCTCTAATAGTGGGGCATAATTACCAAGCTCAGCCTCCTCTATTCCAATATCATATGTAACAAAATCAGATACAAGGCAAAAATAATAGGCCACAATGACAATATGCTTATTTTCTAGAGACACTAGCATTTATCTTTGATCAATTTTATGAGGCACGAAGAATCAAGCTTCCAGAAATATGTCCACTGAAGCCTAATAAGCATAGATCAAAGGCACACATAGAAGAGCTATTTTGTGTGTACCATCGACAAAAGGGGCATGACATCCATACATGTCATCCCTTTAGAGATTTAGTTCACGATATGATTGAGAGGCAAGAGATTCATATAAGACTCCTCCAAGACCCCTTGCCCACACATGAAGCAAACATAGCACCTAAAAATCAAGTTGAGCATGTCAATAAGGTGCACATAGCCCCACTTGATGAGGGTTTTATCGGTATGATCAATACTACAACAGGAAGTAAAATATGCCTTGATCAACCCAACATACCGAAAGATTCAATTAAAGGTAATAATTTATCATGGTCCACACCAACAATGAATTCACTTCACTTACAAAAGGACCCTATGATTACTTTTTACAAATAAGAGATTGAGCCAATCTCTAAAGATGAACCCGATCCTCCACTACACATCATATCAAGCATCAATAAAATTTTGTACAAGAGAGTATTGATTGATACTGGGTCAGGTATAAACATCATCACAACTACATCTTTGAAGCATTTAAATCTTCCTCAATAATTGGAACATCGATCTTACCTATACAAGTTGGGATGAAGATGATACCTACATTGTGCCAAATCTTTGGGGGTGAGAAGAAGTTAACATATTGCTAGGTAGACCATGGATGAGGGATATGGAATGTGTGCCTTCCATAGTGCACCAGAATCTAAAATTCATACACCAAGGACAAGTGTACGTGGTCCCCCAAGATCCTAAGCCATTCAAGTATTACAAGAAGTTTGATGAGCCACAAGAATCTTTGGTGATATGCAGGCCTCCAAACATTCATGCGAATAAAATCACCAAATATTCAATGGAGGCTTGCATCGAGAAGTCGCTACCTCCTCCCATCACCAAAAATCAGGATATCATACTACTTGATGAGGAGAAGAGAACATCAATTAACATGACTAAAGCATCTTCAATGGGTCCAAAAGATAAAGCACCTTCTCAAGAGTTCGTGGTAATGGTTGATGTTATGTCAGATGACCAAGTGACTCTAAAGTAGACAAAATAGGAAATGATGCAAGCAGATGTTGCTTCCACATAAAAGGGGTCAAAACCATTGGATTTAGTTACCCCAGATCCATGTTTCACAGTGCCTTCTCAAGAGCAAGATCAAGTATTTTACCCACAGCATATTGAGGGTATTCAAGCTGGTAAGCAAAAGATTGTGGATGCCACTAGAAAAGTGCATCATCATGAAGCATCCACATCAACTCAAATGAATGAAATGGATGATTTACATTCATATTGTGAATCTTTAACATCAACTCTTTCACCCAAGTCAATCTGCAATGATATTCCAATCTCATTGGTGCACATTAAATCTTTGCCAGTCATGCATTCCATCCTGGATCGTCTAGATAGAATGGAGTGCCAAGTGAATGAGAAAAATGATGCATTGCAATATATCATGAACAAGCTCAAGAACCAAGAGCTACAAGAAAAACCCTCATCTAAAGTCAAAATTTCCCTTGTGCAACCACAGGAAAAGCCTCAGCCAAAGCAAATGCCAATTCGGCCGCCTGAAAGGTTGAATAAGCATAACCCATTTCCTAAGCCCACGGTAGTGAATTTTAATCGATTATGTGCTACAAATTCTATTGGGTTACCTGAGGTTCTCCTAGAAGATCCAAATCACCCAAAATCCCAAGGGTATTACAAGGAGTCTTACTATCTATATCATAGATAGAATGGTGATGACATTCAAACATGTTAGAAATTTTGAGTCATAGTATATAGCATGCTTGAAAAGAAGCAACTTCATATTGTTGACCAATAAATGATCATAGACAATGATCTATCACTTAAATCATAAATTCAAGGGGAGCCCTCTAAACTATCAAGTGACACACCTAGGGCCCAATATGGACTCCTTTAAATGAGCCTATGTCTATCATCTTCTAGAAGCTCCAAGAGGCTAAGGTCTTAACATTACCTGATATGCAATATCTAGACCCAGATAGGCCTAAAACTAGGAGTTACAGGGAGGGCCATCACTGTCTCTATCATAGAATAGAGGGCCATGACATTTGCAATTGCCATGGATTCAAAAATTTGGTCCAAGACCTATTAGAACGAAATGAGCTCCATGCGGACGGTTCACTCATTCCTCCCCACCTGGACAAGGGCACCTCATAGAGATCTGTGCCCCAATCGGGAGATTTGATTTCCATCACTCTTCCTAAGCAGATTGATTACATTATAGTGGACAACATGTGCACTAGGGGTCTTAAAGGTAATGTACCTTCCCCATCAAGTTCAATAAGACAAAGTGAGGATTTTGAAGGTATCACACCTTCCTCACTTCCATTAAGTGTTACACACATAAGGGGTATCTAAGGTGCCATACCTTCCCCTTAAAAATAATAAAATTCAAAAACATTCAAATATTACAAAATCACAAAAATAATAGAATATCAAAATACAAAACAATATAAAACATAGAAATACAAACAAATCAGAAAGTAGTAAAATAAAAAACAAAAGACACCAGGGGCATCTCTAAGCCGCTTGGTTAAATCTCAACAAAAGGCACCAGGGGCATCTCTAAGCCGCTTGGTCAAAATCTCATCAAAAGGTACCAAGGGCATCTCTAAGCCACTTGGTCAACACTCATCAAAAGGCACCAGGGGCATCTCTAAGCCGCTTGGTTAAATCTCATCAAAAGGCACCAAGGGCATCTCTAAGCCGCTTGGTCAAAATCTCATCAAAAGGCTCCAAGGGCACCTCCAAGCCACTTGGTCGAATCTCACAAAAATCCCCAAAGGTATTTAAAAAAAGCCCTTTGGTCACACATAAAAACAAAAACACAAAAAAATTCAAAATAATCAAAAGCACAAAAACAATGCAAAAATCAAAAATACAAAAATATTTGCATCTTACATCTGCATCCATATAGTTGCATTACATCAAACATGCATATCCATTGCATTTTAATTATGATAGGTTATGTTCACAATATTATAGATGACACCATGGTTTGTATCCTAATTATACATCTTCAAGTCCATCTTCATCCATCGCCCATGTGTGTCATTGTGTTTTTCAACACAACCCCTCCCTGTTGCTATAAGGAATAAGCTAAGATTTTTTGGTCATTCAATCATATCTAGTGGTCTTATCAGTTTTTGTGAAAATCCATCTTGATTAGTAGAGATTAAGGTCTAGTCATGAATGCCTTAGATATTCAGGATCCTATCACTAATTGAAAACACTAAAATCCTAGTTGGTACAAGGGAAAGATGAAAGCTGCAAAAAGTGGTCTAGGTTACCTTAAGATCAAAAAGGATCTTCCTTGCTTATCCCCCTATGTGACCGGTTAAAAGGTGCTGAGAATTGGAAAAATGACAAGTTCTACCCTACCTAGAAATGAGTGATTATCATCACTACATAAATCCCTTGCTTTCATTAAAAAACAAGCAAAAATCTTGAAACAAAGCACAAATTCAAAATTCTAGTTTCCAAAGTCATAATTCAAAATCCCAAAATCAAGCAACAATCAAAGTCAAAGCAAACAAGTGAATTTCATCCTTACATAAATCCCTTGCTCAAGAGAAAAACAAGAAAAGAAAAATCAGTCAAAAATAAACAGTGATCTTCATCACTAAGTATGAGCAAGTATCCCAAATGAAATGAAGAAAATAAGGGAATGGAACTTGAATCCTTGGAATTCGCAACATTGCACAAAACCGAAAGGTGATCCCTATTAGAATTTTTGTGTACAGCCATGACTGGCAATGGTGGTATCCTTACACATGATGATATGTCTATCACAATAGCATTTTGCATTTGTGTAGACCAATATTTGCATGTGGATGAGCTAGCTTTAGGTAACCCAAATCCACCTAGTGGTATAATCCAACTAAGTCCAACACAGGATAAGATGAACAATTGAGGATCCGTGATCTTAGCAATGGGCTGAAAGAATCCCACTTGACATCGAAGGAAATTCTTGAGTTCTATCTAAATATATTCATTTGCACACACAGGGATAATGAATCTATAATTCCATGATGAAAGCCTTGCTTCTTCAAAAGTCTAGTATGGTCAGTTATAGCTATTGATAAGGTAACTAGGGTGTTTGAGTCTCATGGAAAACCTCAAAAATTTCTACATAGCAACAAATCATATCATCATAAAATTTATTTATGAAGTTCTGTTAATTAAAGGGTGTTCACAAAGTAGGCTAGATACCAGATAAATATCAATAATGATATTTAGATAGCCACTGACTATTTTGTACATATATTTTATTTTACAGAAGCTTATCAAGAAATAACATACATTTCACATCCCCGCATTTCACATATGGATGCTCAAATAATTACTTCTTATGATAAGAGTAATTATTTACATTCATGATTGTTATACATTTTGTGGTTTTGCCCATTATATTTTTAAACTCATATCATATGCATTCCTTATAATTTAAGTGATTAAAGCATATAGGTTCACGTATATTAGATCACCATAATTTAGATAATGCATTACACACATTGCATTTATCATATCATAACAAAATTTAGATGCATGCAATTAAATCAAAATCAAACATGCATTTAACAATAAGCACTGCATCCATATACGCATACATCATAATCCATCTACACATCTCGATCATAACACATAATCATACATTCATCATCTAGCTAATGCATGTTGTTCATACATCACATCATCAAAGCACGTACAAGCATTGTATCACATCTATATAATCATCTAACCATCTAAGCATCGTGTCATCATCATTACATCATCAACATCATATATCATAAAATCATAATTGCATCCAAAAATATATATTTGCTAAACATCAAATGGGGCATTGTGGGTATCATACCTCCCTTAATTAGTAATCAAACAGTTAAGCAATCAATTTCAAAAAGCCCCAAAGGCATCATAAGCCCTTTGGTCAAAATCACTAAAAGCCCCAAAGGCATCATAAGCCCTTTGGTCAAAATCACTAAAAGCTCCAAGGGCATCTTCAAGCCACTTTGGTCAACTCACAAAAGGCCCCAAAGGTGAAATAAGCCCTTTGGTTAAAAACATTCAAATACATCAAAAATACAAAAATAGTATAAAACATCAAAAATCTAAACAAATCATAAAACATTAAAATTCAAAATAAAAAATGCTCCAAGGCTATCTTCATTCCACTTGGTCAAATTCAAAATAAAAAATGCTCCAAGGGCATCTTCATGCCGCTTGGTAGAAATTAATCAAAATTCTCTAGGGGTATCTTCATGTTGCTTGGTCAAAATTAATCAAAATGCTCCAGGGGTATCTTCATGCTGCTTGGTCAAAATTAATCAAAATTCTCCAGGGGCATATTTATGTCGCTTGGTCAAATTCAAAATTAATAAAAAATGCTCCAAGGGCATCTTCATGTTGCTTGGTCAAATTCAAAATAAAAAATGTTCCAAAGGTATTCCAAGCCGCTTTGGTCAACTATCAAAATGCTCCAAAGGCATCCATAAACTCTTTGGCCACCCAAAATACCCCAATGGCATTTTCTAAGTCCATTGATCATAATAACATGCACAATAAAAATCAACAATTAAATGCTAAATTATTGCTAAGTGCACTTATTCAAAAGTCATTAGTGAAGATAATCATTCACCCCCTTTCTTGGGGCAAATAAGCAAAATATCAAAAGCAAATTCAAGCAACCTAGGCTAGGATTTGACTTAAAATAAGTCTCCTAATTGCCACCAAGGCTAGGATTTGACTTAAACAAAGTCTCCTAATTGCCACCAAGGCTAGGATTTGACTTAAACTAAGTCTCCTAATTGCCACCAAGGCTAGGATTTGACTTAAGCTTGTCTCCTAATCACTTCACAAAAGGCTCCAAAGGTACCTTAATACCTTTGGTCACTTCACAAAAGGCTCCAAAGGTACCTTAATACCTTTGGTCACTTCACAAATGCTCCAAAGGTACCTTAGTACCTTTGGTAACTTCCCAAAAGGTTCCAAAGGCACCTTAAGATATTTGGTCACTTCACAAAAGGCTCCATAGGTACCTAAATACCTTTGGTCAAATCACAAAAGGCTCCAAAGGTACTTAAATACCTTTGGTCAAATCACAAAATGCTCCTAAGGTACTTAAATACCTTTGGTCAAATCACAAAAGTCTCCAAAGGTACCCAGATACCTTTGGTAAAATCACAAAAGGCTCCAATGATACCTTAATGCCTTTGGTCATAGGATGTGAGCCATCTTGCGTGATTGGGGCATCCAATGTTGATCAGATCAATGATCATCATACACCCTACAACCAAATATAGCAGTCTACGTTTTTGCTTCGGCATTGTGTTTTCCCACACAACGCATCACAAAAATGGGCATATGTAGACACCTAAAACATGTCATGTTCATGGAGACTACTCACATTGGCACACTTATAGGTCATGTGACTAAACCTTGGGACCTTCCAAGTGTCAAAAGTGGTTTTTACCACTCATTTGGGGTATTTTTAGCCCATCCAAGCCTGGCCGCTATAGACCAGAGTGGCTGGATTCTGGCCACTATAGCTTAGAGCAGCCAAACCTTAGCCACTATAGATGACAATGACTAAACTTTAAATGCATTTTTTTGTCCATGTAGCCTAATAATAGGTGGAAGTGGCAGTCTACATGCAATAAGGACGATCAGGGATAAATTTGCATTCCTCCTCATAGTTAGTCTACATGAAAGACTCAAGTCCAGATTTAGACATTAGTTAACTGCCCTTCAAGGGTAGACAAAAGCTAAAATTCTCATGCTAACAAGCAGTTTGTGTGTAGGATTCAGTATTAGGGTTTTAGACCTAAACCTAAGACCTCAAAAACTTTATAAGGAGTAAACCTAAAAGAACTAGGGGACCTTATTTTATCAATAAAGAGAGAGGGAGATCATCACATATCATATATCAAAATTTTGAATAGATTGGATCATTGAGGAGAGCTTTCAGAGACTTGGAGAGCTTCCCTTGGAGATCATTTTACAGTGAAGCCCTATTGGATTGGAGAGCAGATCTGAGCACCCTTGAAGAGAAATGAAGTGCTAGTCAACTAAGAGGTGATAATCTAAACATATAAGGTAATCATTTTAACATTAGTAGCAGACTTGAGCCCATAGCCTTTGGATCAATAGAGAGATATTTCACCTTAGCGGTCGTTGTCCTAGATAGTGGCCCACAACCTAGTCTAGGGTTTAGGTGATAGTTTCTTTTATTTTGCTTTCTATTTCATTTTTTTTAAAAGAAAAAACCTCTTGTGGAGTCGCCTTGGTCTGAGAGACCACGAACAAGGGGTTCTACACCATAAAAATCACCGGAGCACCCCCGCACTACATTATCAATTGATTTTGGATCCCAATAGCTTTGAGGTGAATTTGAACCTGAACTCCCTGAGGATTGCCCTCCTCTCCAACTCACCTACAACACCTAGGTTTCTATTTCATTTTATTAGCATAAGATTTATTTCAGTTATTTATGTTCATAGTACTAGTTTTATTGCATTTGTTTTCATTGAGCATATTCATTGCTAACAACCTCATCCGAGGAGGAAATCTTGGACATCTAAGCGTGTGTTGTTGTTTCACTAATTTTAGGGCTACAAGTTCATCAAACAAATCTACAACATATAGGAGCAAGAGGATCCCTCTAGGAATCAGACCTAGAGAAGGAGGTATCTATAAGCCCTCATACAATTTTGTGTGCATCACCGGGAAGCCTGTAAAGGTGTATCACCCTTGCTAGGGGATATTTTATACATCTGCTACCCTCTTTGTGTAAAATCATGTATCAAATGAAGGGTATCCCATAGATATATTTATATGTAATTGGATCTTGGAAATATCAATACAAAGCATTCATTCGTTTATTTCTTTGCACTTCGGTTATGCCTTTATTTTATGCTTTTTCATTTAATATATGTTAAACATTTATAATAATCGTAAATAGAGTGAGTGGACGGTGCAACCACTTCCTCGGGGTCGCTACACATACCAATAAAACTTATAAAGCAACTTCATTGCTACTTCATGATAAATATTAATGGTAGGTTCTTTGCATTGGTATTCTCCATTGATTTTCTTAACAATAAGTTGAGAATCACCAAATATCCTGGTATGCTCAATGCTCATAGTTATAGTTGATTGACCCAGGTGTTGTAGGTGAGTTGGAGAGGAGAGGCCAATCCTCCAAGGGAGGTCCCAGGTTCAAATCTCCACTCTACCAAAAATCTGAATTGGGTATCCAAAATCCAATTGATAATGTTGGTGCGGGCAAGGTCGGGTGCAACCCTCGAGTGACTTTGATGGTGTAGAACCCCATGTTCATGGTCTCTCTGACCAATGTGGCTCCAAAAGGGGTTTTTCGATTAAAAAAATAAAATAAATAAAATAAAAAGTAGTTATAGTTGATTGAAGACCTAGGATTAAGGCTTCATACTTTGCAGTGTTATTTATGCATTGAAATTCAAGTTTGAATGATAAGGGGATAGGTACCCCCTGTTGTGTATGAAACATGACTCTAAAACCTTGACCTTTTGGACACTTAGAACCATCAAATAATAGGGTGATATCAATGTCTTCCTTTGGAATAACATCTTATTCTTGTTTAGTAATAGCAAACACCAAATCATTTGGGAGCTCAATAATCAAAGGATGATCACTAGGTAGTGGAGCTTCTACAATTTGATCGGCTATTACTTGACATTTGCTAGATTTTTTTCTAATGAATTCCAAGTCAAAATCAGTAAGGAGCACTATCCATTTAGTGGTGTGGGTGTTATTGTAAGTGCGAGACATCATATAATGCAGAGAATTTTCTCTAGCTATAACATAAGTTGTATGGCTAAGAATGTAGTGTCAAAGTTTCTTAGTGTTAAAAACAACTACTACGCACAATTTTTCTACATAAGCATATCTGGTCTCATAGCTTGCTAATGTTTGACTAATGTAGTAGACAATTTGCTCTTAATTTTCCTGATTCTTTTGTACAAGCATTGTCTCTAATGCAAATTTCACTGCTGAGATATAAAGATAAAATGGATCCATAGGATGAGGAGAAGCTAATATTGATGGAGAAGCTAGGTATTGCTTAATATCATCAAAGAATTTTTGACATTAATCTGTGAAGAACAAAAGCTTATACTGAGAAGGGGGGTGAACAGTATAAGACCATTTTTTAACTTTTTCCTTTTACTTCAGAAAGTAATGCAATGAACTAATAGAAAAATCAAAGCAATAATAAAACCAGTGTACAAGTCATCACATAATTGAGACACCAATTTAACATGGTTCAACCAAGGTGGGCTACTCCACAGAGAAAATATTTCACTAAATTTTCTCAATCAAATCCTTTGGGAATCCTTCCCAATTACAATGTTTATGGACTTCCTGTCCAAAGAAGAATCCTTTCCCTAATCAAGTATTTATGAGCCTCCTACCCAAAGGAGATGTCCTATCCCCCAAAGAAGTATTTATGATCCTCCTACCCAAAGGAGATGTCTTATCCCCCAAAGCTCTAGAAATGATACTTTAGAAGATCACTGCCTCTTTTGCCACTAGCAGGTGGAACTCCTTTCCATAGAAGACGTCATGTCCTCCTTGCTTTGGCTCTAGAGACTTCTATTCTCACTGATCACCTCCACAGCTACTCATCAAAACCTATACTAAACATAGTCAGTCAGTCCAGCACAAGTCCTCTCAAACTCTATCATAAATCTACACCAAACTCAGTCCTCTAGTCCAGCACAAATCTGCTCTCAAATATCTATCAGATCTGTCCCAAACTTAAGCCAAAAGCTTGAACAAATCAATCACAACTGCTCACAATTCTTCACCAAGACTTCATCAAATCTGTCCACAAGTTCTTCAATAAGAACCTATCCAAATTAGTCCACAAGTTCTCCACAATAACCTATCCAAATTAGTCCACAAGTTCTCCACAAGAACCTGTACAAATCTATCCACAAGTTCTCCATAAGAACCTGTTCAAATCAATCCACAAGTTCTCCACAAGAACCTGTCCAAATCAATCCTAGAAAGCTCACCAAGAACTTGCCCAAATCAGCTCAAGCAATTTTACCAAGAAACTTGCCCAATGTGAACACACAAAGAGAATTGTTAGAGACCCAATGTGTTTCATCCAATCATATCAAATCAATCTCATACAAGCATAAAGAGAATTGTTAGATACTCAATATGTTCTATCCTTCAACTCTCAATCTCAACTCAAATCAATCTCATAGAAGCAAAAATAGAATTGTTAGAGACTCAATATGTTCTATCCTCCAATTCTTAATCTCAACTCAAATCAATCTCATAGAAGCATAAAGATAATTTTTAGAGACTCAATATGTTCTATCCTTCAACCCTCAATCTCAACTCAAATCAATATCATAAGAGCATAAAGATAATTTTTAGAGACTCAATATGTTCTATCCTTCAACTTTCAATATCAACTCAAATCAATCTCATAGGAGCATAAATATAATTGTTAGAGACTCAATATGTTATATCCTTCATCTCAAAAACAAACTCTTTCTCAAATCAAAATAAAGATAGAAGTAGTATACTTTCACAATATCTTGAACCACAACCCAACAATTGTCAATAATGCAATATCAAGGAATCAACTCCTCCAACATAGAACCATAACATGCTATCAAACCCTAAAGCAAACTTCAAATGCTTACACTCTCATAAACCATAATTATGCAATAACTCATAAACTCATCATGATCTCATAATGCATAATCAATACTTCCACTTTCAGAAAATAAGATCCACTCCAAATAAGGAAACTTAATTTAATCCTTTTCACTCTAAAATTATTTTCAAAAAACCATAAATCAATAATAACCATGGAAGAATGTGCCCATACCTTTACTTTGATAAATAAGGATAACTCAAAATCTGTCACAACACTAACTCTCAATTTTCCACAAATTAGAGTTAGCAACAATGGAATAATGCACAATGATAAGAGTCCTAATAACACCTTATCACTCCAAATCATCAATAATCAAAACTCACAAATATACATATCAACAATATTCCTTTACACCTTATAACTCCTACTTAATGTATCACAAAATAACTTAAACCTCAAAAATAATTACAAGAGAATATCCACTCAATAACTCCAAAGGCTCTCTAACCCCAATATGACATTAAGCACAATTATTCCTTAAACCCTTATAACTCCTAAAATACATTTACTTCTAAATGTATTTACCACATAAACATTAAGCATCAATAATAATAATGTCAAAGCAATATTTCTATTTAACCTTATACCTCCATCCAATTACCAACAATAATTGCCAAGTCAAATCAAATATTCCACATTATCAACAAAAGATATACCTTGGCAAAAAATAAATTCTCCAACCTTAGTAGAAGTGTGGGGACACAAACATAAGCGCCAAAATGCTTCCTCCTCCAAACTTGTGGCCCAAAGCAACCACCGTACCACGTGCATAATAACCATGACCAAGAAAAAAATGAAACACACATGTCATGAATCGAACTCGACACCTTTGCTTAGCGAGTGATTTCGCTCTACTGCATCTGCCATTGGAGCACAAGTGCCCAACAAAACTCTCAAGCGCCACTCATCATTTTACTTTCCATTTTCTCATAGAAATTAAATACAAACAAATTTGTCTTCCTCACAGGTGTAGGAAATCAGAACTTAAACATAGATTAATACGAAACTCAAAAATCACAGAGCAATATGAAATTGAAGGTCACAAAGCAATACAAAATTTAAGGTCATAGAGCAATACGAATTCGAAGGTAATCACACAAATCGGAGGTGTATTGAACCTTAGGAATTAATGCCCTTTAATAGTATTTTGCATCCCATGCAAGTTGACGTCGGCACTCCTTCCAAAAAAACGATGTCGGTGAGGTAAGTCTTCTACATCGACATCTCTAAGTGTTTAGAAACCCTTTCAATAATAATTATTAAATTAATAATTATTATTTTATTTATAATAAACTTAACTTCAAACCTTTTCAAAGGTTTGAGTTAATTTATTTATTAATAATCAAAATGGACTTTTAAGGTTTTTTCAAGGAGCAAAAACCTTTTCATTAAGCCAAGATGGTTTTAATAAAAACCCTTAATGAGTCTAGATGGTTTTAAGAAAAACCTTTAACCTTGTCACCATGGTTTTAATTAAAACCCCTTAAACAAACATCATGAAAATTTCAAGATATTTTTGGCACCAAACTCTTTTTGACATCAGCACAAATTCCTTTTGATATCAACACAAACTCCTTTTGACATCAATGACAACTCACAACCATGAAGATAGGCAACATATCCAAAATTACCAACAATCTCCCCCTTTCTCATTGATGGCAAACCACTAATAAAACCACTTCCAACTGTAAAAACTAAAACCAACTGAAAAACATCCTCTGAAGCTTTGCTTCCCCTGACTCAAGGCTCTCCCCCTTACTCAAATCTCTCCCCCTTTGTCATCAATGGCAAAGGGTCACCTTTGGGTCTCATGGATAAGAATGAGTCTCTTAGCTTAGCCCCTCCCCCACCTCCTATTGAGGTGATTAATTTTGGGGTTGGAGTAAAACTCCCATAGGCATTGATCATCATCAGTGTCCAAAGCTGCATTTCCATGATTTTTCTTAATATCCTTGTCCATGTTTCTGTTCCTGTTCTTGTTCATATTCTCATCCCTATTTTTGTCCAAGAAATTATTCCTATTCCTATCATTATTCCTGTTCCTACCATTATTCTTGTTCCTGTTCATAGCCCTAAACCTGTACCTTGGAACTTCTGCTCTACACCATCTGGTTGTATGTCCTTAATTATTGCACTTATAAGATTTGACAATGTTATTCCTTTGATATGTACCTATTTTATGAATCCTCTTTGTTGGACCAAACCTGTTCCTATTGTTAACCCTGCAATTAACTACCTTGTGCCCAAACTGATTACAAGAGTAGCAATACCCTTGAAATAAATTACCATTTCTAAAATTTCCATTAACTTGTCTTTCTTGAGCCCTGCACTGTGAAGCCATGTGTCCAAACCTGTGACATGCAAAACATCTTCCATTGAACTTTTCTTGAGTTGACCTCATAGGTCCTTTAGTATTTCTCCCCTTATGCTAATTCCTATTTTCTGATTTTGTGCTATCTGAATCACCATCTGAAACTTACTCTCTGAAGTACTCTCTTCATCTGAACCATCTTCTTCTTGGGAGCTCATACTAGATTCCTCAACCTATTCCTTTTGTTTCTTTCTAAAACCAAGACCTATTTTATCTGTTGTCTTTCTTCGATCCTTTATGATTGATTTTACCTTCTTGGAACTTTATTCAAACCTATAAAGCTTCTCCTTGTACTCTTTAGTTTCCTTTTTCAAGGAAGCTACTTCATGTTTTAACTCTTTACACTCAAGAGACCTAGCTACCAACTCTTCTTTGAGTTCCTGTGTCTTTGCTATAGAGATATCAAGATTCTCTATAAGATCATCTCTTTCATAATGGTATTCATCAAACCTATCAATGAGTCTAGCATAATTCTTTCTTTCCTTCTTTAACACATCAAGAGCATTAACAAGTCTAGCCTCAAGATCTACTTCTCCCTTTTCTGAAACATCCTCTATTTGTTTACCTTTTGAAAAATCAATATCCATTTTTGATTTCTTACCACTAGAGGTGCTAACTTCATCTAAAGCCATAAGAAGATATTCCTCATAATTTTATGAAGCATCCTCATACATAGTATTACCAGAATTCAAATCATCATTTGTATAATCATCCTCAAGGTGACCAAAATTTCCACATCTAAAGCACTTAAGCACAACAAATCTATTCCTCTTTTATTTTCCTTCCTTTTCTGTTAGAAACAACATCTCATTTCTATCATCACTTGAATAACTTCCATCATCACTACTAGAACACTTAATTGCTTTGTATGTCTAGAAACTTTTCTTGTGTTTTTGGAAGTACCTCTTCCCTTGACTATTTTTCTCATTTATATTCTTCCTTTGATACCTATGCTTCTCAGATTCCCTGTGCTTATAATCTTGTTTTTCTTCATCATAATTATCCTTGGGTTCTGGACAATCAGTAGCATAGTGACCAAAATTTCCACAATTGAAATATTTAACAGATTTCATACCTTTGTGCTTTCTTGAGAACTTGCCTTTCCTATTGTAGTTTGCTTCTTCATCACTAGAAGACTCATCACTATCTTCTTGTTGTTTACCCTTGGACTTCTTGGTAGCTTTGAAAGATGCATCCTTCTTAGGATCAAGTACCACTTTAGTTCTTAACTCAAAATTTTCAAGTATACTATGAAGCTCATATTTTTTCAATTTATCCAAATACTTGGCTTCCTCAATAGCTGAAATATTTTCACTAAATCTATTTGGAAGAGACCTCAAAATTTTATCACAAACATAATTTTCAGCAAGCTCAATACCTAGTCCCTTCATGGAATTAACAATATCATCCATACGAAGCATATAGTCACTAATATTTTCTTCATAATTCATCTTGAGTTGTTCAAAAATACCTTTGTAATATCTCAATTTTGGTTTTCTAACATTTTCATCACCTTGCAATTGATCCCACATTTCCTTTGTTGTATTACAATGAATCATCTTTGTAAGATCTGCCTTTTTTAGACCTTTCATAATTGCATTCATTCTCCTTGAATTATTGTGATGTAGAAGTTTCTCATCTGCTGTAGTAGGAGGAAGATTTGGAATAGTGTACCCAAACTTCATTTCCAAGAGCCATTAGATGAACCTTCATTTTTATGCTCCATAAACCAAAATCTATCCCATCAAGAATAGGTGTTGAATTACCACTTGTAAAATCCATTGTGTTATTTTCAATATTTTCCTTCAAGCTATGAAAATATTCTGAAGGAACCTGCTCTGATGCCAATTGAAGAACACAAGCTTATACTGAGAGGGGGTGAACAGTATAAGACCACTTTTTAGCTTTTTCCTTTTACTTCAGAAAGCAATGCAATGAACCAATAGCAAAATCAAAGCAGCAATCAAACCAGTGTACAAGTCATCACACAATTGAGACAATAATATAACCTGGTTCACCCAAGGTGGGCTACTCCACAGAGAAAATATTTCACTAATTTTCTCAATCAAATCCTTTGGGAATCCTTCCCAATTACAATATTTATGGACTTCCTGTCCAAAAGAGAATCCTTCCCCTAATCAAATATTTATGAGCCTCCTTCCCAAAGGAGATGTTCTATCCCCAAAAGAAGTATTTATGAGCCTTCTGATCAAAGGATATGTCCTATCCCCCAAAGCTCTGGAAATGATACTTCAGAAGATCACTGCTTCTTATGCTGCTAACAGGTGAAACTCCTTTCCATAGAAGATGTCATGTCCTCATTTCTCTGGCTCTAGATACTTTTTTCCTCACTGATCACCTCCATAGATACTCATCAAAAACTATACTAAACACAGTCAGTCGGTCCAGCACAAGTCCTCTCAAACTCTATCATAAATTTGTACCAAACTCAGTCCTCTAGTCCAACACAAATCTGCTCTCAAATATCTATCAGATCTGTCCCAATATTAAGCCAAAATCTTGAACAAATCAATCAAAACTACTCACAAGTATTCACCAAGAATTCATCAAATATTTCCACAAGTTCTTCAACAAGAACCTATCCAAGTCAATCCACAATAACCTGTCCAAATCACTCCACAAGTTCTCCACAAGAACCTATCCAAATCAGTGCACAAGTTCTCCATAAGAACCTATACAAATCTATCCACAAATTCTCCATAAGAACCTATCAAAATCAGTCCACAAGTTCTCCACAATAACCTGTCCAGATCAGTCCTATTAAGCTCCCCAAGAACTTGCCCAAATCATCTCAAGCAAGTTTACCAAGAAACTTGCCCAATGTGAACACACAAAGAGAATTGTTAGAGACCCAATGTGTTTCATCCAATCATATAAAATCAATCTCATATAAGAATAAAGAGAATTGTTAGAGACTCAATATATTCTATCATTCAACTCTCAATCTCAACTCAAATCAATCTCATAGAAGCATAAAGATAATTGTTAGAGACTCAATATGTTCTATCCTTCAACTCTCAATCTCAACTCAAATCAATCTCATAGAAGCATAAAGAGAATTTTTAGAGACTCAATATGTTCTATCCTTAAACTTTCAATCTCAACTCAATCAATATCATAGGAGCATAAAGAGAATTTTTAGAGATTCAATATGTTCTATCCTTGAACTCAAAAAAAAAAATCTTTCTCAAATCAGAATAAAGATAGAAGTAGTATACTTTCACAAGATCTTGAACCACAACCTAAAAATTGTTAATAATGCAATATCAAGGAATCAACTCCTCCAACATAGAACCATAACTTGCTATCAAACCCTAGCCAAGTTAGTTTTCAAGAACTCAAAGCAATCTTTCTCTAAACATCAAAAATGGGTTCAAGATATTTCCAACTTTTCTCAAATGGGAATGCTCAACTTAACCACACAACCAAGTTTATCAAGCAAAGTACAACTTGATAAAATCAAATATCAAAGGAGCAAGCCCAACTCATGTATCAAGTAAAGCATAACTTGATCAACTCAATCTCAATGGAATCAATCTCAAAACCAAACTCTCAACAACCAAACAACTCAATTAGGGTTTAAACAACTTATAGCAATGGCATAAGATTCTCATTCAAAAACCTAAAGAAAACTTCAAATGCTTCCACTCTCATAAACCAGAATTATGCAATAACTCATAAACTCATCATGATATCATAATGCATAATCAATACTTCCACTTTTAGAAAATAATATCCACTCCAAATAAGGAAACTTAATTTAATCATTTTCACTCCAAACTTATTTTCAAAAAACCATAAATCAATAATAACCATGGAAGAATGTGCCCATACCTTTACTTTGATGAAGAAGAACTCAAAATCTGTCACAACACTAACTCTCAATTTGCCACAAATTAGAGTTAGCAACGATGGAATAATGCACAATGATAAGATTCCTAATAACACCTTATCACTCCAAATCATCAATAATCAAAACTCACAAATATACATATCAACAATATTCCTTTACACCTTATAACTCCTACTTAATATATGATAAAATAACTTCAACCTCAAATAATTACAAGAGAATATCCACTCAATAACTCCAAAGGCTCTCTAAACCCAATATGACATTAAGCACAATTATTCCTTAAACCCTTATAACTCCTAAAATACATTTACTTCTAAATGCATTTACCACATGAACATTAAGCATCAATAATAACAATGCCAAAGCAATATTTCTATTTAACCTTATACCTCCATCCAATTACCAACAATAATTGCCAAGTCAAATCAAATATTCCACATTATCAACAAAATATCTACCTTGGCCAAAAATAAATTCTCCAACCTTAGGAGAAGTGTGGAGACACCAACATAAGCACCAAAGTGCTTCCTCCTCCAAACTCGTGGCCCAAAGCAACTGTCGTACCACATGCACAATAATCATGACCAAGAAAAAATTGAAACACGCCTATCGTGAATCAAACTCGGTAGCTCTGCTTAGCGAGTGCCTTCGCTCCACTACCTCCGTCATTGGAGCACAAGTGCCCAACAAAAATCTCAAGCTCCACTCATAGTTTTACCTTCCCTTTGCTCATAGAAATTAAATACAAACAAATTTGTCTTCCTCACAGGCGTACGAAATCAGAACTTAAACATAGAGAAATACAAAACTCAAAAATCATAGAGCAATCCAAAATCAAAGTTCACAGAGCAATATGAAATCGAAGGTCACAAAGCAATACAAATTTGAAGGTAATCATGCAAATCGGAGGTGTATTGAACCTTGGGAATTAATACCCTTTAATAGTCTTTTGCATCCCATGCAAGTTGATGTCGATGCTCCTTCCAAATAAATGATGTCGGTGAGGTAAGTCTTCTACATTGGCATCACTAAGGGTTTAGAAACCATTTCAATAATAATTATTAAATTAATAATTATTATTTTATTAATAATAAACTTAACTTAAAACCTTTTCAAAGGTTTGAGTTAATTTATTTATTAATAATCAAAATGGAATTTTAAGGTTTTTTCAAGGAGAAAAAACCTTTTCATTAAGCCAAGATGGTTTTAATAAAAACCCTTAATGAGTCCAGATGGTTTTAAGAAAAACCTTTAACCTTGTCACCATGGTTTTAATTAAAAACCCTTAAGCAAACATCATGGAACTTTCAAGATCTTTTTGGCACCAAACTCTTTTTGACATCAACAAAAATTCCTTTTGATATCAACACAAAATCCTTTTGACATCAATGATAACTCACAACCATGAAGCTAGGCAACATACCCAAAATTTCCAACAATATGTCCAATAGAATGGCACCTCCTTTTGTAGTAGGTGATTTAATGACCTACATTTGTCAAAAAATTGTGCAATAAAATTATGGATTGATTGGATGTTTCCTTGTAAACTATGCAACTCCTTTAAGTTAGTTGGTGGAGGCATCTCCATGATGGCCTTGACCTTGTTAGTTTCCCCCTTAATGCTTATTTTTGAGATAATGAATTCTAGAAGTTTGTTTGAGGTAATACCAAAGACACATTTCTTGGGTTTCAACCTTACATTATGCTCTAGGAGTCAGTCAAAAACTTTCTCCAATACAACAATATGTTCTTATCAATTTTTAGATTTAGCCAACAGATCATCCACATAATATTCAATATTATTATGCATGTAGTCATGGAAAATGTATGTCATGGCATGTTGATAAGTAACACTTACATTTTTGAGGCCAAAGGGCATCACCTTGTAACAAAAGGTTCTCTAAGGTGCAGTGAATGTTGTTTTATGTTGGTCATTAGGATTTATTTGAATTTGGTTTTTTCCTAAATAACCATCCATGAGTGAAAGCATTTCATGGACAGTGCAAGTATCGATGTTTGGGAGAGGAAATTCATCCTTAGGACACTCTTTATTAAGATCTTGAAAGTCAGTGCAAACACATATCATCCCATTAGGTTTTTGAATGGGTACCATGTTTGAAATCCATTCAAGATAGTCGATAGGAACTATGAAGCTCACATCTAAGAGTTTTTGAAGCTCTATTTTTACCAAGAGGGCCATGGGAGGATGCATTCTTCTAAGTTTTTGTTTGATCGACTTAGCATCAAGCTGTAAGGTTATATTATGGACAACAAAACTAGGGTCAAGACCAGGCATGTCTTTATAGGACCATGCAAATATGTACTTCTTTCTCTTGAGGAGAGCAATTAATTGCTCTTCTTCGTTGGGTGATAAAATTTTACCAAGCATGACAATTTTGGAAGTATCCTTGTATGACTAAGGTCTACATCGATAGTATATTCAATAGACATATGTGAACCTTAATCAAGCTGATGGGGCATAGGGATACGATGAATGTCATCTAAGATGTCATTAAACTCTTCTGGCTTATCCTCATCTATTTCTTCCTAAAAAACCTTAGGATCCAAAGGTGAATGTGAAGGTGAATCTGGAGGGGATGGAGGAATATAGTTGGCTAAAGCTCTTAACAATTTATCAAACAAGATAAATTTAGAAAATGATGGAGGTGAGAAAATCCACTCCATATTGATAAGTCTTATGTCAATTGTAATTGGTTTAGCTGGATCATATGGATTACGGAGTGGGGTAAATAAATCAATAGGATTCATGTTGACTTATGGGCAAGGTGGATAAGGTCGGATGGAATGAATGGAACCTAAGAACTGGTTCTAGGATCTTTTTTAACTTGAATAGCAACAAGCAACACAAATAAATGCATATAACTATATGATATATACATGTAATGCAAATAAAGACAAATATTTTTGTTGATTTTTTTTTGGTAGTGGTGATAACCACTGTTTTTGTGTTATGTACATATGTTACAAGTTGGATTATGAAATGGATTAATGTAATGGAGGTGGTGGTTCATCATTAGGGGTGGATCATTCTTATAGAAGAAGCAAGAGAAATGTGGGCTCATGGATGGGGAACATGTTGAGATAAATTCATCCTATTTGGTATGGAGAATGATGGACTCTGATTCTTCTTCAGATTCATCTAAAATTATCACCATAAGCTTGAATTATTTATAGATATTCTCATCAAAATTATCGAAATGGAGGGTATCTTCTCCTGAATTTAGATTAAGCCTTTGAAGGCTTGTTCAAGAGAAGAGGTAGTTGAAAGTAAGTGATAACCTAGACCTGAATGGTCGTGCACCTCTTGATATGGAATATCAATGGGTTGTGACACTCCCTGTTCATGCAATCCTAGGCCATGACCTTGCCAATTGACTATGTGAAAATAGCGAGATGAAAATCCTGATATGTTTTAAATGTTGTCAAGTAATGGTTCCTTGGGTAGGGAAGCTAGAGTTGATGAAGAATCAATCTCCTTGTATACAAAATGTATGCTATTTGGAGAAACCCATGTTATATATTACCCCTTTGGCTAAAGGTGGATCATGTGGGTGACCAAAATCCTTAGCATTGGGAATGGTGAGGGGTGTGATGGTGATGTCTTGCACCACATATATACCAATACCAATATTAGTGAGGTGCACCTTGATTTGGTATGACATGGAAGGACTATGGTCAGATGACGACTTGGTAAATGGTGAAGGTGGAGATGTTTCATAGTCCATTAACTCGACTTGTTAAACATTAGGTGCTAGTGATGTATTAGATTGGGAAGGCTACTAAATGGATAATGATGATGTGGATTGGCTGTGATCACATGTGCATGTAGTTAATAATGAAGATGATGGGGGTATGGAAGCTTAATGGGGATTGGTGATAGGAAGTTCCTCAGTAATGGGATCCTTTGATGAAGATATTGGTGAATTTGTGGATGGATTGGATGATGGTGAAATAAAAAGGTGAGTAGAAGGAAGAATGGACTCATAATAATTTGAAATTAAATTGCAATACTTAAACAACTTGATATCTGTTGATATGCAATGTACTTGTCCCTTAAGAACGTATTTCAAACATTGATGTAAAATGGAATGGACACATCTCATTTCCCTCATCCAAGGTCTTCCAAGGAGTACATTGTATGTCATGGATCCTTCTAATATGTGAAACATGGTGTGCAACATTTTTACCTTTACTTCAATAGGCAAAACAACAGTGCCAACTATGGAACACAAAGCATCATTAAATTCTTTTAGGGTGAATGATGACTTGGTGATATGAGATGGAGAAATATTTAGATGATGAATGGTGGATGTGGTGATGATATTGATAGAGAAACCGATGTCAATTAGGACTCTTTTAAAAGGTTTATTTTCAATTAGAGCCATGATATGCAATGGAGGATCTACTGATTTCGATGAGATTGGTTTAATTTCAAAGTTGTAGAAAGTTATGGAATGATCCATGCATGTTTGGATGCTCCCTACAAATTTATTTAAGGCATTAGGATCTTGTGATTGTAGTTAAATATATTTGAGAATATCTATTAATGCCTCCCGATGTGGGAGATATTGTTGAATTAACTCAGAAATTGACAATTTGGTAGAATCCATCTTTAGACTTGTAGTTAGTCGGTTACTCAATGAGATGACCAGTCGGGGTGGGCGATTGATGGGTGGGTTTGGCAGATTTTATTGACCAGGGATATAGATTGGTGATGAATAATTAGGTGAAACTTGAATGGGTGGTGATGTAGGAGGTTGTTACACACTTGCTTGAGTTGGTTGCCTTGCATTTTGTTTATTTTTTCTTTGACCTCTAGTGACCATATGAATGGCCCCTACAAACCCTTGGTATTGTTGTACATGATTGACTTGATTAGGAGGAGTTTTGGTATTATCCCCTCCTACATTTGGTTGTACCTCCTCATGATGAGGAAGTGGTGTTTGAAATATACCAATGTTTTGATTTTGTTCAGCAAGGGAATTATCAAGCTTGATTGCCCCCAAGTCAATGAGGTCTTGAACTATGTCTTTAAATGAATGGTAATTGTTAATTTCATGCCTATTTTACCTATGATAATGACAAAACAGATATTCTCAATAGTTTTTACTATGTTTTGCAAGATCATCAAGTCTGATTTTGGGTAAAGCAAGTATGTTTGTGTCATACAACCTTCAAAAAAGATAACCATATGACTCGACTAAGGGGGTGTATTGGTTATTTTATTGGATAGACTATTACCAGGGATGCTTTTCCATAGTTGGCACTATGTTTTGCATGGCTTGATTTATTGAGGGTACCGCATGATAAGCAATTTTTTGCGGTGTTTGTTACATGGATTGTTGTTGATCCATTACTGGCTGGCTCATGACCATTTGATTAACTTGATTGGACTGATTGGCCGGTGTAGCCTATGTTTATTTGGGTTGGCCATAATAGTTGCTTTTACATTGGCCTTTATTTTACCATTCTTTCTTCTTAGGCTTGAGTATGCCTTCTTGGATTTTGATTTTCTCAATGACACTAGCCTAAGCTAAAGCTTATTTAAATGATCGATAAGTTTGTAGTTGAAGCATCCAAGAGATAGGTTTTAAAAAACTCTTGGTGAATAATTTGATTAGCTCATCCATTGGTAGGATGAATGGCAGTTTAGTGATGACAATCCTCCAATTATTTAAAAAATTGTAGATATATTCATCATCATGTTGTATTAAAGCATAGACATCAGACAATGAGATATTATTTTTGACATTTAAGATGAAATGCTCAAAGAATTGGTCAATTAATTGCTCAAAAGTATAAATATTGTGACTGGGTAATTGATTATACCACTCTATGGCTTATCCTCCTAATGTTTGAGGAAAATTTCAGAGCATGAGAGCATTATCATTTTGAATTCTAAAATAGGCATGTACAAACATGCTCACATGTTCTTTGGGATCCTCAGTTCCCTTGAATTTATCAAACTTAGGCACTATGAAATCTATCAGATATGGCAGTGATGGTACTGAAGGATGAATTGGTTGATCGATCAATTGATGTAAGGTTGGTTTCTAATTTTTCAAACCAAGAGTATGTTGTATCAATTAATATATCTATTTTTGCATGGCCTTAATTCGAGGGTCTTCCTCAAGAATGTGGAAGCCCTGAATTACCTGATTATTTTGAGGTGGAGTGGAGAAATTTTATGGAGTGACTAAGTGATGATGAGATTGGTAATGATGGATAGATGAATTTGATGGAAATTGGTGAATGAGAGACTAATGATGAAATTATGGAAAATTATGGAATAAGGTTGATGTATGAGGTTTATGGTTAGGTTGGCCAATGGGAATAAGATGGGTTGTGGTATTACTTGGTGGGGGAATAGGAATAGAAACCACAAAATACTGTGGTGCCCATGATGGATCCTAGTTAACAAGGACAGTCTAAGTAGAGTTTGGTAAAGGCTTAGGGTTTACCTGTACTTGTTGTTGAGTGTTTTAATGTTATCTAAGCAAATTTTTTAGGTTTTACCATGCTTAAATAATATCTCTATCAAAAATGGAGGGTATGGAAGCATACGGTATGGAAGATGTTGCTGGAGGACAAGTTACAATTGGTATGGCAACTTATGAGGCTAAATTTTGTGAAGTAGCATTTATATGTGCTTAATACAATGGTTTGGTTTATGTGGATGTGGATGAAGTTATAGGAGCACATGAAGGTTGGGAAATGGAAATATGGGAGTAATGTGCAAGTGATGCCTCAAATAGAGGGTTGGTGTACACCTGGGTAAAGTTGGATGGTGTCTGGGAATAAATAAGATCCTGTTGTAAAGTAGAATCCTATTTAAGTGAGGTTGGGACTGACTCTAAGGTATAGTTAGAAGACTTCATGAGAGCTTCTACTCTTGACATGTCTATATGGGTAATATTATGGTCAATGGTTGGTGAGGTTGATTCTTTTTGGGGCGTAGACATATGAAAGGCTACGGATGGCAAGGAATATGAGGGACCTGCAGATAAATATTCCTGAGTCACATTCAAGGTATCTACCATAGAAGTGGTGGGGCAAGTGGATGAAGGTTCCATTGGATTATCTTGATTTAATGCTTTCTTTTGCTTTCTTTTTAAGACCATAAATCAAAAAAACCAAAATACATATTATGCAATAAACTAAAACACAAAATTTAAATTTCACAAGAAAAATAAACAATTAATGCTAAGTTTGTTTAACACGTGTGTCTTACCTTATTCATTAATTATATTATTTTAATGTAAGTTAATTTCCTTAGGTTTCAATATTGTGTGTTTCAAATGTGCTAATCTAAATTAATCCAAAGAAAGGTAAAAACTATGGCTAAGCTAGGGCAACAAGATTCTTGTTGGTGATGAAATTCAGCAAGTTTTCTCGGGGGTGACCTAGGGTTTCTAAGGGCAGATATTGGTGGATGGAGATGAAATCCATCATAACCAAATATCAAGCAATGTATGGTGATGAAATATAGCCACTATTATTAAATGTGAATCATGCAATGTGTGGTTCTTTAAATTTTTTGATTTTCTATGGTGTTCATACAATGTTAGAAAGATAATCACTTTTGATGGTTTAAATTAGAAGCCACCATTCACAATACCAAATTTTCCAAAGGATGTAGAGTACACCACTTAAGACCTACTCTAGACAGTTGGGGGGTTCGTCTACTCCTCTGTATGGAATCACCCAAGTACATGGATACTCTTGGTATATGAACAATGTTCCTATTTAGACCTACAAAAATAGGAATACCTAACCCTATAATGTAAACTAATTATGCAATTTTACTTCACATGAAATCAGAATTTAATATAGGTTTAATTTGTACACACAACAAAAAATAGAAACTTCAAATAGAATATGTCAATGGATGCAAATGATTAATCTAAATACTAAAATGCATGCTGATATGAATGTTCTTTTCTAGATTAATTAATGATGTTATTTTTATTTCAAAAACCTAAAAAGCCATAAATTACCAAAATATGTAAATGGGAAAGCTAGGGTTTGGATAGTAGACTTACTAACGGCCTACGTATCTACTCTAACTCTCTATTAAATGCCCCTGGGTATTTCTGAAATGCACTTGGGCATTTATATATGGACTTCAAACACTGTTGGGTGCTTCACACACCTTCTGCAACTTTTGCAAACTTATAAAAACCCTAAATCCAAAAAAAGGTATGAAATATACACTTCTAAAAATAAATTAGTAAGTTAAATCATAAAAATAAACCCTTAGGGGGTCCCACCATGGTCGCCATTTGAAGAGACAAAAACACAACACAAAACAATGCTAAATAAATTGAACATAAAGAACCTGGAATTGCACAATAGATGATCTTATATTAATGGAGGGGAGCCTAAAACCCCCATTGTTACAATGTGGATCTTTAAATCCTTTTTTATACATATTTACAATGGCTAGGTTTCTTTGAAACCCTAGAAAACAAGGTTGGTGGCGTCTTCAGGTGTATCCTTTCTCCCAATAGAAGTGAGTGGGCTTTTAGTTATCAATGTCAGGTCACTCTAGCTTAAGTAGCTATCCAATGTTGATGTCACACCTTCAGATCTGCACATAATAACACAACAAACTGATTAGTAGCACCTGTGAGGGCTCCATAATGTGAGGCCCTCTATAAGAAATGATAAAATCCTAAATATTTATTTTAAATAAAATGTATAGAAATAAAAGTACATATAATGAAATAATAAACAATAAATTTACCTTATGTATTTGCTATCTTCTAATTTGATGTAACTTATTGCAGTGAATCAATGCAGCAATTCCCTAGCATCACCCGGAGGCTAGGGGGACTTCAGGATCTCTAACATAAAACACTCACAGGTGCTTGGTAGTTGTAGGAAATATTCGTGAGCACTTGGTGATGGCAAAAGGCACCCAAAATCACTTGGCATTGGGGAAGAAAGCACCTAGATGTGCTCAGGAGTGACAGGAAGCGCTCGAAGGCATTTAGTGACTGAGGGGGAAGTATGCAGAAGTAGATCTAGTTGGGCGGATGCGACAATGGATACGAAGGCTATTATGGATATGTACATAAGGCAAGGGTGCTTGGATGCTCTAAGGGACTCAAGAACAAATGGTTGAGGACTCAGGTTCTCCATACTCGAGGTGTGAATGGCTTCGAATTTTTCTAGGGGTTTGATCCATCAAAATGGCTCCTATTAATAATCCAACCGAGGGCATAATTAGGTTTTCAATGACACTAATTGTGTGGATGAGATAAAATCACATAGGAGGATGGATATTAAATTTAGGGTGTGGCATGGATTGATGTGAATGGACAGATAGGATTAAATGAAATCGGATGGTTGGGATTAATTCACTTATATAAATATATTTTTTAAATATATATAAAATATAATATATAAAATATTAATATTAAATATATATATAATAAATATATATAAATATATGTAAATAGTGGGTATAAAGTGGTAGGAAAGCATGGGTGGAGGAAAAATGGCTAGGTTTTGGTGTCTACACCTTCTAACATACTCTCTAATGTGGTCCACAAAATCAAAAGTTATTTTTTTAATAATATGTTCTTCTCTAAGCTTAGGGTTTACCCAAGTATTTTCCTTGGGTTTCCCTTCATAAGGATATGAAAATGCTTCATAATATGTTGATGCTAAACCCTTGAAACAAGTGTTATATCTATGTTCAACCATAGTCTAGGTTTTTTGGAGCAAGGAGATTAATTTTATTAAGCTTTTGTTTCTATAGTTTCTTATAGAAGAAGATATGTTTTATAATGATTATGTCACATTGGAAAAGAAACCCACCTTATGACTCTCGTTAGCCCACCATAATATACTAGCTTAGAGATATAACCCTCAAGGTTAATACATCGGTTTAATCAAGGGGATGTTATCATTTCCCCAATAGGATTAAAAATTTGGTTATGTTCTTTTTTAGCTTGGATTAATATGATTTACACTATGTAAACAAATTAGATGTTTTTTTTTAAGTTTGAATAATTTTTATCTTGTAAGGAAAAGGTGTGTGTTCATGTTGGATTGACCAAAATGTACATTCAAAACCTCATGACATGTGAGGGGGATTTTTTTGGACCCTTGCTTCCCCAAAGCCTCTTTCCAAAGAAGGCTTTGAATATTGATCTTCACACAATGTAGGATCTACCTCCAAGTCTATGTTTATGTTGTTATATCTATGTCCAAATTCATGTGGTATTTTATGAGTTTTAGTCAACATAAACCTAAGTTTTTTCTTAAACAAGCCTTTTTAAGGTAAAATTTACAAAACTTAAAGATATGATCACCTAAAGATGTATTCTAAATGCAATCAAACAATGCAAGAAAATAAGATTTCTAACCTAGTATGATTTTCAAATTTGATTGATGGGCTATTATAAAGAGAATTTTTCTTCTTTTCAAGGGCAAGCAAGGGATCATGCAAAAAATAATATAGGATAGGATACAACTATATGATTTACTATTCCTTGCCTAATTGCATTTTCTGAAAAGAAATTTAACTATTTTAAAGTATTCCTTGGTTTCCCAAAATAAGTGTGATTCAAGTAAATATTAAAGAAAACAAAGAGTCAAAACACAAAAAATATTAAGAAAACAATAAATATAAAGTGCCAGTTATAGAATTATCTATTCCAAAGGCTAAATAAAAGTGCCATTGAGAAGAAAAAGTACCAATGGTGCTTTTGAAGTTGGTTGATGCTTTTAAATCCTATAAAACTTGAGGGAAAAAGTTAAATAAGTCTATTTGGGAGGGCTTGCTTGAGTGTAGAGAGGTGATGTTCTATATTCTCAAATAATCAGACACCCTTCCTCTATATAAAATATGAAATATACCTTGTATTTAAAAGCAAAAACATGTGATAACCCAGACAAACACACTCTGGTTGTAACATTCAAAACTCACTTTAAGGTTGGACAACTAGAAAGGTAGTGAAGGAGGGTAATTTTTTTTTTTGTTTTCAATGTTTATTTTTGCACCCTTTTTGTATGAGTACATAGAATAAAATCCACTTTTGATAATTTTACCATTGTAGATGGTCTCCCAAGTGGACAAGACTGGTCGGGTCCCGTAGAAGGTGTCATTCTATCCCTCACCCATTTTCATAGTGAATCGAGATTAACGACATTAGTTATCCTCTAGGGCCCATAATACATAGAGGGGGATGCATAACTCCCATCCTTACATATTTAATGGTAAATTCATATATTACTAAACATGTGAGTGTAGGGATGAAAAGCCACCATAAACAATGAAACACAAGACAAAGAGAGAGTAATTTAAATAATGATTTTATTACAAATATATGCTTTTACAATAAAAAACCAAGCTCTTTGTATTTTACAATTTTTAATTCACCCAAAAAGGTTTTTACAACAATAATGGTGTTCTTGCTTCTCTCCCACAATAGTTGTGATCAAGAGAATATCGTGAGGATGCGTATGAGGGTGTAGGATCTTCCAAGAAATGTTTTAAATAGGTTAACAACCTACACATAACCAACAAGAAATGTATTGATAGCTAAATGGACCCACCTAAGTTTAGCCTTAGTCTATATAACATAAAAACCATAGTGAGTCAAAATAAATTATTGTTAAATGAAGCTATAATGCATAAAACATAGAATTTATACATGTTATATCACATGACAATCACTGGAAATACTGCTACTATTATTTTTTTGTGACAGAGGTGATATTATCTCTAGGGAGGTAGTAAGAAGGGTTCATGACCATATCAAGGGAGGCAATCTTGAGACTATGACTATAAATTAAAAAATAATAGACCTGAGAGCTCGAAAACACTTGAAATGGAGTCAAGAAGGCATCGAGATGGTGTTAGAGGGTGTGTAGGATTGTAGATAGGCTAAGGCAAATTTTAGAGGATGATTTTGGTAGCATGTAATTAGATCAAAATGGGCTCTCCTTCCCTTGGCCATGGCCAAGGGTATCCATAGAAATATTTTTGAGCTGTGTGAATGGGATACCACATAGGCTCTGCTTGGTCTCCACATGGGCAAGGTAGGTGGGGAAGGGTCTAGAGAAGGATGAGGTGGAAGGGAGATGGGTGGGGTTATTAAATTTCATTTGGAGTGATAATCCTAGGGGTGAGAAACTAATATTAAATTAGTTTCCCAAGGGCATGGGGGATTGTGATAAGTATTTTTAAATTGGTAAAATTATGAGGTGTAAGGGTAGGGGTTTGGCATATTAAATGGCTTTGGGGGAGGTGTCCTAGGGGGATGGAAAACTATTTATTAATTAGTTTTCCATGGGACATGGGGGAATGGGAAAGTATTTAAAAATTGTAAACATGATGAGAAGATTAGAAATTATTATTATTATTTTATTTTGGTGTTTTTATAATGTTATTTTTGTTATTTTTGTAAGTGTAGGGATTATTTCAAAATTTGATTAATTATTATTTATGGTGTGTTTCTAAGGTTTTGGTGGGATATGTTAGGGGATTTTAAATATTTTTGGATTAATTATATTTTTATAAGGTGGCAAAAAAACATATCTGGGTGTATTAATTTATAATTTATTATGTTATCAAAAATACCAATTTTCAATGTCTACAGATGCCCCTTTTTGCAATGTGTTGTTTGTAAAAACAACATAGTGCAAAAACTTGTGTCAAAATTTTATTGTGTTACCCCAATGAGATGATTATCCTTGTGGGAGTATGTTTGGCAACCTGCTCAAGTGGTGAGTGTGCAGGTGGAGGCATGAGGCCAAGGATGAGATACTTGACCAAATTGGTCAAGGGGAATGGTAATAAGGAGATGGTGGGGGTAAATATAAAAGAAATGTGGATAAGGGAGACCATCTCCTCAAAGATGGTCTAGCAAGATATCGCCTGGTCATAGGTGATTTTTCAAGGGACCGCCTACCTGAAGGCAGTGGGGTAGTAGGTAATAGGGGGATGTTGTTAAAAGGGGTTAAGATCTAGAAAATAAGGAAGAACATGTGAACTATGTAAAAAAATATAAAGAAAAGTGTGTAGCCTAAGGAGGCTGGTGAAAAGTACATAGCCCAACAGGGTGAGTAAAAAGTATACCCAATGAGGCAAGTGTAAAAGGGTTTACCAAGGGTGTAATGTGTAATAGGGATGCCCAAGGGGACAATGTGAAAAAGGGTGCCCAAGGGGTTGCAGACACCAAATACTATCCATTAATACATACCTAACCATTTCATGTCTTTCCCACCTTCAAAAGGTCCACTTTAGCCCTTTCCCACCACTTTTTGGCCCCTTTGGACTTAATTTATATATATATTATATTATTTTGTAGACACATAAAACATGTCATGTCAAGGGTGACTACTCATATGGACATTCTACAAGACCATATGGAAGATATTGGACAAACTCCAAGATAGAGTAGTGGTTTTAACCACTCAATTTGGGCTCTTTGGCCTAATCAGTTTGAACCACAACCCAGACCTATGGTTTACAACTGAACCACGGCTGAGACTTATGGTTTATAGTCTAGACCACAGTTGTGAACTATGGTTTTAACTGAATTTCAGTTGGCCTTCAATCCGAGCCAAATCATTAGAAACGACCATTTTATCTAGAAGAATGCGGTTAATGGACAAAATATTCTAGAGGATTCCATTCCAATTGTCCTAACCACCTCTTCTTGATCTTGGCTTCTCCAGGAAGACACCCCTAGTCCTAGGGCATCCTATAAATACCCCCTCCAAATGGGGATAAAATATAGATGATTTGAATTGCGAAGCTTTGTCAAATTGTCAAGAGAGAGTTAATTGATCAAGCGAGCAATGAAGCCCTGTAGAATTGCATATTGAATTCATGCATTGGAGAAGGCCACTTTGCTATTCACCCAAAGATCAATTTGCCATGGAAGTTCTAGGAGCCTAGAAGAGCCAATAAATGTAAATCTAAGAAAATAAAGGCCCATCACAGTGATTCAACCGCCAAACCTATCAGAAGGACACCAAAGGCGACCCTTGAACATTAATTGGACAAGGAGGTTAAGCCCATTGCCCTTGGAATTGATTCTAAGCCTATAAGAGTGCTAACCATGGTTTTTAGTCATGGTTTATAGTGCAGACCGCTCACTAGAGCTACGGTTTGTAGCAGAGGTATCACCACCTTCCCCTTTTCATTTTTGTCTAGTTAATTAGCTTAGATTAGATGTTTTCATGGTTTAAATTTAGTTTAGCAGACTTTTGACCATAGAATTAGGTTAGATTAGTTTCTTTATGTTTATCATCAATTAGGACATAAATGGATTCTTTATGCATGTTTATGCCTTAATTTACACATTTGATCCATGCATAGTGTAGCTATTGTCTTTATTTATGCTATTATATGAATCTTGATGCAATTAACATAGATTAGAAGCACTTTTCACGTTTTCTTGATTATACATGCTTAATGGTTGCTTTATGCAATTTTCCTAGAAGGGCCTCATCATGAGAGGTTTCCTATATTTTTGACACTTCTATGTTTTTTATTGACCACAGGAAACAAATTCAAAGGAGAACCAACCATCAAGTTCCTTCCCCATCGTGAAGAAGAAGGCACCTCCACCCTAGAGCAGTTTGTGACCAAGCGAAAAGTATTATTAGTGCACCTATCCTATTGAGGTATTTGGCAATTGTATTGATCATATCATCATTTGGATGACCCTAATAGGGGCATAATTGTAACCAAGATTCTTTATAAATATTAATACAAGGAAATAAATTTTGTTGAACCTATGCATTTGTGTCATTTTATGCTTTGAATGAATGAATACGATGTAATACAGTAGATGGCCGCACACTTTTTGGTTGGGTCAGAAGTCGATCATGATGGAACCCTACATTTATAGGATCTGATTATGTTTTTATTATTTCTTTGCACTTGTAGGTATAGACCGCAACTATCATCTATGGGCCAACAACTGAATCGTAGGTACAAAGCATGGTTTACAGTCAGAACCATAGATCAGACCTGCGGTCTCCTGCTAACAACACAGATAGTCAGATTTAAAATATCATCTAATGTAGGACCTGAGGTAGGTCCTATTTCCAACCCTATGTTACTTTTTTGCTCTCTGTGTTTTCACAGTAAGTTTAATTTGAATGCAAATTAGGAAAATAACTAAGAAAATGGTAAATCAATTGTCCTAGTTTACTTTCGTATTTTGCTTCTAATAGAAAGGTTCTACTGGGAACAATAGACCTCTAATTGCAGTCCGCCCTAGGCTATAGCGTGCTTGATAGAGATGTGTGTTTGGTTTGCATGTGTGAGGCCCAATTAGTGGCCATTTAGCATCGTAATGTGTATAGTCTTAAAGAGCATCTAGAATAGCTTGCATTTTCTAAATTTGAAATGTTCTTTCATTTTTATAGAATTTAGAAAATGAGCATGTATGCTATATCATGCATTTATTTTATGTACATTAAAAGAAACCACACACACCACTTGGCACTTAAATGCTAATGAGTTGGGCTTGACATCCCACCACTAGTAGGGTTCAACGACGATGGGTATAACTTCCATCCGTTGGACTAAATATCGTGAACCTTTTGGATACTAGACCAATACCAGTTTCAAGAACCTTTCGTACCCTAGAAAATTTGCATGGATTCTCTTCGAATGGTATAACACTGACTGGGGGAAAATGGGTGAGGATCTAGGAGGACTTGTGCTCCCTGATCGTGTGTGGGCTTCATTACCACACATTATAGGTTGGATTACATGACTTGGAGTTCATAGAAAAGTTGTTGAGATGCAAGCGTACATGTGAAATCCATTAAACTAAGAATAAAATCCAACAAGTTTTACAAAACATGATAAGAGTTTCTACACTGATACATCAAATCTTGAAAACACATCAAACAATTTAGGACTCACTTTTAAAATTTAAAACAAGATAATAATTATTGTATACCTTTTTTACTTAATAATAATACATCTAGATGCTAGGTACACAATGGTGGATACATAGGGTGGTCATAAAAGGTCCAAATCCAACGCTGATGACCAACCCCTAACCAATTCACAACAATACGTGTCAATTCCTCAACCAAACAAGCAAATTGAACATCGTTTGACTAGAATTCGAGGAGATAACTCAACACGATGGGATCCTATAGAGAAAACCATGGATAAAGGAGCTTCAGTACACTCCTCTAGGCATAGGATAGAATAGGAAGTCTTTTAGCATGAGGGTGTTCCACTTGATAGCCATTATCGAGACCGCAATGCTTGTGCGTCCATGGGATCGATCGAAGATTTTGTTGTGTAGGGGACCAAGTTGGTGCTCCTACATACTAATTCCACTGGAGTATATATGGCTCCACATTCTAAGTATAGAAGGACTAGAGATCTTCCCATTAATGGGCAGGCAGATAGGCTCGCTACCGAGCATAGGTCTAACCATACTCCACCATGCAAGATCACCATTGATATATCAAAGGTGGGAGATAATGGCACACCACCATATGAGCAATGGTAGTCTAGGTAGCTAGAGGGTCTAGGTAGTGTTTTAGAGTAGCTATGCTACAAGCCTTCCGCTCCACCCACTCGTACCCCAAGTGAGCATAGTGTGAGTGTCGTCCACACTACTAGATAACATGGGGATGCTTCTAAGCACCCTCATGTCACACACCTACTATCTACGCATCGTGGTTCATAGTATAGGACATAGTAGGAGGCCAATGTCATATTCATATATAGAGGCAAAGGCATAGCACATCAGTCTGATGGGTACAGAACCCACAAGGTCGCTCGTACAGAGCAGGGATACCAAAGGCCTTCCATGACTGATCAGATCGATAGATCACATCAACTGGTATCAGAGCAAAAATGCCAAATCCTCCAAGATAAATTGGAGGACACTCACCTAGAGAGGCAGTGCATTGAATATGAGAATCTTCAAGTGTAGAGGCTCATGATACAAAGGCTATATGACTAGTGCATGCACAAAGAGAGTATCCTTTCCTAGAAGGAACACGTGGAGCAGGAGGATGGATTAGCTAGGGCTAGCCTATATCCTCAATATTAGCATAGAGATCATGTATATATGAAGGATTTATCTCAAGATGATATGCATCAAGAGAAAAAATATGCTCATACTCATGCTAGTGCCAAATAGAGGGAGTAGCCACCATCGCTTGATAATCAAAGGCAGAGGCAACATGAAGAAGTAGTGGGAGATGGATACAAGCAAGAATATCCTGAGAGCTATAGAGCTGAGGAGGAGGAATAGAAATGCCCTTCATATTGTATGAGGAAGAAAGTACCTCCTAAGCCACCTACACGTCAACTTAGGTAGGAGGACTTTCTATATTTAGAGGCCTATAAGGCCTTAGCCAAGAAGATCAATGCCATCGAGAGACAAGGCACGGCTATTCAAAAGTTGACATTAAAGAAAATCCATAACGAGCCTTTGGATCCTTCAATGCCTACTCTGTCTTACCTTGAGAATTTTGATATGCCCAAGTTGGACAAGTTTAAGGGTGATGAAGACGCACATGAACATGTCATGAGCTTTCTAGATGCTTGTTTTCAAATAGCAAGTAATGATGCATTATTGTTGCACATGTTCATCGCGACACTTTTTAGACCCACCCAAGAGTGGTTCAATAAGCTAAATAAACATAGCATAACTAGTTTTGAGCAATTAGCTGATGCCTTTCTTGAATGTTATTCCTTTGGCATCAAGAAATAGGCCAATATTTCTGATCTGGCTATGCTAGCTCAGTGCAACGATGAGCCAATAGAGCAATACAAAAATATATGGAGGAGACTAATGGTGAAGTTTCCATTCCCTATTCCTACCACAGAGTTAACCCAAATGTTTACGAAGAGTTGTGCTAATAATGTCTCACTACTATTGTAGTTGCAGTAGTATCCCACATTCAAAGAGGCTTTGGTGCAAGACAAAGTGATTGAGGACATCAAGTTGTAGGAAGGCAACTTGAAGCTCAAAAATAGGAGAGAGGGACAAAAGAAGAGTACCACAAAACAATAGGGAAAGCAGGTCCATGTGAATCAAGTTGTACTGAATCTCCAATAGGAGGACAAGGGGCAACAAAAATAGAATTATCAAGCCCAACCTCCTCCTGCACAATATGAAAAGCACAACAACAATTATAAGGGCAAGAACAAAGATAAATGCCCACCTCACCAGTTCACACCATTGACAGAATCACTGACATCGATTTTCCATCAGTTATGCGAGGCCAAGGCAATTAGATTTCCCAAAGTCAAGATTATAGACCCCAATCAACCCAAACCAAAGGAGTTCCAAGAGGATCTATTTTACATTTTTATCAAATAAAATGCCATGAAATCGAGGTGTGCTGGTATTTCAAACACATGGTGCAAAATATGATTGAAAAAGGTGAGCTTGTAGTGCTGCACAACCCATAGGCACCCGATAATAATAATATGGAGATTTACAAAACCACTTGCCAAATAATGAGGCACCTCAGAACAACGCTTGTCAAGTTAACCAAGTGCGATTCAAACCACATACCCAGGGGTTCATAGGCATGGTCAACATTATCATTAGGCACAAGAGATACAAACAACAAAATCAACCTCATGCTCCCATTCAAATACAAGCCACATTGAATCAGCGATCGAAGCAAAATATTTCAAGCCCACCAACAAGATCGATGGTGACCATAAGGAGCAGGTTCGTCCAAAACCTGGAGACAACTCCTATGAAGTTGTCAATATATGAATTAATACAGCAATCCCCAAGGCACAAGGAGACTCTTATGGATATTTTGAGGTCCATTTAAGTACAGTCCTAGGATGTAGAGGAATTTACTAATTTTGTGGGACATGTACAACATTGTCAAGAATCGATGATCCAATTTTATGATCATGAGACAAGGAGACTCACCATTGCACATAATCGCATTTGTTAATCACATGCCATTTAAAAGGGTCTTGATCGATACTAGATCATCAATCAACATAATAACAACCAAGACACTGAATAATTTGAAGCTACCTAAATCACACATTGTGCCAACTAGATTTACATTGAGAGCGCTTAACGACACACTATGTTCGATTCTCGGCACAATTATCCTACCTGTGCAGGTAGGTCTAAAGACCATCTCAATAATGTGTCATGTGATATAAGGGGCCATACAGTACAACATATTACTCGGTAGGCCTTGGATTCATGAAATCCGTTGTGTCCCCTCAATATTTCATCACTGCGTGAAATATATTCACGAGGGAATAGTTCATGTAGTGGCATCAGATGAAGAGCCATTTAAGTTTGTGAACATAGCATATTTGCCTAGGGGTTTCATACTCCCATCAATGCACCTGGATGTTTGGCCATCATCGTCAACCAAGAAACCAAGAGGTAAACCAGCAGTGTGTGCTCAACAAATGCCATATGTATCACATAGATCGGAGCACACCACTACCACATCCTTGAACTGTTGGCATCAATCATGCATTAGGATGATAGGAAGTTTAGGTGAAAATGGGTGAGAAAGAGAAAGAGCGTGAGCCTGAGCCAATCTCCGAGGAGGTTCCCATTCCTATGGAATTTGAGGAACCCCAAGACAAATCCAAGGAGGCACCTCAACCTACCTCTCTTGCATCTTCAATAGGGTCATCCACACCATGGGTGATGGTACATATCGCTAACACCATATTAGGCAAGTACCTTGTGCAGAATGTGACCTTCAGTTTGATTTTGAAGACTGTGCAAGAGATGGACCGACCATCTGCTCATCATTCTCTGGTTAGATCGGTGGTTCCATTGGGAGATCTGCCTAACCAGAATAACTTCATTTATGTGGGGTTAGACCAGCTTCCAACATGAGAGCCCATGGATGAATATGAAGGAACCTTTCATAGTAAATGTTCATTATCTATCCAATCTAGAGTATGCCATGCATATTTTTGAGCTATATCATTGGCATGGATACAACCTTGGTCTATTTGAACAAGGATGGAGGACTCCACTAGAACCTCATTATCAGTTAGTCACTGATAGATTTGGCTTAGGGTTATAGATACGGGGGTAGGTTGATTTACTCGTAGTATCCCTATATCGTCTGTACCTGAGTATGGTGGATGATGTGGACTTTAATCCATATCATCTAGATCCTTCCAAATTTTGGAGGAATCATCCTATGATATTTGTTGTCACCACTGAGCCACTCGAAGATCATCATGAAGGGCTCCTTGACCAGAATAAGATAAAAATAAACCTCAAATATCACCTAGGACACCAAACCTGTGATGTAGTCGATGAAACATACGTGCAGGGGTATAACTCCATTACTGCAAGTGATCTCGAGCTAGGAGATATTTGTAATGAAGACGGAGTGGAGTCCACCTTTGATATGAGCAGATTAGGTTATGATGCAGATGAAGAATCCTCAAACGATGATGAATCTGGGGATGAATTTGAAGGCGCTTATGTAAGGCCTTTATATGTGCATCATCTATTGCCTATTGAGTCGGTACAGGTTACTGAAGAGATCCTTCCCAACATTGATCATTTAGGGGAAGATATCAAGCCAGTTTTTTTGGTAGCGTCATACATGAGGTATAATTATCCTATTTTTTCGGATAGTGATGACAACATACAGGAAGTAAGATTCATGGGGCCTCATTTGGAGGAGCACCCTCCAAGAGTGGGGGTGAATGAAGGATTCTATTATGATAGTGATGAAGAATATGAGTTAGAGAGGGCCTACCTTGGTCCTCCTTATTTATGTTATCATCATCAATCCATCGACATTGATGAGGTCTATCGACAGCTACATGTTAGTTCATGTATGAGAGAAAGACAATTAAACTTGGATCAAATCCATCAGTTGGTTAATCCCCTTTGACCAACTTATATGGAGCTCTGTGAGCCAAATGATCCTATTTTGCATTCAGTGCATAGTGAGGATCTAGTTATTCACAGTCCTCACAGGGAAGACCCTTTTGTGCCTCTGCCATTAGAGCCATATTGTGGGTATGAGGATTCCGCAAATTTTGTAGAAGTCAGTCCATGTGGTCCTAGAGATCAATTCCATTCCATAAACATGGTCTCCATTGATTTGACCACTCCACTCCACAATCCAGCAGATCCATCTAAACCATTGCATCTTAACAGAGATGATATCGACTGGGTTTGCACTGATTCACCTGTTGAGCCTGAGGATTTCTTCCCCAACGAAGAAATGTTGCAACCTTTCCATTTTGCACTAGGTTGTGCATATGATGTTTATCATGCCAAAAATGCTTCCAATGCAGAACCGATCAACCCGACTGATGACATCCATTTGATTCCTATGCCTCACCAGCTTGAGTAGGGATCACATATGTCGGTAGAGGAAACCTTTGAGGTGGATATCAGTAATGATCTTGCTATCACAAAGAAGGTTAAATTTTGAGAGAGTATCACTCTAGATGAGCGACCCAACCTCATCCCTCTGTTGAAAGAGAGACCAAATTTGTTTTCTTGGTCGTACAAGGATATGCCATGTCTAGACTCAAATTTAGTTACGCATAACCTTTCACTAGATCTGATGAAGAATTCGGTCAAGCAAAATCTTAGAAAAATACACCCAACAGTAGCCTTGATGGTGAAATATGAGCTACAAAAGTTGTTGGATGTGGAATTTATGATCTCCATCGATTATCCAAAATGGGTGTCCAATATGGTACCCGTGGGAAAACCCGATGGAAGAATCCGTATTTGTATGGATTTCAAAGACCTAAATAAGGCAACACCCAAATATTCATTTATGTTTCCCAATATTGATGCTCTCGTAGATGCAATCGTAGGTCACGAAATGCTCTCCTTAATGGACGATTTTTCTGGTTATAATCAAATTTAGATTAAACCTGAAGACTACCATAAAACCACATTTATAATGCCATGGGGAACATTTTGCTATAATGTTATGCCATTTGGTCTCAAAAATGTTGGTGCTACATATCAGCGGTCCATGACATACATTTTTCATGATTATATGCACAAAATTCTTGAAGATTATATCGATGACTTGTTAGCCAAGTCATTGCTATGAGAAGAGCATGCAAAGGTCTTAAGGAAATTCTTTGATCGCCTGATAGAGCACAATGTCAGGCTGAATCCTAAGAAGTGTGTATTTGGCATAATTTTTGGAAAATTACTAGGATTCATCCTCTCTAAGAGAGGCATCGAAGTAGACCCAGTGAAGGTCAAGGTCATTTTGGAAATGCATCCTCCCACCAATATTAATTAATTAAGGAGCCTTCAGGGTAAGTTAGCCTCGATAAAGTGATTTATCGCCCAACTATAGGATAAATGTCGACCCATGAATTGACTGCTACTTAAGGGGGTCCCATTAAACTAGGATGAGGACTACAAGGCAACCTTCGCTGAGATAAAGTAATACCTAGTGACACCACCAATGCTAGCTCCACCAAGGCTAGAGGTGCCTTTTCTACTATAATATTGACAACTGACTTTGCACTGGGAACCATGTTAGCCCAAAATAATGTGTAAGGCAAAGAACATGCCATATATTATATTTTTCGAACCTCGGTGATCTATGAGCTTGGGTATGCATATGTAGAAAAATTGTGTTTAGCAGTGGTGTTTGCTACCAAGAAATTGTGACATTACATGCTAAGTCATACAACGTATGTTATATCTAAAAAAAATATTTTGTAGTACATGATGAGTAAGATGTATCATAATACGTGTACTACAAAGTGGATCATGCTATTGACAAATTTTGAACTGGAATTCATAAGCCATAATTCCATTAAGGGACAGGTCATAGTAGATCAATTAGCTGGGGCACCACTATTAAAAAGTAGGCCTCTAACAATCGAGCTTCTGGATGATGCAGTATTTGTCATATATGAAGCTCTCAAACCTGAAGAACTAGAGAATAATGCTGATATGACTCCGTTCTTCTACGGTTTGAAGTGCAAACAAGGGATGGTGCCAGAATAGTTTTCTTCACACTGCAAGGAGCTCCAATACACTTGTCATTCAAGTTAGATTTTTTGTGCACCAACAATAGTGATAAGTATGAAGCCCTACTACTGGACCTCCACGCAGTCGTCACCATGAATATTAAGAGATTGAACATCTTTGGTGACTCCTTTATAATATTAAATAAGTTCAAGGAGCTTTTTCAGTGTTGATGTCCCATACTGAAAGCCTATAAATATCTAGTTGACATATATTTGGCCAAATTTGAATGGTATGACATTGAGGTAATCTCTCGATCATCAAATAGGTTTGCAGACACCATGGCTTCTTTAGGATATTTAATCCCCCAGAATTCGTCTGCTAATTTTACTACCATCCATGTCAATATGCTCTCGCATCCAGCAGTAGAGCATGTAGCCTATGATAACATAGAATTAGTCAACATGGTCAGTGTAGAACCACAAGCTGAATGGTTCTGCAAAGCAGAAGAATTTCTTAAGAAGGCACCTTGGGGGTAACTAACCTCTCAGATTCCTATGGGAAGTGGTACAATCATTCACCACAGGGTTATTTTTGAGTCTACATTTGCAAAGGTAAATATGCAAGGGGAGAAAGTCATCTTAGTAGTCAAAGCTAAGATTTATCAAAAGTAAATGTCACAAATTAAAGACTTCCTAAAGCTTAGTATAATCCCAGAGGGATTACTGCGATTACCGCATGCTGCAAAGTACACATTTAAATAGAAAGCAACCAAATATGTCTTAATAGGAGACATCTTGTACTGAAGAGGCTACAATGGAGTTCTCCTTCATTGCTTAGAGCCCCAAGAGGCATCATGGGAGATTTTGCAAGCCTATGACGATACGTGCGGTGGCCATTTCAACGACATGGCCATCATCAAGTGCATCCTTTGAATGGGTTACTGTTGGCCCACTATGTAGGAGTGCAATGTGTATGTCAAGAAATGCGTTAAATGTCATCATCATGCTAATCTTATGCACTTGCCATCGTAGGCATTACAACCCATACAAGCGGCTTGGCCATTTGCTTAGTGGGGATTAGATCTTATAAGCAAGATCTCTCCTCTATCATCAGGTTGACATACATTCATAATTATGGCTACTGAGTATTTTACAAAGTGGGTAGAAGTAATAACCTTAACAATGACAACTGGAGCTCATTTAATAGATTTTATACTAGAGCATATTATAATTCATTTTGGAATTCCATCCAAAATAATATCAAATAATGGAATGTCTTTCAAGAACAAAACTATGAGAGCTTTGACATCTAAATATAGAATCAAACATAGTTTTGCGACTCCATACTATCCACAAGCAAATGGATAGGCTGAGGCTTCAAATAAGATAGTGGTGGCCATCTTGAAAAAGATGGTATAAGAAACCCACAAAGACTGACATATGGGCTTACAAGACTAGTATTCGGATGCCCACTACAACAATGCCATTTTCACTAGTATATGGTACTGAGGCCATCATTACCTTGGAATTATAAATTCCAATGCTATGCATTATATTGAAAGAGTTCATCGATGATGACACTATGCAACAAGCTCGATTGGATCAACTGATGCTACTTGATGAACATCACATGAATGCCCTAAAGCATCTTCGCATTTATCAGGAGCGACTAAAATGAGCTTACAATATCAAAGTCCACTAGAGATACTTTGAATTTGGGGATCTTGTCTTGAAATAAAACCAAAAAAACTCTAATTTACTGCCAGATATGCGGGACAAATTTACGGCTAATTGGCTAGGACCCTACATCATATCTAAAAATATTTGTCTGGGTACCTATCGCCTAACATTGCTAGGGGGTGTTGAAGATCCTAAACCTCTCAACATCATCCATATTAAGGTGTTTTATGCTTGAAGAGCATAGTAAAAGGCTTCGAGAGTTGCTTGTAATCGCTCGGTCATCCTAAAAAGCTCTAAAGGTATATGTAAGCCCTTTGGTCAACCTCAAAAGCTCTAAGGTTTTGCAAAACCACTCGGTCATCCCAAAAGGCTCCAAGGGTCCCTGAAACCGCTTATTCATGTTAGTTAAAAGCCCCGAGGATTTTCTTATAATCGCTCAATCATCCTAAAAAGCTCCAAAGGCATATTCCAGCCCTTTGGTCAAACTCAAAAAGGCTCCAAGGGTTCCTGAAAACTGCTTGGTCAAGTCAGTCAAAAAGCTCCAGAGGCATCTATAAGCCCTTTGGTCAAACTCAAAAGGCACCAAGTTTTTCTAGAAAACTACTTGGTCAACCCAAAGTCTCCAAGGATTCTCAAAATCACTTAGTCATCCAAAAATTCCCCAAAGGTACCCATAATCCCTTTGGTCAATCCTAAAAGCTCCAAGGATTCTTAAAAATCGCTTGGTCAATAAAAAGGCTCTAGAGGCATGTACTCACTGTTTGGTCAATTATGAGGCTCAAAAACCCATAAAACTTATAAAATCAATAAAATCCAAAAAAAATTGGTAAAGCATATCATCCAAAAATATTTGCATTTTGCATTTTAATTTTGTATTGTCATTTGGCATTTACACATGCATTCGCTACATTATTGCATTGCATATAGGCATTCGTCATCTGTTGCATTCCATAATAGGAGGGATTATGTTTGTCAGTATTATAAACGACACCACAATTTTTTTTAAATCATGCATCTCTACATTTATCATGATCCATCATTCATGTGAGTAATTGTGTTTTTTAACACAACCTATAATGTTGCTATGGAGATGTAATAGGGTTTTCTGGTCATTCAGTCATACCTAGTAATCTTATCAAGAGTAGGTAGAAAGCTTGCTTTACTTTTGTATCTAAGGTTCAGTTAGTATAGCCCTTAGCATATCCAAAGCCTATCACTAATCAAAATATTAAACAATCCCAATAAGGACTAGGGGAAGATGAAATCCACGAAGCAGGATCGGGTTTCTAGAAGCAAAAAGAGTTATTCTTGTTTATCCCTTTGTGCGGGAAGTATGGGAAATTTTGGAAGTTGGCAAAAGGATAGGTTAGTTCTGATGAGCAAGGTGCAGCAACAGTATTGTCATTGTTGTCAACACAGTCAGACAGATCGGTTGATGCAGTGGATAGGAGTTTCAGACAGATTGGTTGATGCAAGTGGACAGGAGTTAAGAGGTTCTTCAGAGTATGTACAGTGATTATCCAAAAGATAGAAGTGGCCCATTTTGAGAAAAATCAAAAGAAAATCACAAGGAAGAAAACTGTCGCGATATCGCGACATGTTGAGAAGAAAGAAAACTATCGCGATATCGCGACATGTTGAGAGAAAGAAAAACTGTCGTGATATTGTGACATGGTGAGAAAGAAAACTGTCGCGATATCGCGACATGTTGAGAAGAAAGAAAAAACTGTCGCGATATCGCGACATGTTGAGAAGAAAGCAAAACTGTCACGATATCACGACATGTTCGGAGAGAAAGCGCAAGCAAGCAAAACTGTTGCGATTTCGCGACATGTTCGGAGAGAAAGCGCAAGCAAGCAAAACTGTCGTGATTTCGTGACATGTTTGGAGAGAAAGCGCAAGCAAGCAAAACTATCACGATTTCGCGACATGTTCGGAGAGAAAGCGCAAGCAAGATAAACTGTCACGATTTCGTGACATATTGCAAGAGAGATAGTACGAAAGAAAAAGTGTCACGATTTCATGACATGTTGGAAGAGAAAAAGACAAGTAGAAAAAGTGTCACGATTTTGTGACATATTGCAAGAGAAAGAGGAGAGAGAAAAAGGTGTCGCGATTTCGTGACATGTTTCATTTTCGCGATCCAAAGCGAAGAGAAAGAGGAGAGAGAAAAAGGTGTCACGATTTCATGACATGTTTCATTTTCGTGGTCCAAAGTGAAGAGAAAGAGGAGAGAGAAAAAGGTGTCACGATTTCATGACATGTTTCATTTTCGTGGTCCAAAGCGAAGAGAAAGAGGAGAGAGAAAAAGGTGTCACGATTTCGTGACATGTTTCATTTTCGTGATCCAAAGCGAAGAGAAAGAGGAGAGAGAAAAAGGTGTCGTGATTTCGTGACATGTTTCATTTTTGCGGTCCAAAGCGAAGAGAAAGAGGAGAGAGAAAAAGGTGTCATGATTTCACGACATGTTTCATTTTCATGGTCCAAAGCGAAGAGAAAGAGGAGAGAGAAAAAGGTGTCGCAATTTCGCGACATGTCACATTTTCGCGACTGAAGGAGGAGAGAGAAGAGGAGAGGAGAAAAAGTGTCACGATTTCGTGACATGTCGCATTTTCGCGACCCGAAGGTAAGAGAAAGTGCAAAGGAGAAAAAGTGTCACGATATCGTGACATGTCACGTTTTCATGACCCGAAGGCAAGAGAAAGAGCAAAGGAGAAAAAGTGTCACGATATCGTGACATGTCGCATTTTCGTGACTCTAGGAGGAGAGAGAAAGTAAGAAGGCAGAAGTGTCGCGATATCATGACAAAAGTAAAAAGGAAGAGTACGGAGGCGAAAGTGTCGCGATATCGCGACATGTGTTTTCGGGTACAAGCAAAAAAGAAGGAGGCAAAAGTGTCGAATCATGTGGTGTTTTGGGTATGAACCAAGTAAAGCAGTAAGGAGGCGAAAGTGTCGCGATATCACGACATGTGTTTTCATGGGTACAAGCCGAGAAGAGGACAAAGAGGCAGAAGTGTCACGATTTCATGACAGGTTGTTTTGGCACAAGCTAAGAAGAGAACCCAGCCGAAATAAGATATGTAACCGTTAACTAAAGTTATACGACGATATAGGGGAATTACAAAAGAAAATCATGCAGCTAAATTAAGAATAGTTAATTGAAGTTATACGACAGTTACAGGGGCCGTTATAGAAGAAATATCATGCAACTAAAATAAGAACAGTGAACAGAAGTCAGAACGACAGTTACAAGTTATGGGTTGCATGCGAGAATATGGAAGTTAAAAATAGAGTCAAAACTTTGTTATAAAAGGAGGTCTGCGTGGAGAATTAAAGTGCCGCTCAAAGAGGGGGAAAAAAAAAAAGAGAAAGCGCTCGAGATTAAAGCGAGGCGGATTTAATCTTGCGAAGAGAGCAAGAGGAGAGCGAGCAGGGTGTGTGCTGTGTGAAGAGTGGGCAATGTTGAGAAAGCAATAGACCAGTCAGGGTCTTGTAAAAGTGAAGGCATCTTTATGTCAATCATCTAGATTTAGAACAGAAGTCCAAGTTGGTGCTTGGCATCAGGGGTTGGTGCTCCTTCCAGTTGGTGCTGGTAAATCAGGGGTTGGTGCTCCTTTCTATTGGTGCAGATAAATCAGGGGTTGGTGCTCCTTTATGTTGGTGTAGATAAATCAGGGGTTGGTGCTCCTTCTAGTTGGTGCTGGTAAATCAGGGGTTGGTGCTCCTTTCTGTTGGTGCAGATAAATCAGGGGTTGGTGCTCCTTTCTATTGTTGCAGATAAATCAGGGGTTGGTGCTCCTTCCAGTGGGTGCTGGTAAATTGATTGTAAAATTGGTATTTTGCAAAGGCTGGATTTGGATGGGAGTCCAAACAGTCAATTTTGAGGAGTAGCCAAAACTGGTGAACCTCGGTACATCTTGTGTTGTGTGATGCTCTTTTGGTATATTTGCTTTATTGAGTTTTTAGCTTTCATTGTTTTGGCATTAAGAATTGAAGATTTAAGTTTTTAAGAGCTACACTGATTCACCCCCCCTCTCAGTGTCATTGTGAGACTAACAATTGGTATCAGAGCCAGTTTCCCTTATCAGGCTAAATCAGCTAGGGTTGATCTTGGATTAGTACGCAATGGGTAAGAAGAATAGATCCTCCTCAAATAAGGCATCTCAGTCAGTTTCAGTTCCTGTGGAAGAGAATATTGAACTAGAAAATATAGAAGAAGTGAATTCTGAAGTATGTGATGAAAACCTTGAGGGTGAAGTATATCTAGAAGGTGAGTTGATCGCTGCACTTGAAGAGTTGAATATAGAAAGGAAACAGAACAAAAGACTGTCCAAGAAGTTGGAAGAATATGGGGATAAGATTGAAGATCTCTTCTTACAAATTCATAAAGCCAAGAAAATAGAAGAAGCCTTGAAGTCACACCTGGATGATAAAGAGATTGTTTGCTGCAAACAAGAAGAGGAGATTGTTTTATTGAAGAAACAACTAGAAGAGGCCAATACAAATCTCAAATTTGAGAAGAGCACAAAGTTGCTAGATGAAATGATAAGGCAACAAAGAAGCCCCATGTCTAAGCTTGGTCTTGGATGTAAAGCTGAACAACCTTCATCTTCCAAATATGCAGAGAAGAAGAAGTTCACTGGTGAAGGATCGAAGCAAGAAAATTCTGAAGCTGAATCTTCAAAAGGAAGAAAATATCAAAGGAGATCTACAACAAAGCAACCACAACAAAAGAGGTTCTATCACTCTCACTCTATTCATAATAATGCTTTTAATGGCTATTGTTTTAGATGCAACCATTATGGTCACAAGGCAATTTATTGTGGATTGAATAATAGATCAAAGAGTTATGCTGGTAGAAATACAACTGTTACTTCGATTGAACACCATGTGCAATGTTTTAAATGTAATGGTCATGGGCACATAGCAAGGTTTTGTCCAAGAACTTTTGTATCTAATCTAAGGCAAGACAATAGATTTCATCAGACACAAAGAATGCAACACAGACAGGGAAGAAATCATGTGCATCAAAGAAAGGAAAATAATCATCCATCAAGGATGCACAAGAGACAACCACCCAAGAGAAATGTTCAAGTTCACGAAAAGGTTCAAAATAGGGATGCAGTTGAAAAACTCAAGCCCAAGTTCAAGAAAGGTTGGAGAAAGAAAGAAGAGAGGAAATCGTGTCTCCTTGGATTGAAGGAGATTACTCCTCTATTGCACTAAGCAGCTCCAGGTAGCACATCCTCAGGGGGAGCAATGTTAAAGTTTTATTTTAATGCTCCTATGTATTTGTGTGGTTATCTGAGGATGAAAGGAAAGTAGTCGGGGAGTTGTCGTAAAGTTGTCAAAATGTGTTCCAGTTCATGTAGATGTTTGTGGAGATAGTATCAAACTGATGTGCTTCAGCAGAACAACATGGTGAACAACAAGGTTTTCGATGCAGCAGCTGATAGGCGTTATCTGAGATAGAACATGCAGCACAGGCCGACGTGTCAATGAAGCCTGTAACTTTCCCAATCTACAGATAAAATAGAATCCGTGGTGTGAGTGGGAAGGCATGCATTTCTTAACCAAAAATACAACACATCGTTTGGTATAAGAGAGCATTAATTTTCTCTAAAGAAGTAGCAGTTGTCAAAGAGATGCCAAAGTCAAAGCAAACAGTGGCACTAGCACCCGGTTGGTCAAGAGTGCCAAGTGGCACATGCAAGGCAGAGACGTTGAGAGAATAGCGTTGGGTGGTGAAGCGCCAAGGAGGACAAGATGCCTATGCACCTAAGAAAGTCTTGCATTATTTGAGGAATGTGAGATATAGCCCGAGGAATCCCTTGATCGCAGCGAGGAGAAATGCTCCCTGGAATCGCATGAAGAACGTTCGCCTAAGACATTGAGTAGCCCTGACATATGCCCTAGCAAGAAGCAGAATACCGAGAGTTGATGACTGTGCATAGATTGAGGTTCCAACGCTAGAGGTAACGGTCCAGAAGTATGAGTTTGAGTAAGGTGCACTATAGTTGGCCGTGAAGCGTTTAACAAAATATTGTCTCCTGATTCGAACAGTTGAAAGTAAGGTGTGACCAGCGGTGACTGTAGAAAACATAGACCAAGTTGAAAATGTAAGAAGGGATTTGGTTGGTGTTGTGGTACTGTGTTTGATGCTTGCACAGAGTTGACAGTAAAACTGTAGTGTTGATACAGTGTTGGACAAAAGTTGGTACAAGTGTGAGTCACTTGTCAATTTTGTTGACAGATGTGAAATCAGCATTTTTGAAATGGGAAGCTTGAAGAAGAGGTTTATATTGAGCAACCAGATGGTTTCCAGCTTGGTGATGATTGGTTGAGTTGATTTGATTAAGCCTAGTCAAGTTATGTGTGAAGTGATTTTTAATGTTCTCTGAAATAAATTATTCCATCATTCTATGTTGAGTTGAGATTGAGGTTAGAAGATATTAAGTCTCTAACAATTCTCTTTATGCTTCTATGAAGTGGATTTGATTTGAGATTGTCATTCATTGTTGAGTTCATTTTGAATACTACTTGAGCATGATTGATTGAGCCTTTGAGAAGGCCTTTGGGAAATATTTGAGGACAATGTTGGGACAGACTTCTAGAGCAGATTTCGGATAGGTTCTTAGTGAGCTTGTTGGAGCAGATTTGGACAGGTTTTGTATGAGCTTGTTATTCAACATTGGACAAGTTCTATGTGAGCTTGTTAAGCAGGTTCTGTGTGAGCCTATTGACAGAGTACAGAGAACAGAGTCTCAATGGATAGAGATCCAGTAGCCAACACAGTTGAAGATAGATCTGAGTGAGGATTCTTCAATTGGAGAGAGGTCCACCAATCAGTGCAACAGAGAGATAAAGTCTTCTAGAATATAACAATTGAGAGAGGTCCACTCAATAAATTGGGAGTGGTCATGCTTCCCAAGAACTGACTAGCTATCAGGACCACATTCTCAGGGGGAGCATTTATATATTTGATTATCTTTTTGCTCATATTTGTAATTTTTGCTAACTGTCATAATGTGTGCCTGAGAATGTTGTGCATGGACTCAGGGGGAGTCTACAGCAGCCCTTTGGTATTATTGTCAAAGGGGGAGAAGAATTACAGGAATATTGCATGAGTGTTGCCAACAATTCCAAAGGGGGAGATTGATGAGCAAGGTGCAACAACAATATTGTCATTGTTGTCAACACAGTCAGATAGATCGGTTGATGCAGTGGACAGGAGTTTCAGACAAATTGGTTGATGCAAGTGGACAAGAGTTAAGAGGTTCTTCAGAGTATGTACAGTGATTATCCAAAATATCGAAGTGGCCCATATGCTAAAAATCAAAAGAAAATCACAAGGAAGAAAACTATCACGATATCGCGACATGTTGAGAAGAAAGAAAACTGTCGCGATATCGAGAGAAAGAAAAATGTCACGATATCGCGACATGTTGAGAAGAAAGAAAACTATCGCGATATCATGACATGTTGAGAAGAAAGAAAAACTGTCATGATATCGCGACATGTTCGGAAGCAAGAAAGCAAAACTATCATGATTTCATGACATGTTCGGAGAGAAAGCGCAAGCAAGCAAAACTGTCACGATTTCGTGACATGTTTGGAGAGAAAGCGCAAGCAAGCAAAACTATCATGATATCATGACATGTTTGGAGAGAAAGAGCAAGAAAGCAAAACTGTCACGATATCGTGACATGTTTGGAGAGAAAGAGCAAGAAAGACAAACTGTCATGATTTCGTGACATATTGCAAGAGAGATAGTAAGGAAGAAAAACTGTCATGATTTCATGACATGTTGGAAGAGAAAAAGACAAGTAGAAAAAGTGTCGCGATTTCGTGACATATTGCAAGAGAAAGAGGAGAGAGAAAAAGTGTCGCGATTTCGTGACATGTTTCATTTTCGCGGTCCAAAGCGAAGAGAAAGAGGAGAGAGAAAAAGGTGTCGCGATTTCGCGACATGTTTCATTTTCGCGGTCCAAAGCGAAGAGAAAGAGGAGAGAGAAAAAGGTGTCGCGATTTCGTGACATGTTTCATTTTCGCGGTCCAAAGTGAAGAGAAAGAGGAGAGAGAAAAAGGTGTCGCGATTTCGTGACATGTTTCATTTTCGCGGTCCAAAGCGAAGAGAAAGAGGAGAGAGAAAAAGGTGTCGCGATTTCGTGACATGTTTCATTTTCGCGGTCCAAAGCGAAGAGAAAGAGGAGAGAGAAAAAGGTGTCACGATTTCGCGACATGTTTCATTTTCGCGGTCCAAAGCGAAGAGAAAGAGGAGAGAGAAAAAGTGTCGCGATTTCATGACATGTCGCATTTTCGTGACTTGAAGGTAAGAGAAAGTGCAAGGAGAAAAAGTGTCACGATATCGCGACATGTCACGTTTTCGCGACCCGAAGGCAAGAGAAAGAGCAAAGGAGAAAAAGTGTCGCGATATCGCGACATGTCGCATTTTCGCGACCCGAAGGCAAGAGAAAGAGCAAAGGAGAAAAAGTGTCGCGATATCGCGACATGTCGCATTTTCGTGACTCTAGGAGGAGAGAGAAAGTAAGAAGGCAGAAGTGTCGCGATATCATGACAAAAGTAAAAAGGAAGAGTACGGAGGCAAAAGTGTCGCGATATCGTGACATGTGTTTTTGTGGGTATGAACCAAGTAAAGCAGCAAGGAGGCGAAAGTGTCGCGATATCGTGACATGTGTTTTCATGGGTACAAGCCGAGAAGAGGACAAAGAGGCAAAAGTGTCACGATTTCGTGACAGGTTGTGTTTGGCGCAAGCAAAGAAGAGAACCCAGCCAAAATAAGATATGTAACCGTTAACTAAAGTTATACAACAGTTATAGGGGACATTACAAAAGAAAATCATGCAGCTAAATTAAGAATAGTTAACTAAAGTTATACGATAGCTACAGGGGCCGTTACAAAAGAAATATCATGCAACTAAAATAAGAACAGTGAACAGAAGTCAGAACGACAGTTACAGGGCCAGTTACGGGTTGCATGCGAGAATATGGAAGTTAAAAAATAGAGTCAGAACTTTGTTATAAAAGGAGGTCTGCGTGGAGAATTAAATTGCGACTCAAAGAGGGTGAAAGTGCTGCAAAAAGAGTGTGAAAGTGCTCTGAATAAGTGTGAAAGCGCTCGGGATTAAAGCGAGGCGGATTTAATCTTGCGAAGAGAGCAAGAGGAGAGCGAGCAAGGTGTGTGTTGTGTGAAGAGTGGGCAATGTTGAGAAAGCAATAGACCAGTCAGGGTCTTGTAAAAGTGAAGGCATCTTTATGTCAATCATCTAGTTTCAGAACAGAAGTCCAAGTTGGTGCTTGGCATCAGGGGTTGGTGCTCCTTCCAGTTGGTGCTGGTAAATCAGGGGTTGGTGCTCCTTTCTATTGGTGCAGATAAATCAAGGGTTGGTGCTCCTTTCTATTGGTGCAGATAAATCAGGGGTTGGTGCTCCTTCTAGTTGGTGCTAGTAAATCAGGGGTTGGTGCTCCTTTCTATTGGTGCAGATAAATCAGGGGTTGGTGCTCCTTTCTGTTGGTGCAGATAAATTAGGGGTTGGTGCTCCTTCCAGTGGGTGCTGGTAAATTGATTGTAAAATTGGTATTTTGCAAAGGCTGGATTTGGATGGGAGTCCAAACAGTCAATTTTGAGGAGTAGCCAAAGCTGGTGAACCTCGGTACATCTTGTGTTGTGTGATGCTCTTTTGGTATATTTGCTTTATTGAGTTTTTAGCTTTCATTGTTTTGGCATTAAGAATTGCAGATTCAAGTTTTTAAGAGCTACACTGATTCACCCCCTCCCTCTCAGTGTCATTGTGAGACTAACAAGTTCCCTATTCAAAATCCCTTGCTTACAATAAAATAAGCAATATCCCCAAGAGATATCCCACATCAATCCTCATGATTGATATCCTAGATCGATATCATAGATCGAATCCCCATAGTGATATCCCATATTTATATTATAAGATCGATATTCTCAATTGATATACCATAAATAGTTTTCCCACGTAAATCCTCCCAAAGGAAATTTTTTGAAGAAAATTATCAAATGTAAATGCCAAAAAGTGAAGATCGAGTGAAGATCAAAAAATAGACTTAAATCAAAGTTCAAAGTAAAGATCAAATGAATATCATAAGTCAAAGTTCGAGCGGAGATCAAATGAAGATCCAAAATCCAATTCAAAGAGAGATCAAATGAAGAACCAAATATAGTTCAAAATGAAGATGGAATCGACTCCCTTGCTCTACTACATATGAGCAAGTATCCTAAAAATTTAAGGATAGAAAGGAATGAGCCTGAATCCCTAGAATTGTCAGCACTAATATACCTTATGCATGATGATATGTCTGATGCATTAGCACCTCGCTTATAAACAAGACCAATGTTTGAATGTGGAAGAGCTATCTTCAAGTGTCCTACATTGATTAGTGGCTTATTCCAACTAAAATCTAAACTTAATATTGGATAAGACATTTGTGGAACCTCTATCTTAGCAATGGGCTGAAAAATCCTATCTGACATCGAGGAACACTCATGTCTTATCTTGAAATAATCATGTGCACACACATGGATAATGAACTGTTAGGGTATATCCTAGCAAAAGCCTTTTATCTCAAAAGTCTAAAGTGGTTAGTATGCAACTTTTGATAATTCTATTAGGGTGTTTGATTCTCATGGAAAACCTCAAAAAAAATTTCTCCCATAGCAACAAAATGTCAAAAATTGCAACCATATAAATAATCAAATTACAAAGTATCAAATCCATGATACATAATTATATAAAGCACAATCAACATATAGGATAGATACCTAATGGATATTAGAAAATAATATTTAGATCATTCACATCATTGCATTGCATACAATTGCATTTAGATCAACTTTGCATCATTGCATAGAATGTAATATTTAGATCAACTTTGCAAAAGAAAATCGAATGAAACATTATATCATTCGCATCATTGCATTGCATACAATTGCATTTCATATATGGGTGATTAATTGATTAAATTCTTATCTTAAGGATTTCCAATTACATTCATGATTTTTATACATTTTGTGGTGTCACCCATTAGATTGATAAACATATCTACATTTATTCCTTATGTTTTAAGTGAGTAAAGCATACAGGATTATTTACATTATATTAGCATTGTGTAAATAAATCCTTACATACATTAATGCATACAATAAAGCAATATCAAATATGCGTTAAGAAAAAACATTGCATCCATATGCATCCATCATAAAAAGCACATCTAAGCATCTAGATCACTGCATATAATCATCATCATAAATTACATAGCTAGCTAGTGCATGACATCATACATTGCATCATATAGCATCAACATAACATAAGCATTGCATCCATGTGCATCACATAAACATAAAATCAAAAATAAATGAGTACACAATAATGAGCCATAAAATGATAATGATCATATCATATATATAAATATGTGTCTCAGAGTACATTGGGAGTACAAAAATACCTGTAGGCTACAACTGTGTAGGTCCTTGACCTTACACTCCAAAAATAGTACAATACATATATCAAAAAATGTGTACTAAGGAGGGTCTGCGCCCCTAGCCTATGAATCACCACCTGTATCCTTGTGGCTCTTGTGAGAGCTGGCTTTGTGTGTGCTGGAAGATTGATGAGTCTGCTCGGTCCTATGATTCTGATGGGTAGAACTCACTAAGGACTTCCCTATGGTCCTGGTCTTGGTCATTTATGACCTTGCAACCTGTATGTCCTTGAGAACCTGTAAATACCTTAGCTTGATGAAGCCCTCTAGCTGAGAGATGTGATCTACCTCGCATCCAATCGGTCATTTCTCTCCTCCAAAAGAGAAGTGAGCCACCTGATCTATGCCATAGGATCCACACCTATGAATAATGGAGTGGCTGGAGATCCCATACAATCTAAGAGGATGTAGGGTCTCCCCTCTGTAGCCTGAGTAGGTCCCTCTCTACAACTACCTCACCTTGTTGTACTAGTGCCACATCATGGGTGCTAGTGATCTCTTGGACTTGAGCCTCTACTACTATAGTTCACTTTGTGAGACTGGTGATCTCCTCTTGCACCTTAGCTAGTTTCTTGTATCGGTCAACTAGCTTCACCTCTAGAGTGGTGATCATAGTGTCTCGCTCATGCTACTGAGTATGATATTTGCCAAGATGAATATGCAAGTTAGAAACCTAAGCTAAGAGTAGCCCCTATGCACTACAAGTAGGAACCTCACCCTCATCATTTGGATCATCCCTGAGAGCCTCCTTGGTAGTGACCTATGTTCCCCATCCGAACTTTATCCGTTGGTGCACCCTACGCCCATTATGATCCACCAATGCCTCTACCTGATCGTCAAATCTACCACAAGGCCTTAATCCATTCCAACATAGCATCGACCACCATCCATCGTATGCTAGAGTGGTAACAGCCTAGTCAGCTCTAGTCTCTTATAAATAATCTGGATCATCCCCTAGAGCCAGAGGTTGGATGCATGGGAGATGTGTCTCTAAAGACAGATGCCTATAGACAAAGGGGATCTCTGGAATATCTTGCACTAGGCTAAACTACTGTAGGACATAAGAATAAAATTGGTACTCTTTGATCTTGACCTTTCAGTCGAGTAGCCATCTGTCTTGGCAAGCCTATCGAAGCCACTCACTAACCTCAATCTAGTAAAAGCACTCCATGTAAGGCTGCCAATCGATATCATCTAGCCTGAGTCCTGCAAATCATGTGATATAATACTAGATGTCACCATCATGGGTCCTACTCCTGAATCCCTCCTCCTCTTGAGGCTAGTAGGTGGCATAACACTGGTGAGCATCATCTATCTCTATGATATGCAGTGGTAGCTCCCCAGGATGCTCTATCCTGATATGTTGCCAACCCCAAATCTAAAGTAGACTATAACTAATCTCCCAATGGCTTTGATTAGTAATCTGGTAGAGCTATCTATACAAATAGCATATTAGGGTGCTCCTACAGGCTAGTCACAGTGGTCGATGGATGGTGCTATGAAAAACTCTATGGATAGTGGCTAAGATGTTCCAAGGAATCCTCATGCTTGAGGAGTCTGGAAGCACTACTTGCACCACCAGGTGTATGAAAACGGCCTCACGTACGAATAATACATTCTTCCCCTATCAATAGCCAATGTGGACCCCTCCATGGTCAATGTCATGCTGAGCCTCCTTGCTCTGAGTATCGAATATGACATCAAAAATGGACTTCTTAGCCCTAGAAATAGAAGAGACGATGGCATCGCCATTAATGGGGATCCTAAATATCCTATAGACATCCTCTAGGGTCACCATCATTTCACTTGTAGGCAAGTGAAATATGTTGGTCCACGCATTCCAACACCGGGCCAACATAGTCAAATAGGCCTGATCTACCCTAATAGTGGGTAGATATAGTACATAGTCAAAGTCGATAGCTCTAAACCATTCTCACTCCCTGGGAGTGAGCTCTCCATGGAGAGTCTTAAGAATGTCAGTCTCTCGAGCTCTAGAGGTCAATCTCTGAAATAAAAAGCATAATATAAGAAAATCTAACTAAAACATTTAAAAATGACCTAAAAAACATCAAAAATAGTTAAAAACTGATAAAATTGCAAAAACATGTCATCATGCAGGCCTAAAAATCAAAATTGTCATTCAAACAGGTCAAAAATGCATTAAATGACATTAATTACCTTTTAAAATCTTAGAAAAATTAAAAAATTTATAAAGTTTTTCTAAAGTTTACGAATCGTGGGTCAACCCTAAGGTTCGCATGTAGTCAAAAATTGATTGTTGGGATTTTTAATGTTGACTGCAGCTGGCAGTTTTAGTCCCCAATTGATCAATTAGGAACCGTAGCTGGTACCTACGGTCTCAGACTGAGATCCCGTCGGGTACGATACCGTGGCTAAAAACAAAAACCTAAGGTGGGGTTCATTGCCAATAATTTAGTGTGATCGATTTACCAATTACTTAATTTGGTTTATTTTAGTGGTAATGGATGTGATGTCTTGGTTTTTGAATTACCTTGCCCTCGCCTTGTTTGTCGCGGCTCAAAGAAGCTTGCCCGCGCTATGTCATCGTGCTATGAGTAGGTGTGCGAGTAAATTTTGGTAGATTACAGGTTAGTTTCTCAGCTGTCACTATCAAAGCTCTATATTGCAAGTCGATGTCAGGGAATAATGAGATAAATTTGAAAATTAGAATTTTTATAAGCTTCTCATATTTCGCACGGACCGTAGGCCCTAGCCGCGGTTCCCAAAATTGCAAATGGGAACCGCAGACCCTAGCCGTGGTTTGCAACTGGCAAGAAATTTGATAAATTCTCACCATAAGAAGGTTTAAAATGATAAATTAATGCCTCCCATTGGGTCAAAATTCAATAAAATCAATCAATTTGGAAATTTGGTGATAATAAAGCATAGAGATCCAATTAAAAATCAAAAATCTGGCTAAGATTATAAAGTACATTCAACCGAGGTCGTCACTATGAAAATACTTTTATGGAGTGATGCACCTCCCAGTAAAATAAATAAAACTCAATTCATAAATTAAAACATTAAAAAAAAATCAAATAATTAAAAACACCAAATGCGCCTCATATTCAATAATTTTACTCTATACACTTGGTGGTTGCAGCGACTTGCGATCCATGCAATCCGACAAGATGAGTAAATTACCATAAGGACATTTGGGGAAAAATGGTCATTGTTGATCTAATATTCTTCTTTTCAATCCCTAATAAGGCCTTCGAGGCTAAATTTCTCCACGAGAATGAGGCGTTGCACGTCATTTCTTCTATGACATATTTCAGCAAATCATTGATAATTTGATTCAATACAAATCTAATTGGATTTGTATCAATTCGATTCCATAAGAAAGCTATTGTAGCTCGACTGCTCTATGGGATAGAAATGTGTAAATACTATTAATGGTTGAAATCAAAATCTGAACTAGGCCTAGCCAAGGCATTAATTTGCTCAAATCTAAATTTGTTCAGATCATCCATGGTGGTCAAGCTACATCATCGCTTTAATCATTGTCATTACTCTCATCGACTCGTCGCTTGAGGGGGTAGTCATAATATCAAATTATAATAAAAATCAATAGAAGATCCCAAAGATCGTAGATCCCTTGATCTTGTCAAAATTGCATTTGTCCTTGTGAATCATTGTCAACAGCTATCATAAGCTTACCCCTTTGCTTGGGGAAATAACAAATATGATAATTTGTTTGTATCTCGTCTCCTTTTGGTTATATAGGCCTAACTCCTATTGTAGCATCAAATGCTACCCGAATGACTAATGGCAAGTGCAAGATTTTCAATTTTAAGCCTCCAAAGAGTTGGAAGCAATGATTCCAATATGCGCATCCTTTTGTAGGACCTGGGGAATCTAATGTTGATCTGAATAATGATCATCATAGAACCTTTGACATCATTTTAGGAGGTATATTTTTTCTCAGTTTTGTTCGATCTCACAATGCATCTCAAAAGGGGTATTTGTAGACACCTAAAATGTGTCATGTTGAGGGCGACTACTCATATGGACATGCTACAAGACCATATGGAAGATCTTGGACAGACTCCAAGATAGATCAGTGGTTCTAACCACTCAATTTGGGATCCTTGGCCTAATCAATCTAAACCATAGCCCAGACCTATGGTTTATAGTTGAACCATGGCTAAGACCTATGATTTATAGTCTAGGCTACAGCTGTGACCTATGATTTTAATTGAAGTTTAGTTGGCTTTCAATCTAAGACAAATCGGTTGGAACGACCATTTGATCTAGAAGAAGGCAGTTAATGGATAAAAAATTCCAAAGGCTTCCATTCCAACTATCCTAACCACATCTTATTGACCTTGGTTTCTCCAGGAAGCCACCCCTAGTCCTAGGGCATCCTATAAATACCCCCTCCAAATGAGGAGAAAATATAGATGATTTGAATAGTGAAGCGCTATCGAATTGTCAAGAGAGAGTTAATTTATCAAGCAAGCAGTGAAGCCCTATCGAATTGCATACTAAATTCATGCATTGGAGAAGGCCACTTTGCTATTCACCCAAAGATCAATTTGCCATGGAAGTTATAGGAGCCTAGAAGAGCCAAGAAAAGTGAATCTAGGCAAATGAAGGCTCATCACAATGATTCAACCACCAAACCTATTAGAAGGACACCGAAGGCGACCCTTGAACATTAATTGGACAAGGAGGTCAAGCCCACTATCCTTGGAATTGAGGGTAAGCCTATCAGAGTGCTAACCATGACTTTCAACTGTGGTTTACAGTGCAAACCGCTCACCAGAGTTGCAGTTTGTAGAAGAGGTATCATCACATTCCCCTTTTCATTTGTGTCCAGTTAATTAGCTTAGATTAGTTGTTTTCATGGTTTAAATACAATTTAGCATACTTCTAAACGTAGAATTAGGTTAGATTAGTTTATTTATGTTTATCATCAATTAGGACATAAATAGATTCTTTATGCATGTTCATGCCTTAATTTACACATTTGATCCATGCATAGTGTAGCTGATGTCTTTCTTTACGCTAGTATATGAATCTTGATGCAATTAACATAGATTAGAAGCACTTTTCATGTTTTCTTTATTATACATGCTTAATGGTGTCTTTATGCAATTTTTCTAAAAGGGCCTCATCATGAGAGGCTACCTATATTTTTGAAACTTCTATGTTGTTTCTTGACCACAGGAAACAGATTCAAAGGAGAACCAACCATCAAGTTCCTTCCCCATCGCAAAGAAGACAACACCTCCACCCTAGAGCAGTTTGTGACCAAGCAAAAAATATTATTAGTGCGCCTAACCTGTTGAGGGATTTGGCAATTGTATTGATCATATCATCATTTGGGTGACCTTAAGAGGGGCATTATTGTAACCAAGATTCTTTATAAATATTAATACAAGGAAATCATTTTTTTTTGAATCTATGCAATTGTGTCATTTTATGATTTGAATGAATGAATATGACATAATATAGTATATGGGTGCACACTTTTTGGTTGGGTCATATTTATATTTAATATAATATTTTATTATTATATTTTAATATATTTATTATAAAAAAATATATATTTAAACCCAATTAACATCATCCATTAGATTTAATATAATCTGAGTCATCCATGCACTTCTTCTTCTAAAGCTCCTATTCTTGAGGAGTTACCCATCATCGAGCCTACTAAATTGTCTATTTCTTCATGTACATGTGGTCAACATCAACCCACTTTCATCACATCGTACACCTCAACCATTTCTTCTTCCACAACCATTTCTTCTTCTTCATAAAAACCCCATCCACCTTATTCTAATTCCACACTGCCTTCCAACCCTAATCCATCAATAGATGTTTCACAAGTCAAACTTTCATATTTTAAAATATTCAATTCACCCACAACCACATCCAATCCTGAGCCATATGTGTCCACAACATCCAGAACATCAACCCAAATCAAATTCCACATCACTAATCTTGGTATTGGTGAATACGTGGTCTAAGATGTCACCATCACATCCCTAGCCATTCCCATAGCCAAGGATTTTGGTCATCCACGTGACCATACTTTAACCATAGGTGTTGTATATGACATGGGATCTACTCTAAACAATATCAATTTTATTTATAGAGGGTTAGATTCCTCAATTGGAATAAACCCACCCGATGAACCTAAGGAACCAAGATGTGCCAACATAAACAATATGATAGGATTTCCATATCGATAACTTCACATAGTTAATTGGCAAGATCAAGGTCTAGGTTCCCATGAACAGGGGATACATGACTTCATAGATCTTCCATATCGAGGAGCACATGATCATTCAGGCTTATGGTACACCCAAATTTCCACAACCACTTACCTTGAGTAAGCTTTTCAAAGGCTTAGCCTCGAGAATGAAGACAAATCCCCCATGCCATATTCCTTAAACACCTCTCCTGAGCAAGCTCTTTCAAGAGCTTAGCATCGATGAAGTCAATGAGGATGATCCCATCAATTTTTCCTACCCAATCCATGACTCCGTTGAGGAAAGTTATGAAGTTTGAAGTAATTTCAAACACTTATAATGATTTTGAAGAGGATGTTCCATCTATTATCCCCATTACCCAATAGGATGAGTTTTATCTCAAAATGTGCCCCATCCATTAGCCCATCTTTCACGTGCTTCTTCCATAAGAAGAATTTTACCCACATGGTGAACCACCCCCCACATGAAGTCCATTGAGCCATTCAACCAAAATCCAAAACTTGTAACATATGTATATAAAAAATAAAAATAAAAAATATTAAAAAAAAATATCAATAAAAACAGAAACAAAAACAAAATTTGCTTTACATGTACATAGAGTTTGATTTCATGTTTTTTGTTGCTATCCAGGGTTATCAAGACTCAATGTTAGTTCAAATCTAATCATCCCACCCATCCATTTGTCCAAGCCATCACACCTTCTTGCCTATAAGTCAATATGAATCCTATTGACTTATTCACCCTGCTCTGCAATCCATACAATTCAGCTAATACAATTCCAATTGACATAAGACTTGTTGATATGAACCATATTTCCTCACCACCCTTCTTTTTGGAGTTCAAGAGAGTCTGAGGAATTGTTAAAAGCTTCAACCAAATACATTCCTTCTTCACCTCCACCTTCGCCCCCGTATTCAACCAAGAGATCAAAGGTTTTTCAGGAAGAGTTAGATGATGATAAGCAGGTAGCATTGGATGACATCTTAGATGATATTAATATGATCCCAACACCACATAAACTTGAGGAAGGTTCACATATGTCTATTGAAGATACTATTGAAGTAAACCTTAATTCAGATCCTGACAACCCACAAATTGTCAAGCTTGGAAAAATTTTATCATCCAATGAACAAGAGCAATTCATTGATCTCCTCAAGAGAAAGAAATATGTGTTTGCATGGTCCTACAAGTATATTTCTGGCCTTGACCCTAGTCTAGTGGTCCACAACCTCACCTTACATCCCGATGCCAAACCGATAAAAAAAAATCTTAGGAGGATGCATCCTACCATGGCCCTCTTAGTCAAAGAAGAACTACAAAAGCTTCTAGACGTCAATTTCATTGTTCCTATTGACTATCTATAGTGGCTTTCCAACATGGTACCTTTTCGCAAGACTAACAGAGTGATACATATTTGTAATGATTTTTGAGACCTCAATAAAACATGTCCCAAGGATGATTTTCCTCTTCCAAACATAGATACTCTTGTCGACACCTGCACTAGCCAAAAAATGCTTTCCCTTATGGATAGATTTTTAGGATACAACCAAATTTGAATAAATCTAGATGACCAACACAAAATAACATTCACAACACCTTGGGGGACATTTTGCTTCAAGGTTATGCCCTTTGGCCTTAAAAAAATCAGGAGCTACCTATCAATGAGCCATGACTTATATCTTTCATGATTACATGCATACGATTATCGAGGACTACGTGGATTATCTCTTGGCTAAATCTAAAACTTGACAAGAGCACATTGATGTGTTGGAAAAAAAATTTGACCGACTTCTAGAGCATAAGGTGAGGTTAAATCCCAAAAAATGCGTCTTTGATGTTACCTCAAGTAAAATTTTAGGATTCATTGTCTCCAAAAGAGGCATTGAAGTGGACCCAAACAAATTCAAGGCCATAATGGAAATGGATCCCCCAACGAACATTAAGAAATTGCGTATCTTATAAGGAAATATTCAATCAATCAAACGTTTTGTTCTACAACTTTTTGATAAATGCAAGTCATTCAATCACTTGCTACAAAAGGGGGTGTCATTTGCATGGACAGATGAATGTCAAAAAGCCTTTGATGACATCAAGAGATACTTAACTTCTCTGCCAAGATTAGCTACTCCCCGTTTGGGTGTCCCTTTTTATCTTTATGTCTCAACAGTGGACTCTGCTTTAGGGATAATGCTTGCACAGAAAAATGAACAAAATGAAGAGCAAGTTGTTTATTACATTAGTCAAACATTGGTAAGTTATGAAGCCTGATATGCTTACGTAGAAAATTTGTTCTTAGCAGTGGTTTTTGCCACTAAGAAACTTCAACATTACATGCTTAGCCATACAACTTACGCCATAGCTAGAGAAAATCCTCTGTGTTATATAATATCTCACACTTACAATAACACTCGCACCGCTAAATGGATAATGCTCCTTATAGAATTTGATCTCGAATTTATCAGCAAAAAATTCATTAAAGGTCAAGTTAGAGCCGATCAACTCATGGAAGCTTCACTACCTAGTGATCATCCTTTTATTATAGAACTCCCAAATGATTCGATATTTTATGTCACTAAATTAGAAGAAGATGTCATTCCAGAATAAGACGTTGATATCACCTTATTATTTGACATATCTAAGTGTGAGAAAGGTCAAGGTGCTATAGTTGTCTTTCATACACCCCAGGGGATTCCAATCCCCTTATTATTCAAACTAGACTTTTCATGCACAAACAACACTGCAGAGTACGAAGCCTTAATCTTAGGTCTTCAATCATCTATAGCTATGGGAATTAAGCGTATCAGGATATTTGGGGATTCTCAACTTGTGGTTAAACAAGTAACCAAATAATACCAATGCAAAGAACCTAAGATTTATCTTGAAGTAGCAATGAAATTTATCTCAACATTTGGATGGTATGAAATTGATAACTTACCTCGTTCGACTAATAGATTTATCCATAATATCTAAAGAAACCATTATCCATACTGATCCTAAATATGGAAATGGTTTTTGCTTCATCCATTCGAAACACTATGAGTCTTGGTCAATCAAAATAGTAGCCTTCTTAAAATTTGGAACACTCCCATATAATATGTCCCGATCAACAAAATGAGATTTCAAGCAAAAAGCAATCCGTTTCATTCTTTTGGGAGATGTGTTGTATAAATTGGGTTATGATGGAATCCTTCTTCGTTGTCTCGAACAAATTGAGGCTCAAATAACCATATAGGAGGCCTATGATGGTACTTGTGGTGGTCATTTTAGTGGAATGGCCATTGTAAAGCATATTTTATGCATTGGTTGTTATTGGCCCACAATGGAACGTGATTGTTGCAACTATGTCAAAAATTGTAAGCAATGTCAAGAACATGCTAATTTAACTCATATACCATCACAAGGTTTACAACCTATACAAAGCCTTTGGCCCTTCTCACAATGGGGCCTAGATCTAATTGGAAAAATTTCACCTCCTTCCTCGGGAAAACATACATTTATCATCATAGCCACTGAATACTTCACAAAGTGGATTGGTGCTATTCCTCTAACTAGTACGATAGGACCTCTAATCATGGATTTCATACTCCACCATATCATCTATCATTTTGGTATTCCCTCTAAAATATTTTTTGTTAATAGCAAGTCATTTAAAAACAAGGATGTTTGAGTACTTTGTAAAAAATATAATATACAACATAGTTTCTTGACTCCTTATTACCCACAAACAAATGGACAAGAAAAAGCAACCAACAAGACCATGATTTCTATTCTCAAGAAACTAGTCAGATAAAATCATAGATATTGGCATACACAAATTCCCTTGGCACTTTGGGCTTATCAAAAAAGCATCCAAATTCCAATTGGAGCAACACTATTTTCCTTGGTCTATGGAGCTGAAGCTATCATGCCTCTTGAACTCGAGATTCCCTCATTGTGAATTTATTTGCAAGAATTCATAGATGATAACACCGCTAGACAAGCATGTCTTGACCAACTCACTCTTCTTGATGAAATGCGAGTCAATGCACTAGAACACCTATGAGTTTATCAAGACCACCTCAAGCATGCTTACAATGCCAAAACCCATCTTCATGAATTTTGGATAGGGGGTCTTGTACTTAAAGATAATCAACAAAACACCAATTCTTTGCCACACCGTGATAAATTTACAGCTAATTGGTTAGGTCCATACATAATCACTCAAAAAGTGGGTAATGGTACATATAGACTTGTCGATTTAGAGGGAGTAGAGGAACCCGAACCACTTAATGTTATCCATTTAAAGGCATTTCATTGTTAATATGATGTTTATATGTGTATATATACATGGCTAAAAAAACACACACACACACACAAAAAAACTCATCCACATAGGCATGTTCATACATACTGCATACACCTTGCATTTACATATAGGCATATTTTCATGCACTTTTCATATTACATTTATACATACCGCATACATCTTGCATTTACATATAGGCATATTTACATGCATTTTCATATCCCACTTGCATTCATTCCACCACATTTTACATCACACATACACCGCATTACATTTGCATATTGCATTCATCCCATCCCACATTCAATGATCATTTATAGTAGTGATGATATGGCCAAAATAAATAAGTCAAGTTTCCACAACTAGGGGGTACCTATTTGGGAGCATTTATGCAATTCCCTCCACCAATCCCAAAATCATAAAAAGCAAAAATTTTCACTCACTCAGCCACTACTAGTGTGTCTAGCAGCCTCCAAAAAGATTTCCAATTCTCTTTAGTACCAAAAGCACTTTTCTCACATTAAGAGTATTGAGTATTGTCAACTGATTCCAAAAGCAATATTGCACCAACCACACTCTTTCACATCTTAAAAAAAATTGATTAAAGGAGGTATAATACCATACTTGGGTAGCACCTTGAAGTGAAAAGGGGTATTCCTCACTTGCCCTATTATGCAACATAGTCCAAAATAAAAAACAATGGTTTTTACCACTATCATAGTTACTCTCCAAATACAAACACAAAATATAGAGTAGTAAATATAGGGTCACATTCTCATCACACTTCGGTTGAGAATCCGATTCCCCAAAGCTCTATCCAAAGTTAAAAAATTCTATACACATACCATAGATCCCTAAAGCTGTAAGGATCATACTACATTCCCCTCATAAAGTTATGTAGTCATCCCCAAGGCTTAAAATATCAAATAATTGGACTATGGAGTGGGTCTCCATTAGAGCTATAGATGCTTGACTAGTAGTGGGGTAAGATCATGTGGGGTGACATGTCTCTCTTCCAAAAAGGGAGACATTTGATTGCACATATAGACAAGCTATCTTCTTGGTCCATCCCATAATAGGTCATTCCTAATTTACTCACAATGGGTTAATGAACTTCACACGTGCACACTGGTTCTTGATTGCCTAGAGTTATTGTTATGATCAATATTTGGTACATGAATTGCACTTGCACACACATTGGTCCTAAAGAAAGTTAGACAACCATCAAGTGAGTTTGGTTGACAACACTAGCTTGTTTGAGTCTTTGAAAATCTTCAGTATTCCATATCAACATCCATGTCTTCTTCCATATCAACATCCATATCATTAGTCCATATCAACATCCATGTCTTCTTCCATATCAACATCCATATCTTCTTCCATGTCAACATCCATGTCTACATCATGAATAAACCTGCATAAATCCAACAAGTTGGGTGCCCCTGATTGCAAAACAATGAACAAAAATGACCAACAAAATTTTGAAATAAAAATGATGATTAGAACATCATGCATTCCTCTCATATAGTTTACATTCACATACATGCCATTTAGCTTGCATTAATCATCCATATACACACCATTCACAAACATGCCACTTAGCTTGCATTAATAATCCATAAGCACTACACATACACATCATGGTTAGCTTGCATTAATCATCCATAACACTATGCATACACATCATGATTAGTTTGCATTAGTCATCCATAAGAAAAGCATAAAAACATTTTCATAAAACATGCATCGCATAAACACAAAGGATAACACAAATATATAAAAAGCCATGTCTATATATATATATATATATCGAAAATGTCATATGTACAATGAATTCCATAAAGGCTACAATGGAGCACCAAGGCTCATATACAAAAGTGCATCTGATGGGGAGCCAAAATTAACAACAAGAGAAAACTCAATTTTATTCAGAGAACATGGAAAGATTACAAAGTACAGAAGGGAAATACAATGCAGTCTCAATCTACGTCTTTCCAGCCTCTCGAATCCTTCAAAAAATCCCCTTTTATAATCCAGGCTTCTTGCTGCAACCGTCGTTCGTAACCGTCTTAACGGCTTCTGGAACTGCCACATGGAACGGCCTTAACGGCTTCTGGAACTGCCACTTGGAACTGCCTTAACGGCTTCTGGAATCGCCACCTGTCGTTCTGCAATAGTCCACGAAAAACCCGTCTTCTCCTTCTTAGCCAGGTCGTGAAAACGCGACATGTCACGATTTCGTGACACTTTTCTTGCCCTTGGCTCTCCTTCTCCAATGTGTCGCGATATCGCGACGTTTTTTTGCTTTTGGTCCTCTTTCTCCAATGTGTCGCGATATCGCGACACTTTTCTGCTTTTGGTCCTCTTTCTCCAAGGTGTCGCGATATCGCGACACTTCTTCGACTTTTGGCTTTGTCTGTCAAAGTGTCGCGATTTCGCTACACTTCTTCGGCTTTTGGCTTTGCTTGCCAAAGTGTCGCGATATCGCGACACTTCTTTGGCTTTTGGCTTTGGCTGCCAAAGTGTCGCGATATCGCGACACTTCTTTGGCTTTTGACTTTGGCGCCAAAGTGTCACGTAAATTTTTTTTGTGTCGTGATATCGCAACATTTGGCTTTTGGCTTTGCTGCCAAAGTGTCGCGATATCGTGACACTTTCGTGGCTTTTGACTTCGGCTGCCAAAGTGTCGCGATATCGCGACACTTCTGTGGCTTTTGGCTTCGGCTGCCAAAGTGTCGCGATATCGCGACACTTTTGTGGCTTTTGGCTTTGGCTGCCAAAGTGTCGCGATATCGTGACAACTTTGATGTCGCGATATCGCGACCATTATTTGCGCTTGCCACGGTTCTAAAATACGTCGCGATATCGCGATGACATTTGTGTCGCGATATCGCGACCATTTTTATACTTAGAAAAATTTGCAAACTTCGAACTTTTTTTGTTTTTCTTTTCGGTGATGCAAGATTGTTGTGCTGCCCTGGATGCTCCTGCATCAGACACCCGGGTAGATTTTTTTTTAGAAGTGATCCTCACTTCTGGGCGATCAGAGGAAAACCCAAACGATCAACCTCTGATTTGGACAACCATGTGGCATCTTCGATAGGTCGGTTCTTCCACTTGACCAAATACTTCGAATATTGCCTGTTTCGGGTACTTCTGCCTTCACGAGTGTCGAGTATGTCTTCAACTTCTTCTTTGTCTGGAGTGGATGCAGGAATGTTCCACAGATCCGGACTGGGTGGTTCACTACAACTTCCTGCATGATATTCAACCAAGTCTGAAATATTGAAGATAGGTGAAATATTCAGCTCACTTGGTAGATCAACTTCATAGGCATTGCCTGAATCTCGTTTACCTATGATCCGGCATGGTCCAAACTTCTTCATCTTCAACTTATTGTATGTTTTGCGAGGAAAACGTTCCTTACGCAAATGAACCATGACTTCATCCCCCACCTGGAATTCTTTGAAACGCCGCTTCTGATCTGCTCTGGCTTTGTATGAAGCATTCATTTGATCGATATGCTGTTGTACCTCTTCATGTAAAGTCTTCATGTGTGCTGCAAAGTCTTCAGCTTCAAGACCGCACTTGTCTGCTTTATCCATCGGTCTTAACTCAGAAGCGTTTCTCGGGCTGTACCCATGCACAATCTGGAATGGTGATTTACCAGTACTGCGATTGACAGAATTGTTGTAAGCAAACTCTGCCTGTGGTAAAATCAGGTCCCATCCCTTGGGTTTATCTCCTACCATACATCGTAGAAGATTACCCAAACTTCTGTTGACTACTTCGGTCTGTCCATCAGTCTGTGGATGGTACGCAGAACTGAATTTCAAGTCTGTTTTCAGCTTCTTCCATAAGGTTCTCCAGAAATACCCCACAAATTTGGTATCTCTGTCCGAGACAATGCTTTGGGGTAGACCATGAAGTCGGACTACCTCCTTGAAGAACAAGCCGACAATGTGAACCGCATCACTTGTCTTCTGACATGGAATAAAATGGGCCATTTTTGAAAACCTGTCAACAACAACAAAAATGGCGTCATTTCCACGTTGTGTTCTTGGCAGACCAAGAACAAAATCCATGCTGATGTCCTCCCATGGTCTCTCTGGTACAGGCAATGGCTGGTACATTCCTGTATTCTGGCTGACACCTTTTGCCATCTGGCACACTCTGCAACCCTACACAAATCTGGTCACATCTTGCTGCAACTGTGGCCAATGGTAATTCTCACTAACAAGAGCAATGGTCTTATCACGGCCAAAATGCCCTGCTAGTCCTCCGCTATGTTTCTCTTTGATCAAATTTTCCCTCATGGAACTTCGTGGAATGCACAACTGATTCTGTCGAAACAGCATCCCATCTTGGATCATGAAATCCAACCACTTAGTGCGATCCACAGTAGTAGGAGACACACATGCTGTCCATGCCTCTGCAAAATCTGGATCTGCTGGGTATAAACTCTTGAGTTCATCAAACCCAACAACCTGCACTCTCATTTCTATCAACAAATTATGCCTTCTACTCAAGGCATCTGCAACTCTATTAGATTTGCCACTTCTATGCTTTAGTACAAAGGTATAACTCTACAAGAATTCAACCCACTTCAAATGTCGTTGGTTAAGTTTACCTTGACTATTTATATACTGCAAAGCTTGATGGTCAGTATATAAAACAAACTCTTTGGTTAGCAAATAATGTCTCCATTTCTTAAGAGCCTGAATTATAGCATAGAATTCTTGATCATAAACAGAGTATTTCTTTCTAGCATCATTCAATTTTTCACTAAAGTATGCAACAGGTTTACCTTCTTGACTCAACACAGCTCCAATGGCACTGCCATTGGCATCACAGTCAACCTGAAACACTTTATTAAAATCTGGAAGTGCCATAATGGGCTGTTCTGTCACTTTCTTCTTCAATATGTTCATGCTGGTATCTCGCCTTGGCAATCCACTTAAATTCTCTCTTATCCCCTCTCATAGTTTCTGTTAGGGGTGCACAAATACTGCTAAAGTCTCTAATAAACTTTCTATAGAAACTTGCAAGACCGTGAAATGATCTTATCTCTGTTACATTCCTTGGGGCAGGCCATTCAAGGATAGCCTTCACTTTCTCAGGATCCATTTTCAGACCCTCCTCTCGAGATGACAAATCCTGTGTATATCAACTCTTTCTGTACAAAACTCGCACTTCGTATATTTATCAATAATTGCTCCTCACGCAGTTTTTTCAAAAACTCGTCCGAACATGCAACAAATGTTCATCCAAAGTTTTACTAAAAATCAGAATATCATCCAGATAAACTATCACGAACTTTTCCAGGAAGTCACGCAATACCTCATTCATCAGCCTCATAAATGTACTGGGTGCATTAGTCAATCCAAATGGCATAACTAACCACTCATACAAACCCTCTCTGGTTTTAAAGGTTGTCTTCCATTCATCACCCTCTCTAACACGTATCTGATGATATCCGCTCTTCAAATCAATCTTAGTGAAGTATTTAGCTCCACTCAAGCAATCCATTATATCGTCCATTCTGGGTAATGGAAAGCGATATTTAATAGTAATTTTATTAATGGCTCGAGAATCAGTGCACATTCGCCATTCGCCATTCTTCTTTGGTGCAAGTACTACTGGCACTGCACAAGGGCTCAAACTTGCTCGAATCAAACCCTTCCTCAACAATTCCTGAACTTGTCGGTTCAACTCTTCATTCTCAACAAGAGACATTCTATGGGCTGCCTTGTTGGGTAAGCTAGACCCTGGCATTAAGTCAATCTGATGACTAATCTTCCTCATTGGCGGCAAACCCTCAAGCACATTGTCTGATATAATATCAAGAAATTTTGCTAACAGATGTTCAACTTCTGCTGGAATGTCAGTAGTATCTTCTCTTTTTATAGTAGGAATTAATGCATAACACATTGAATCCCTCTTTATACCATCCAAAATTTTTTTGCCATCTACTAAACAAATTCTAGCATTATTGCATACCTTTTCCTCAACCTCCTTCAATGGCTTCAGTTTGTGGCGTACTCCGTATTTTGTCAGGGAATAGGTATTTGCATGTCCATCATGCGCTGCACGTCTATCAAATTGCCATGGTCTTCCAAGCAACAAATGGCAAGCATCCATCGGCAAAATATCACACAGGACCTCATCCTGGTATCTTCCAATTTGAAACTTGACCAAGCATTGTTCATTGACCAATGCTCTATGATCCTTCTCGCAACCACGCAATCCGGTATGGATGCGGGTGCTGTCTTCTTTCTAGCTTTAACTTAGCTACCATTTCCTTAGAAACCAAATTATCTGTACTACCATTATCAATAATAATATTACAGATTTTACCTGAACATTTGCACCTTGTGCGGAACAGGCTTTTTCGCTGATCTGGTTCCTTCTCTTCATTCAACAAGGTTCTCCTTGTGATCATCACTTCCTCATGCTTTGCTTCTTCAGAATGCTCAGATTCAACACCATCCTCAACAACCGCAGCTCTGGCATTACCTTCAGGCCTTCTGTTCGGTGTTTCTTGGTGTTTGGGACACTCATATGATCGATGCCCTTCTTCTCCGCAATTAAAACAGGTTCCACGAAATCTGCCTCTGCCATATCCGCGTCCACCTCTACCTCGTCCCCTTTGATAATCATTGTTCTGATTACGGGGTCGGTAAGCATTCTCCTCCTTCTGTTCCTGGCGATTGCTGGTTTCACCAGTCTATTTTTGATCATCATATTTTCCTCCACTGGTTCTTCCACCAGTTCTTCCACCACGACCTCTTCCTCTTTGCTTGCTGTCAAATCTGTGGTTCAGTTTCTCTTCCACTTTCAGAGCAAACTGGTAAGCATCTTCAATGTTGTTCATTCGAACCAGACTCAATTCTTCTTGCACGCTGGTTCTCAACCCATTAATGTAACGGGCTACTCTTTCTTTATTTGCTTCTGTATGGCCGGTTCTGATAGAAATTTTAAAGAATTCTTCTGTATATTCTTTAACAGATTTGCTGGACTGGCGCAAACTCTGCATTTTTCTCAGCAGATCTAATTCGTAATCTGCTAGAATAAACTGCCATTTCAGTTTTTCCACCATTCGATCCCACCTGGTGATCTTTTCTTTTCCTCTCCGATTTCTTTCCAGTTGCACTCCTTTCCACCATATGCCAGCATGGCCTTTCAATTTTGTTCTGGCAAATTTAATTCGATTTGGATCTTCAACTTCCTCATATTCAAAATATTCCTCCATGTCATTAATCCAGTCGATTAATTCTTCTGGATTTAAATTTCTAGAATATGTGGATACATCTAGCTTCGGCCTTTTCCCAATCTGAGAAATAGCTTTAATCATTCTCGATTCTGCGGCACTCATTGCTTCCTCTTCTTCTTCAGACGGGTCTTCAACTCCGTCATCATCGTTGTGGTCTTCTCCTCTTGGCTCTACTCCTCTACGCAATTCTTCCTGCAAGGCCAACACTTGCCTCTGTAATGCTCGAAAGTCTCCTTCAGGAACCACGTTCCTTCCAACACCATGATTTCTTCGTGATGGCATTCTGCTTCATAGTTTCTCAAAACCCGTAACCCCAGATCCTGGTGCGAGCTGCCTCACGTTCGGCGCTCTGCTCACACACTCAGAATCTTGCTGCTCTGATACCACTTGATGGGGAGCCAAGATTTAACAACAAGAGAAAACTCAATTTTATTCAGAGAACATGGAAAGATTACAAAGTACAGAAGGGAAATACAATGCAGTCTCAATCTACGTCTTTCCAACCTTTCGAATCCTTCGAAAAAAATCCCTTTTATAATCCAGGCTTCTTGCTGCAACCGTCGTTCGTAACCGTCTTAACGGCTTCTGGAACTGCCACATGGAACGGCCTTAACGGCTTCTGGAACTGCCACTTGGAACTGCCTTAACGGCTTCTAGAATCGCCACCTGTCGTTTTGCAATAGTCCACGAAAAACCCGTCTTCTCCTTCTTAGCCAGGTCGCGAAAACATGACATGTCACGATTTCGTGACACTTTTCTGCCCTAGGCTCTCCTTCTCCAATGTGTCGCGATATCGCGACATTTTTCTGCTTTTGGTCCTCTTTCTCCAATGTGTCGCGATATCGCGACACTTTTCTGCTTTTGGCTCTCTTTCTCCAAAGTGTCGCGATATCGCGACACTTCTTCGACTTTTGGCTTTGTCTATCAAAGTGTCACGATTTCGCTACACTTCTTTGACTTTTGGCTTTGCTTGCCAAAGTGTCGCGATATCACGACACTTCTGTGGCTTTTGGCTTTGGCTGCCAAAGTGTCGTGATATCGTGACACTTCTGTGGCTTTTGGCTTTGTGCCAAAGTGTCGCGATATCGCGACACTTCGTGGCTTTTGGCTTTGGCTGCCAAAGTGTCGCGATATCGCGACACTTTTGTGGCTTTTGGCTTTGCTGCCAAAGTGTCGCGATATCGCGACACTTTCTGGCTTTTGGCTTTGGCTGCCAAAGTGTCGCGATATCGCGACACTTCTGTGGCTTTTGGCTTTGGCTGCCAAAGTGTCGCGATATCGCGACAACTTTGATGTCGCGATATCGCGACCATTATTTGCGCTTGCCACGGTTCTGAAATACGTCGCGATATCGCGACGACATTTGTGTCGCGATATCGCGACCATTTTTATACTTAGAAAAATTTTGCAAACTTCGAACTTTTTTTTTTGTTTTTTTCTTTTCGGTGATGCAAGATTGTTGTGCTGCCCTGGATGCTCCTGCATCAAGCATCTAAGAACTAAGCTAATGCCTATGAGTGGACCCCTAAGACCTAGTAGGAGCCCTAGACCTAGAACTAGATTATGTATGCCTCGGTGACTCAGTCCTAGAGGAATATGAAGGATTCAACAAAGGAATATGATTAGCCATAGAAACATCCTCCAAGGAATTTGCATAGGCCTCGCTAGTATGTAGCTGTCATAGGTCAAGTTGATGATGCTACTCTCTCATCAAAATCTCTACTCAAAGCCTCATGACTATCTCTTGATAACTAGCCCCAGCTACCACCCGCTCTACCTTCATCTGAGCTATAGTAGCCAATGCCTCCCTGTGAGCCTCAAGATTAGTCTCTCGCTCCTCGTAAAGCTGCTCCACCTCAACCCACAACCTAGCTACCTCAAAGATCTAACCCATATCCTCATCCTCCTCCACCTCCTCATCTACCACCTCTACCTTAGGAGCCTCCTGGGCTGGTCCCCTCGACCACCTTCGACCAACTGATCGTTGAGGTATTATCCTCTTTGAAGTTACCCTCGACCCTGCAGCTACCGCATCACCACTTGCCACCTTTGGTACCCATATTGGTTGGGCACCAAACCAAGCCAGATACTCCAGAGTAACCCTATAATCATCCACATTTGGATCTCCAACTGCTCATCATAACCTATCTAAATCCACCATAGCTCCACACTAGGAATCCCCTCATCATCCTGTCGATGTCGATACAAAAACTAGCTCATCCAGAACATCCTAAGGTAAACCAAACTATCTCAACACCCATGAGTACTATAAGTACTCTACCTCCTCCTCCCTCCTCCCAACCAACCACAAATCCTACCTCACCCAACACAGCTGCTCTGCATAACCATCCCATTGAGCTCCTTGCCATGGCCTCCATATCATGTAAGCTCGAGTCAATCCCAACCACATATCTCGATAACACTGGTTGGTATGCACCTCTCAAATTGGCTGCACCTTCTATGCCATTTTCCATCACCTAGCATACAACTCCCTAATATATTGTACCTAGCATGGTAACCCCTCTAGTCGAGCTACACTAAAATGCTCCCAAGCCTAGCACTGCAAGAGGAAGTTGCACCCAATCCCCTTCCTCCCTCTATGTGTCACCTCGTATAACTCCTAGTATAGCTATACCATCAACGTAGGAGCCCATGCATGTCCCCTTATGTCAATGAGTAAATCACTCAGCAAACCCAATATGTTCCAATGGAACCTACAACCAGTGCTATTAGGTAGCACAATGTTCACTAACATGAACATGATCAAGTTTGGGAGCACATCCAACTCCTTCACCTTGTACATGCTCAGATAGCATATACCTCCATCTCACATCTGTGACTCCCACCATCACTCCTCAAAAATCTTATCCATATCAATATTCTTATCATGCCCAACCACCACCTTCTCCCCTTCTACTGGCACCTTGAGGATGCGGTATACATCCTCAAGGGTGACAGTAGCCTCCCCAATAGGCAACTAGAAGGTCCCCCTATCATAATCTCATCTCTTTATCAATGATGAGAGATACCCCTCATCCGCCCTCACTACATCCAATTTAGCCACCCTCTCCAAGCCCACCTTTCCCAAAAGCTCCCAATCCTCATCCGTGAGCTTCTTCCTCATACTGGGAACAAGAGGAGAAAACCAATGTCGAGGCTCTATGTCCCTCAACTATAGCAAAAAACATTTCCTTTATTAATATTATTTCAAAAAAACACATATATACAATTTTTTTTTGCACAAATGACAAAATGTTTTTAAACATTACTAGGGCAAAACGTGCCTCAACTCCACCCGTAGCATTCGAGCCCTCCCTTGCCATAGCTTTCGCACCAATTTCCACTAGCCTCACTTAGCTCACAAATTCACTCCACTTCTCAAATGCAAATTCTCAATGTCCTAAACGCATAAGTGAGCCTCAAAATTCACTCAAAAAGCTATTTATAGTTTTCCTTAGTGCATTTAGGCGCAGGCCTATGCCTGTAGTTCGCAGGCTCGCATGGGCACCTGCAGGTGCACATAGGTGCACATGGGTGTCTTGGGGATACTGCAGGTGCAGCCATGTCCTTGGCACTAAAAAGGCATGAAGACAAAAATGATCAAAATAGCAGCTTACCTCTTCCAAATTCAACCAAATTTCATCCACACATCATTCATCCCATAAAATCAGGTTTTGTGAAAACAAATATCATTTTGCATGCATATTTTTCATAAACAAACCAAATCTTCAAAATGCACAAATCAAGTCACAAAATGCATCAAATAAATCCAAATTTTCACAAAACCAACATTTGACCACTCTGCATCATATTCTTCATCATTCCACACAATTTCATAAAAATTGGAGTTGATTTGACCAATAAATCTCTTATTGAACCACTAAAGGAAGCACAAATTACAAATCAAACATCAGTCAACTCTAAATTTAGCGAAATCACAACACTCATTCATCCAACATTCTTTCATCAACATCTCTCAATCCATCCATCATGTCATGAAACATTTGTCAAAAATCACCTACAAATTCAAGCGAACCTTATATCTAGTGGTCTATTCTATTTACTTTGATATTGTAGCGATTTGTGTCCATGTAATTTGGTAATATGAATATCCTACCATCAGGATACTTGACCATTATCATCATCAATTATCTCACTGTCCAAGATCTCAATCACATTGGGTACTTCACAGCTTAGAGTGAAACATTACCAAGAACTTGCATAACTGTTGTCATTGATGGCCTAGTTAGTGAGGCTTAACACATGAACAAACAAATAAAATTTCATCATTTTATTCAAAAACCTAATGACAGGCACTGAATAGGATGATTGGTTCCAATTGTGGAATTATCAAAACAGTCACTAGCAGGACATCCATGGTTATTTTTATTTTTATCTACATCATCATACTTGCATATCAATGGCATCAAAGAGCACACTATTCAACAACATCGAATCACCTCCAAATTTGGGGCAACCACAATTTGATATTGATACTCCAACAACGGGATACATATTACATGATCATGACATCTAAACTTGACAAAGCCCCTTTCAACCATTGGGGAAAAAATGGTATCACATTTTACATCATTCATATCGTCTACAATTGCATGGTATTTTACACCAATCCCCTTTCCACCGTTGAGGCAAAACGATATCACATTTTACATCATTCATATCATCTACAATCACATAACATTTCATCACAATAATTCATCACTTGCAAAAAATATTTTTCAATTGGCTGATGAGATTCTTCTCACTCACCAATTGAGGGGGTAAGCTACGCAAAATTCCAAAAATACTTTATTCTTTTTGTTGGCAATTTTGGGTACCTTGGGTACATTGCCTTTGCTCAAGTGTAGAAGTTGTCATTGATGTCAAGAAGCTCTTGAAGGAATTTGATTTAATGTCAGATTATTCAGAGCATGGACAGTGAGTTTCCAAGAAGATCATAGTAGCTCATTTGCAAAATATCAAAGAAAAAGACAAGTTAGAAAAAGTATGCAGCAGGCTGGAAAAACTGTCGCGATTTCGCGACATGTTAGAGGAGAGAGAAAGAGCTGGAAAACTGTCACGATTTCGCGACATGTTAGAGGAGAGAGAAAGAGCTGGGAAAACTGTCACGATTTCGTGACATGTTGGAAGAGAGAGAAGAAGCGAGAGAAAAAGTGTCGCGATTTCGTGACATGTTGCAGGAGAAGGAGTCTGAAAGGAAAAGTGTCGCGATTTCGTGACATGTTGCAGGAGAGAGAGTCCGAAAGGAAAAGTGTCACGATTTCGCGACATAATGCAGAAGAGAGAGTCCGAAAGAAAAAGTGTCATGATTTCGTGACATAATGCAGAAGAGAGAGTCCAAAAGATAAAGTGTCACGATTTCGTGACATGCTGCAAAAGACGAAGTGAGGACTGTCATGATTTCATGACATGCTAGAACTCGAAGTGAGAACTGTCATGATTTCATGACATGCAGCAAAGGGAAGAGTCTGAAATGAGAAGCGTCACGATTTCGTGATAGGCTACAAAGAAAGCGTACGAAAGCTGAAAGCGTCATGATTTCATGACAGGCAGAAAAGATAGCGTATGGATGCAGAAAGTGTCATGATTTCACGATAGAAAAGATAGCGCACGGATGCAGAAAGTGTCACGATTTCATGATAGGCAGAAAAGATAGCAGATGGCAGCAGAAGTGTCACGATTTCATGACAGAAACTGATAGCATGTCTTCCATAGGTGAAGTGTCACGATTTCGTGACAAAAGCAGAGAGGAAGGCTATGAAGACAAAAGCATCGTGATTTCGTGACATGTTCCAGTTTCACGGGCGTAAGGCAGAGAAGAGCTTAAGGCAGCGAAAGTGTCATGATTTCGTGACATGTTCCAGTTTCGCGGGTGTAAGGCAGAGAGAAGCTCAAGGCAGCGAAAGTGTCACGATTTTGTGACATGTTCCATTTTCGCTAGTGCAAGCCAAGAAGAGGATAAGAAAGCGAGAAGTGTCACGATATCGCGACAAGAGCTTAGTCAAAGTTGTCAAAGGCTAAAGTGTCACGATATCATGACAAAAGCCAAAAGAAAGTGTACGGCTGCAAAGGTGTCGCGATATCGTGACATGTTGTAGTTTCATGGCAGAAGCTACAAAAAAGTTGCAGAAGCAGTGAAGCCGACAAAGTTAAATTTGGGCCGATGACGATTAGGGTTTGCAATCGACGTAGTTTAGGGTTGTGCAGCCGACTAAGATCAAGGTTTTGATCTTGAAAGTATCAGTATATAAGGAGGGATGTTTGGAGAGTTAAAGTATCGATTTTGGTGTGCGTTCGAAGAGCGGCGTTCATAGACTGTGCGAAGAGAAGAAGTTCGATCGTCGAGAGCAGAGTGCATTCTGTCGAATCTTCCAAGTGAGAGAGATCGCAAGGAAGCAGAGTGCGCGAAGACTATGCGGCTGTGATTGCGCAGAGGTGCAAAGGTCAAAGTTTGATCAAGTGCAGCTGTGATTGCACAAAAAGAGCGAAGGACTATGTTTTTGTGCAGACCAAAAAAAGAGGACAAAGACATTTGTGCCAGACCGAAGGACTGTGTTTGGTGCAGATCAGAGAAAGAGATCGAGGACATTTGTGCTAGACCGAAGGACTGTGTTTAGTGCAATTTCGAGGACCAGCTTTGGAGGTGATAGAGTTGAGGACAGAGGTCTCCAGCCAGAGTAGGGAAGACATGTGTCTTCTATGGATAGAGTTCCATTTGCTAAGGGCAGAGGAGGTAGAGGTCTTCTAGAGGATCACCAACCAGAACAGAGCTAGGGGATTGGTGTCTCCTTTGGGTTGGTGCCCATAAACATTGTAATCGGGAAAGGTATTCCTAGATTTGATTTGATAAAATTTAGTGAAAGATTTTATCCGTGGAGTAGCCCGCATTGGGTGAACCACGTAAATTGTTGTGTCTCTATTGTGGATGGTGTTTTGTGCATTGCTTTGATTACTGCTATTGATACTGCTTTCTATACACTGCATAATATTGAATTGAAAGTTGATTTGAAGGAAAAAGTAAAAAGTGGTCTTATACTGTTCACCCCCCCTCTCAGTATAAGCTTGTGTTCTTCAATTGGTATCAGAGTCGGTGCCTTCGAAAAGTTTAACAGCTTGAAGGAAAAGCTAGCAAAGAACACAATGGATTATTCAAGTGGCAATGCAACACCTATTCTTGATGGATCAGATTTTGGTCTTTGGAGTGCAAGGATGAAGGTTTATCTAATGGCACTTGGGAATGAGGTTTGGGAAGTGATTGAAGACGGGTACACTATTCCTAAAAATGGTCCTTATACTAAAGAAGACAGGCTCCTACATCACAACAATTCAAAAGCAATGAATGCAATCCTGAAGGGTTTACAGAAGGTAGATCTTACCAAGGTGATTCACTGCAAGACAGCTAGTGAAATGTGGAAACAACTGTAGGTGGTTCACACAGGTGATGTAAATGTCCGAAAGGCCAAGTTGAGACACTTCAAAGGTATGTTTGAACAACTCAAGATGAATGATGATGAAAATATTAGTGACTACATGCTTCGTATGGATGAGGTTGTTAACTCCATGAAAGACTTAGGTCTTGAGCTTGCTGAAAATGATGTTTGTGATAAGATTTTAAGATCTCTTCCTAATAGATTTAGTGAAAATATTTCTGCTATTGAGGAAGCTAAAGATTTGGATAAGTTGAAAAAGGATGAGCTCCATAGTATACTTGCAAGCATTTGAGTTGAGAACTCAAGTGAAGGTTGATGTCAAGAAAGAAGCAGCTTTCAAAGCTACCAAGAAATCCAAGGGTAAACAACTTCAAGAGAGTGATGAGTCTTCTAGTGATGAAGAGGCATATTACAACAAGAAAGGCAAGTTCTCTAGAAAGCACAAAAGCATGAAAAATATAAGATGTTTCAATTGTGGAAAGTTTGGTCATTATGCTACCGATTGTACTATTTCCAAGAATGAAAGTGATGAAGAGAAACAGGTTTCTAAGAGCAAGGATTCTAAAAAGTACAAGCATCACAGGAAGAACAAAGATGAGCACAACAATCACGGAAAGAGGTATTCTCACAAGCACAAGAAGAGTTTCTACCTAGACAAAGCAAGTAAGTGTTCTAGTAGTGATAGTGAAAGTTCTTCAAGTGATAGTGAAAATGAGATGTTGTTCATATCAAAAAAAGAGGAAGAACCGAAACATAGATTCATTATCATGAAATGTTTTAGATGTGGAAATTTTGGTCACCTTGAGGATGATTGCACAAATAATGAATTGGTTACTAGTATGTATGAGGATGCTTCAAAAAACTATAAGGAAGATGCATGTATGGTTTTTGAAAAGGGTAGCACCTCTAGTGATAAGAAATCTGTAAAAGACTCGATGATTCGGAAAGCAAACAAATAAAGGATCTTGAAAGTGAACTTAGTAGTGCTCTTAGTGCTTTGAAAAAGGAAAGAAAGAAGAATGCCAGACTCCAGGATAAGTTAGATGAATGTTGTATGGAAAGAGATGATCTTATAGAAAATCTTGATTTCTCTATAGCTAAGACTCAAGAACTCAAGGTTGAGTTAGAGTCCAAGGTTCTTAAATATAGTGAGTTGGAACATAAAATGGCTTCTTTGGAAGTGGAAACTAAAGAGTACAAGGATAAGCTGTACAGGTTTCAAGATAGCTCCAAAAGGGTTAAGTCTCTCATCAAAGGTCAAAGAAAACCAACAGATAAAACAGGCCTTGGTTTTGTTGAGCCGCACAAGGAACAAGTTGGGGAATCTAGCAAGAGATTTCAAAAGGAAGAGAGTTCTGATGAAGAAAGTACTTCAGATCATGAGTCCATGAGTGATAGATGCGCAGAAATAGAAAACAAAATTTAGATTGTGAAGAAGAAGTTTTCGGGACCCAAGAGGTCGAATAAAAGAAAATTTCACGATAGATGTTTTGCGTGTCACAAGTTTGGTCACATGGCTGTACATTGCATGGCTCAAGTGAAGAAAGTAAACGACAAATTCAGAAGTGCTAGTTTCTTTCGAGGGTATTGCTACTCTTGTCAACAGTTCGGGCACAAGGCAGTCTATTGCGAGATAAATAACAGGCTCGGCCAGAACAGGATTAATCAGAACAGGTTTGGGTAGAACTGGTGGATTCAAAGAATAGGTATGCCTAAAAGAAATAACATTGTTACTTGTTATAAGTGCAACAATGGAGGTCACACAGCTAGACAATGTAGAGCTGATCTTCCAAGGTACAAGAATAGGAACAGTGGTATGAACAGATCCAAGGATCAAGGCATGAACAAAAATAGGGATGAGAACAAGAACAAGAATAGTAACAAGAACAAGAAAATGGACAATGAGTTCAAGAGAAGGCCTGGCAAGGAAGTTATAGACACTGATGATGATCAGTGCCTAATGGGAGTTTTACTCCCACCCCTATTTTAATCACCTCATCAAGAGGTGGGGGAGGGACTAAGCTAAGAGGCTCATTCTTAGTCCCAAGCCCCAAAGGTGACCCTTTGCCATTGATGACAAAGGGGGAGAGATATGAGTAAGGGGGAGAGCTTCAAGTGAAGAGAAGAGCTTCAAGTCAGGGGGAGCAAAACCTCAAAGGCAGATTCTCAGTGTTAGCACAGCTGGTTTCAGTTTTGGCTCTTGAGATGTGTTTTCAGTAAAGGTTTGCCATCAATGACAAAGGGGGAGATTGTTGGCAATTTTGGGTACCTTGGGTACATTGCCTTTGCTCAAGTGTAGAAGTTGTCATTGATGTCAAGAAGCTCTTGAAGGAATTTGATTTAATGTCAGATTATTCAGAGCATGGACAGTGAGTTTCCAAGAAGATCATAGTAGCTCATTTGCAAAAGATCAAAGAAAAAGACAAGTTAGAAAAAGTATGCAGCAGGCTGGAAAAACTGTCATGATTTCGCGACATGTTAGAGGAGAGAGAAAGAGCTGGAAAAACTGTCATGATTTCGTGACATGTTAGAGGAGAGAGAAAGAGCTGGAAAAACTATCACGATTTCATGACATGTTGGAAGAGAGAGAAGAAGCAGAGAAAAAGTGTCACGATTTCGTGACATGTTGCAGGAGAAGGAGTCCGAAAGGAAAAGTGTCACGATTTCGTGACATGTTGCAGGAGAAGGAGTCCAAAAGGAAAAGTGTCATGATTTCATGACATAATGCAGAAGAGAGAGTCCGAAAGGAGTTGTCATGATTTCGTGACATAGATCGAAGAGAGAGAAAGTAGCAAGATAAAGTGTCATGATTTCGTGACATGCCGAAAAGAGAAGTGAGGACTAAGATTTCGCGACATGCTAGAACTCGAAGTGAGAACTGTCATGATTTCATGACATGCAGCAAAGGGAAGAGTCTGAAATGAGAAGCGTCGTGATTTCGTGACAGGCTACAAAGAAAGCGTACGGAAGCTGAAAGTGTCGTGATTTCATGACAAGATGAAGGAATAGCGTATGGATGCAGAAAGTGTCATGATTTCATGATAGGCAGAAAAGATAGCGCACGGATGCAGAAAGTGTCACGATTTCATGACAGGCAAAAAAGATAGCAGATGGCAGCAGAAGTGTCACGATTTCATGACAGAAACTAAAAGCATGTCTTCCATAGGTGAAGTGTCACGATTTCATGACAAAAGCAGAGAGGAAGGCTATGAAGACAAAAGCGTCATGATTTCGTGACATGTTCCAGTTTTACGGGCGTAAGGCAGAGAAGAGCTTAAGGCAGCGAAAGTGTCACGATTTCGTGACATGTTCTAGTTTCGTGGGTGTAAGGTAGAGAGAAGCTCAAGGCAGCGAAAGTGTCGCGATTTCGTGACATGTTCCATTTTTGCTAGTGCAAGCCAAGAAGAGGATAAGAAAGCGAGAAGTGTCACGATATCGCGACAAGAGCTTAGTCAAAGTCGTCAAAGGCTAAAGTGTCGCGATATCGCGACAAAAGCCAAAAGAAAGTGTACGGCTGCAAAGGTGTCGCGATATCGCGACATGTTGTAGTTTCGTGGCAGAAGCTACAGAAAAGTTGCAGAAGCAGTGAAGCCGACAAAGTTAAATTTGGGCCGACGACGATTAGGGTTTGCAGCCGACGTAGTTTAGGGTTGTGCAGCCGACTAAGATCAAGGTTTTGATCTTGAAAGTATCAGTATATAAGGAGGGATGTTTGGAGAGTTAAAGTATCGATTTTGGTGTGCGTTCGAAGAGCGGCGTTCGCAGACTGTGTGAAGAGAAGAAGTTCGATCGCCGAGAGCAGAGTGCATTCTGTCGAATCTTCCAAGTGAGAGAGATCGCAAGGAAGCAGAGTGCACGAAGACTATGCGGCTGTGATTGCGCAGAGGTGCAAAGGTCAAAGTTTGATCAAGTGCAGTTGTGATTGCGCAAAAAGAGTGAAGGACTGTGTTTTTGTGCAGACCAAAAAAAGAGGACAAAGACATTTGTGCCAGACCGAAGGACTGTGTTTGGTGCAGATCAGAGAAAGAGATCGAGGACATTTGTGCTAGACCGAAGGACTGTGTTTAGTGCAATTTCGAGGACCAGCTTTGGAGGTGATAGAGTTGAGGACAGAGGTCTCCAGCCAGAGCAGGGAAGACAGGTGTCTTCTATGGATAGAGTTCCATTTGCTAAGGGCAGAGGAGGCAGAGGTCTTCTAGAGGATCACCAGCTAGAACAGAGCTAGGGGATTGGTGTCTCCTTTGGGTTGGTGCCCATAAACATTGTAATCGGGAAAGGTATTCCCATATTTGATTTGATAAAATTTAGTGAAAGATTTTATCCGTGGAGTAGCCCGCATTGGGTGAACCACGTAAATTGTTGTGTCTCTATTGTGGATGGTGTTTTGTGCATTGCTTTGATTACTGCTATTGATATTGCTTTCTATACACTGCATAATATTGAATTGAAAGTTGATTTGAAGGAAAAAGTAAAAAGCGGTCTTATACTGTTCACCCCCCCTCTCAGTATAAGCTTGTGTTCTTCACTTTTTTCTTCAACATTGAGTGCTCAAATCCAAAAACAAAGAGAAGTTGCTTTTGCACCCACAGCCCAAGTAGGTATCTCGTATTTTTGCACCATATTGTACGTGCAACATGGTACAAAAATGGGCATCTGTAGACACCAAATCCTAGCCATTAATTCACACCTAACCATTTCATGCCTTTCCCGCCTTCAAAAGGCCCACTTTAGCCCTTTCCAACCACTTTTTGACCCCTTTGGACTTAATTTATATAATTTATATTTAATATAATATTTTATTATTATATTTTAATATATTTATTATAAACTACATATATTTAAACCCAATTAACCTCAACCATTAGATTTAATCTAATCTCAACCATCCATATTCATCAATCCATGTCATATTTAAAGTATAAATATCAGCCTTAGGATTTGATTTAATCTTAGCCACACGATCAAAAGTGTTAAGCTAAAACCCTAAGAAAACCCTAGACTAGATTATAAATAAGGGTATTTGTAAATGATCAACCCCTGGAATGTTCTCGCCCTTGGAGAGATTATTGAAGAAGCCCATGTGAAGCATAATGTTGTAGAGCCATTGAAGATTCAAACCCTATCTTGCTATAGGAATTTCATCATTCCAACCATTCCATATCCATCCTCCATTGCCATCATAATCCTCCATCATATTCTATCACCGTTTTCATACCCTACTCGTTGCTTTCCTCACATTCACATAATCTAATGTTGCAGATCCAACCCTAACCTGTAGGCTCACTACAGAGCTTGCCATTTCGTTAGTGCCCACCAGAGCTTGCCAAGCTCAATGTAGAGCCTTCCAGGCACCCACCAAAGCCTACCATATCACATGCTTGCTCTATATCCTACCCAAGCTCATGCCAAATCCTGTCGTAATCATCAAATGTGATTCAGAGTCTGCTACATCAAGTCAAAAGGTACTGTTGGAGCATCCTGCCACCGAATATGCAACAAATCAACAAAGCATCAAGTCCAGCAAGATCTACATGTTTTATTCATTTTTGGATAGCTACTAAATTTGGAGTGGCCCAAAATTGGATACCAAAGCCCATTCAATATGTTGGGAGCAGAACACACTGAAGATCTCAAATATGTGTAGCTAGGGTTTTGGAGAACCCTGGCATTTTTTTGTAATATTTGTATAAAAAATAACTCTGTTGGATAGAATAGTTGTAACAAGGATTTTCTCAGCTCGCCCTTTATTATTGAATAAAATTATATCTTGTGCAATTATTGTCTATCTTGAGTTATTTACTTTTATATCTGCATAGTGTCATGTTTTTAGCTCTACAGGGTGCAATGAAAAAAATGCTCGAGGAGGTAAAGAAAGTGAAAATAGTGCCATGTGAGGGTATAGTCAGGTTGTATTGCGTGTGGGATAAAGGTGTGTAGCCTAAGGAGGCTAATAAAAAGTTTTTAGCTCCAAGGGCAAGTGTAGAAGAGGTTTCCAAGGAGGCAATGCAAAAAAAAGGTGCCCAAGGATGAAATAAAACAGAAAAGTAGTGGGGAAAGGAAGGGAAATAGATGGGGATTCAATGGTGGGGTAAAGGTGATGGAAGGATAAAGGAGGGTAAGATGGAGGGAAGGAAGATAGGGGGGGATAGTGCATCCATGAAAAAGAGCAGACCCAGATAGGGAGGAACAATAATTTAACTATAAAAAAAAGGTAAAAAAAAAGTGTGTAGCCTAAGGAGGCTGGTGAAAAGTGCATAGCCCAAAGGGGTAAGTGTAAAATATGTGTGCCCAAGGGGAAAATGTAAAAAATGGGTTCCTAAGGAGGCGAGTGTAAAAAAAAGGAAAAAAATATAATTTGAAGGTACATCTAGGTCTGAAAAGTGTCATGGTGCATTGAGTAATGTGGAGAAGGTGGTAGAAAGAGAAAATAAATAGTAAGAGGTGCACTACTAAAAGTTAGAGGTTTCAAGGTTTACGAAGATGGAATAGCTTGAGGCTATAGAGCAATATTGAGAGATATAGTAATGATGATGATCTAATAGTGAGGCTAGATCAGTGGAGCCCAGAGAGAGATAGGTTTATAATGAAGTAAGATGGCTTGTGATGCCATATGGAGAGATTACAAGCTAAGCACATGTAAGAGAATAAGGAAATAGAGTGCTTGAGGAGAGAGCACACAAAGTTGTGCAATCAGATATGGCAACTATAGGCAGAGATATTATGAATGAAAAGGGATAAGAGCTAGGGTTAAGATAGAGTATGAAGTGCATGGGTGACCTAGTTTCACAAGGGGATAGGGTCACAAACTATTGGGGGGATAGGAATGATGATATGCTAGAGGTAAAATGGATGAAAGGGGATACACTAAGGAGAAGGTGAGGGATGGGGTGAATTAAAAAGTGGGTTCATATTGATATATAATAAACATAATTAAATAAATAAATAAATAATAGATGATATGTATTAGCGTAGGATAAAGGATAATGGATGCAAATAAGTATGTGTTGGATAATTATGATAATAGGATAACATATATAAGAAGAAAAATGGATAGGTAATGGATAATGAAAAGTGCTTACCTCATTAATAAAGAATATTTTCCAACATGCATGAGGGTATGTAATGTCCATGGAAAAGAGGGAGAAGAAGGAGAAGTTAATATCTGTGGGAGATTTTGTGAGATTAAAATATCCTAGTACTTCTCTCAAGTGGTGAGGTGACCATGCAAATACCATTAGAATTAGAGATCCCTTGAGACATATCAAAATTTCCTAGAACCAGTATGTATGTAGTGAATTCATTAACCAAATTTTGAATAGGTTTAGAGTTAATCAATCATAGTCCTAATAAAAAATATTAAAATCATTGTGAAGGTATAATACCCTCCTAGTTAGGTATCTACAGCCCTAGTGGATATACCACACATTCCATCAATATTGTTCCACTACTGGCTAGGCATGGAGTCATCTAATACGCCCAAGGATTCAAGCTTTATTATTATTTTTTATTATTTTCATCATTTATTCTCCTTTATTTTATTTTTTTTTCTTTTTTATTAAAGAGCACGAACCCTTGGGTTTTGGACCACTGAAGGATGAATGATGAGATAATATAGGTATTAGGACTAATCATGATGTCATACTTTCCTAATTGAAAATAATATTAATTATGTGTATAGTGTGTGGGCTCTAGGTTGTCTCGGTAGGTCATGAAGAGAGGCTCCAAATCATCATGGATTTGAATGGGATGTATATGCACTTGATGAGGCTACTAAGTATGACTAAGTTACGGAAAGGTCTATACGATACTAAGAAAGGGATAAGAGGAAGATAAGGGATGCAAGAAGAAATGGGATTATGAAAGACATGTACATACCCTTGCATACAAAAGGAAAGGTGAATGGTTAATGAGATAAGCACCTTCCATGCATAAAAAAGGGGGTGGTGAAATGTAGCAATAGGCATATATTTATCAATAGTAGAGAGAAGGAAAAGGTATGTACAAGGATTTTAGTGGATATTATATATATATATATATATATATATTACCTAGATAGTGGAGGAGAAAGGAGTGGGAAGGGTGAAATTAAGGAACAATGGGATGAGTGACATGATCGATAATAAATTTATAGGGATGAAGTGGAACTTGAGTGATATGATCAAGGTGTACAAGATGGATGAGGTTGATTGGAAGGGAATAAAGTGAAGCTAGATGTCATAGAGGATAATTGCATGGATTTTGGAGAGAAAATTGTATTATGAGCAAGATGACAAGAATAAGGACAAGAATATAGGGGATACAAAGGAAAGATATAGGATGAATAGTAGAGATGTGAGCATTGGGCCATGTTTGGGTCAAGGGATAGAAAAAAGGATGTTGGGATAAGAGGTGGCAAAGAAGGTGTAGAAAGAAAATATATCAGAGATGGTGTAGGAAGAAGTGATGGTAGAAAAGGTGTTGGAAGAATCGAGGTTATAGGATGTGTAGGAAGAAAAGGTAGAAAAGAAGGGATTGGAAGAAGAGGGGGAGACATGAGGTGGATCAGCATAGGGATGTGTTCATGTGCTTTTTGTGATAACATGGGGGGAATATAGTTGGAGGTATCTGATGCATTAATCCTAAACATGAGTGCTTAAGACAATTTAGCATAGGAGGGGAAGGATAATTATGAGGTGGAGATGGGGTATGTGGCTAGGTAGGAGGTTGCTTAAGACAAATTGGAGGGATGTTATATAAGATATTAGGGGAAAGAAAAGAGCTAAGGAAAACTTGAGGAGACTCGATTGTCAAAGTTTGATGGGATTAAGGATCAAAAGTGATAGAAGTTTCAAGTTACCTAGACACAAAATTGGTATGGGTGGTTGTAGGATTGAAGGGAACAATGGAATCAATGGTTAAAGGGAAATCATGTGGTTGACCAAAATTATAGGTTAATTTAAAGTGAGGAGAGGGTGAAAAATATTCGATAGCGTTATGGGAGGATGTTAACATGGGGTGGTTTGTAAGGGGAGGTAGTGGTGAAGGTGAGGTATTCATCTCCTCATAATTCTCTTAATGGATGGTAAGAGCTTTTGTGAAGGAGGTAAGGAAAGGTGTGAGTGAAAGGATATGGTGGGGGAAAAGGGAAATAATGCGACCATGGAAAATAGCAGACCCAGATAGGTAGGGACCACATAAGCACTATTTTCAAAAAGGAAAAAAGGGAAACAAAATATGTGTTGCCTAAGGAGGCAAGTGAAAAGTACATAGCCCAAGGGAGCGAGTGTAAAATGGGTACCCAAGGAGGAAATTTGAAAAATAAAATGCATAAGGAGACAATGTGAAAAGGGTGCCTAAGGAGGCAATGTGAAAAATGTAACACCCAAGGAGTTGAGAAAAGCGTAAAATAGTGCAATGTTGAGTGATAACCAAGTTTGAAAGGTACCATGGTGCATTGAGTCAAAGCATAAGAAGAAGGGGTGTTGGATAAAATGGTGGTTTTTTGGAATAGAGAAGAAGTGGAGGGTATGGTGATTAGGGATTGGACATGGGCGAGGGTAAGTTTAAGATAATGAGTTAATTTTTTGGTAAGAGTGATTATAGGGTTAGGTGGTAATGGTTTAGGAGATATGGTGAGAATGAGGATTGGTATTTGTTGAGTGTCAATAGATGATTGGGAGGAGGGTGACAAAGAGTTGATAGGATTTGAGGCGGATGTCAACATGGATTAGGTCGTAGTGGGAGGTGATGATAAAGGTGGTGTAGGATATGAATGGATGAGGTGTAGTGATGCTTGCTTAGGAATAGGAATGGAGGGTGATAGGGTATCCAAAGATGATAATGAGTCATTTTGGGATGATGATATAGTGGTGGAGGAATATTGAATGGAAGTGGGTATGGTCGATGTTGGAGTGATGGTAGAAATAGGTGATTGATTGGTGGAGGTAGAGGGATTATGTGTAGATGGTGCCTAAAAACTAGTACTTGGGTTAGGGGTAGGTAAGAAGGCTTGGATTGGTTGTGTATAAATTTGTCTAACAGTAGGATTTTGGTAGCCTATACCTATAGTTTGAACTTCAAGCATAGTAATATGACTAATAAGTCATTGCATTTTATCATATGAAGATGACTGTAATATAGGTGGGGTAGTATTGGGGGGTGTAGAGGTGTAATTGGGAAGTTGAGAGGTATAAGTGAGGTGTTGACGAGAGGAGGTGTAAGTTTGAGGTTGGGAAAAGAAGGTCTGGGTATTGGGTTGAGGTGGTAATGTTGTGAAGGGTAAGGGGTATAAGATGGATATTGAAGATAATATTGAAAGACATCATGAGGTGGCTAGAAAGAGGGAGTTGGGTATGAAGTGTTTGGTTGTGGTTGGGGAGGAGATCAAGGGACCTATGAAGGGTAGGGTTGGGGGATTTGGAAGGGTTTAGGTTTATGTTGAGTATATGTGGGTAGGGTTTAACGATTAGGTTGAGAGGGTTTTTTAGGCCATTGGTAATATTGGGATGGTTTTTTGGGGAATTCTTGGTATTGTGCATAAGGAGGTTGAATGGTAGGGTTGGAATGGGATTGTTGCAGTAGGATAATTTTTTGGTTTTGGAATTGGGGTGAATGTATGTGTTGTTGAGTAAAGGTAGGGGCTTGATAAGGAATAGGAGGATTAGACGGTATTTTTATTTGATGTGGTGGTTTGATGTGGGGAGCATTATATCAGGATAGGGTATTGAGACTATTGGATGATTGAGAGATCAGGGTTGAAATAGATTTAGTTGCAGTTGGAGGAATAGGAATGTGAATACCATATTGGTTGGTTGGCTTATGGTATGCCATGGTGTAGGGTGGGGTAGTGGCAATATTAGATTAGGGGGGATGTTTGAAAGATAATGGTTGAGAGGGTCCAACATTGGTAACCACAAAGGTCATGGTAGATGGAGAGGTAATGGAATGGGTGACTATATTAATTTGGGGTTGAGAAGTTTTTTTGGAATGGGGATGGTACAAAAGTAGGAGGTTGGGTAAGGTTTTGAGTGGTATGATAATCGATGAGGGGTTGGGATGAGAGGTTAGGAATGGTGGATGATGTTTTAGTAGTCTATGGTGGGTAGGCTTAAAGATCAATAATGGCTATGTGTTAAGACCATAGAACAAACAAAATGGTCAAAAATTAGTCACACAAAATGTTAGATTAGTAAGTCGTGATCCTAAATGGGTAACATTATTCACAAATAACAAGAAATTATATATATAAGTATATATATAAATATATATATGTACAAAATTGGAAATCAACCACACCAAGCAATTATATATAAACACTCAAATATGTATATAAATAGGATTTTATGCGTGTTTGATGTAAAATCCTCCCCTAGACTACAAAGGATGGTGTCAAAGTGATTTCTATGTAAAGGTGTGTTGGCACCTTACCACTCTATCAAATGGAAAAATACTAATGACTAGAAAATCCTCCTAGGATTGATGGTAGGTATGAGGTAGCCTAAGGGGACAAAAATACCTCTACAAGAGAGTTCACATTGTCTAAGTCTTGCTACTTGCCTAAATAGGCTTTTGCTTCACTCTCAGTCAAGCTCAGATAAAAATGATAGTTGTGCTCCACCAATTATTAAGCCTCGCGGCTAAAGGTAATATAAACTAATGATTACCCCAAGCTATTCCCAAGGGTAACCAGCCTCCCAATGATGAAATCCAAGAGACTATCATACTAACTATGGCTTTCTAGGGCTCTTGATGGTTGGTGGTGAAATCCAACATCACCATGGAGGTTATCTTCATACTAAAATGTATGTATATAGTGGAGTGTAGAAGAAGATTGTAAAAGTGTGTGTGAAATCTATTCTACACAAAAAACAAACAAAATCTCTATGCTAAAGCTATGACTGATGCTAATATAATAACTTTGCAACTAAAATATAAATATTTTATCAAAATTAAGCTATACCAAGAAGGTTTTCTATAGGGAGATGGTAGGCTCAAGACCATCAAAAAATATATAGTTCAAAAAAAAGTATAATAAAATATGTAATGGGTAAGACCACCTTCTATGAGGTGGTACGGCAAGACCATATCTAGGGAGGTGGTAAAGTTGAAAGTATACAAAAACAAGCAAAAGGAAAAACCACCTTTAGGAAGGCAATGGGGCAAGACCGTATCTGGTGAGACGATAAAGAAAAAAGTGAGAAAAAAGTAGTAGCGGGAAAGAGCACCTTTGGGGAAGTAGTAAATGCAAGACTATATCTAGGGAGGTGGTATAGGCAAGATCGTCTTTGAAATGTGTATTGTTTTGGCACTTTGAGGGGTCAAACGGTGTTATAATTGGACATATCATATATCATTGGAAATATCTTTTCAAGCTCTATATAATGGTATAGATTTTGGGAGGAATAGTGATTATTTTATAGGAAAAATAAGGTAATAATAAATACCACCTTTGAGGAGGCGATACAACAAGACCGTATCTGGAGAGGCGATAAAGCAACAAGCAATGAAGACATCAAATAGATCAAGTAGGAAAGCAATATGTAAGACCACATTGGGGGAGGCAATAGACTCAAGATCATCTCTATGGAGGTGGTTGTATTTCAGAACACAAAAAACAAATTATATATTATAAAGTAGTGATAGAGTACAATACCGCCCTTGAGTAGATGGTTTTACATGGAATAGAGATAGTCCCGCTAAATTGAATGGTCTATCTATCAAATAAGTTAAATAAAGTGATTTAGGCTAATTACTACTACTAAAAGGTCTATTTACAGCAAAAATTGAAAACCTAAACTAAAAAGAAAGAAAAATTAACTAAACCAAACTCATTTGACACTACAAAATGAATAGAAGTGCTAAAAAGTAAAATATGGAACTAAAGCTTACTATTCTAGCTAAAGAAAAGTAAAATAAAAATGAATTAATGTGTGTGTGAGAGAGAGGCCCATGGGGGTAAGTTGAACTAAGGAAGACTAAGAAGGCTAGTGTGTGTGTGTGAAAAGAAATCCCAAGAGGGTAAGCTAAACTAAATGTGTGTGTAAAATAAGCCTAAGGAGGTAAGCTAAGCTAGGAAGCCTAAGGAGGGTTGTGCGTGTATGAAAATAAGAGCCCAAGGAGGCTTGTAGATTGTGTAAAAATAAATCCCAAGGGGGAAAAAGCTAAACTAAATGCCTAAGGAGGATTATGTGTGTATAAAAGAGCCTAAGAGGACAAACTATGCTAAAAGGGAAGTAGCCTAAGGAGGCTAACTATGTTAATAGGAAATATCCTAGGGATAAACTATGCTAGATAGGTATGTGAAATGAACCTAAAGAAATAATCTAAGCTAAAATAAATGCGAAGGAATATTATGTGTGGAAAGAGGAGCCCAAATTATGCTGTCAAACAAGGTTGGGAGAAAAGAATGAGGAATTACTTGGAAGTCTACATGGGGTTTTGCAAGTCTGTATATCTGGGGAAAAATCGTCTCTACCCAAGCAGTATAGTAGTGTGAGACCATCTCTACCCAAGTGGTCTCAACCGTTACCTACAAAACAACTAAAATATGATAGCAGTTAACAAAAATATGCAACTATGGTAAAAAATTAGTAGTAAATTGCATAAAACGGAGACTACACTTTACTTTTATGACTGATATAAAGTGGAATAAAGCAAAAATAAAGTGCAAGTTAAGGGAATGGTCCCACTGAGCGTACCATTTTGTGAGGATGAAAATCCACCATAAACAACGAAACACAAGTCAAATAGAGAGTAATTTATATAATTATTTTATTACAAATATATGCTTTTACAATACAAAACTGAACTCTTTATCTTTTATAATTATAAATTAACCCAAAAGGGCTTTTACAATAAGAATGGTGTTCTTGCTTCTATCCCATAATAGTTGTGATCAAGAGAATATCGTGAGGGCATGTATGAGGGTGTAGGATATTCCAAGGGTTGTTATAAACATGTGAACAACCTGCAAACAACCAACAAGAAAGGTATTAATAGCTAAATAGTCCCACCTAAGTTGAGTCTTAGTCCATATAACATAAAAACCATAGTGAATCAAAATAAACTACTGTTAAATGATGCTAGAATGCATAAAATACAAAATTTATACCTGTTATAGCACGTGACAGTTACGAGAAATGATGTTGTTGTTATTGTTTTTTTTGTAATAGAGGTGAGACTATCTCTAGGGATGTAGTAAGAAGGGGTTGTGACTGTATCAAGGGATGTGGTCTTGAGACTTTGACTGTAAACTAAAAATAATATACTCAAGATCTCATAAACACTTGAAATGGAGTCAAGAAGACATTGAGATAGTGTTAGAGGGTGCGTAGGATGGTAGGTAGGCTAAGGCAAGTGTTGGGGTATGATTTTGGTAGCATGTACTTAGCTCAAAATGGGATCTCCTTACCTTGGCCATGGCCATGGGTATTTATAGAAATTTTTGGGGTTGTGTGAGTGGGATGCCACATAGGCTCCACTTGGTCTCCACATGGGAAAGGTAGGTGGGGAAGGGTATAGATAAGTATGAGGTGGAAGGGATATGGGAAGGGTTATTAAATTATTTTAGGAGTGACAATCCTAGGGGTATGGGAAACTAATATTAAATTAGTTTCCCAAGGGCATAGGGGATTGTGACAAGTATTTTTAAATTGGCAAAATGATGAGGTGTAAGGGTAGGGAGTTGGCATATTAAATGGCTTTGGGGGAGGTGTCCTAGGGGGATGGGAAACTAATTTTTAATTAGTTTCCCATGGGACATGGGGGAATGGGAAAGTATTTAAAAATTGCAAACATGATGAGGTGGCTTGTCCTTGGGCCAAGTGGAGTAAATATAGATTTTGACTTGGCATAATTTTTAATTTTAAATTACCTTTTATGGCATGGGGAGGGGGTACATGTGAGGTGGCATATTAATGTGGGGATTTTTAAATTTTAAAAAGGGGTATATTCTCTAGGCTTCTAGATATTTTCTATTAAATGCCATGCCTAGAACATTGTTAAATCCTAATTAAGGGGCCTTAATAATGTGGTTAATTTACATTATGATTATTTTATTAATTTTACCATTTTCTATGTAGGAGGGGTCATGATAGTGATATTAATTATATTTAATTAGCATAATTTAAGTTTAATTAATTACTAATGGCATATGGAGAAGATTAGGGATTATTATTATTTTATTTTGGTGTTTTTATAATGTTTTTGTTATTTTTGTAAGTGTAGGGATTATTTCAAAATTTGATTAATTATTATTTATAGTGTGTTTCTAAGGTTTTGGTGGGAGATGTTAGGGGATTTTAAATATTTGTGGATTAATTATATTTTTATAAGGTGTCAAAAAGATATATTTGGGTGTATTAATTTATAATTTATTATGTTATCAAAAATGTCAATTTTTGATGTCTACAGTAAGGGTTTTAGCATAAATTCTATGGTGCTTAACTGAAGAGGATGATTCACCATGAGCAATTAAGGTTGAGTCATTCACCTGGATCTGATCATGGATTTCTTGATGATATTGCAAATACAATGATATGTCCCATTCCATATCATTGAGGAATCTTATCTAGGAGTTCCATATCTACCACCAAGATTTCTCCTCATTGGGTAATCTTATTTGAAGAGATAGTTCTCCCTTCAAGGACCTATTATTTGATAATCCCACTTAAGGTCCACCACCATACCACTCGTACAACGACCTAGATGAAATAATTCATACCACCCCTTATTACTTGTTTTGACTTATTTTATCAAAAAATGATCGTTCACAAATCATATTGGTTGCATACCCACAAATCCAATAGTATCGGGTGTCTTAGTTTTCTTATCATCTTCATGGATGATTAACTTCAAAGGCTCACTTAAAATTTTCTTATCATCCTCACTGATGATTAGGGTTTAACCTAGTCTTTCTAAATTTTTAACCTTAAACTTTAGGGCTTTCCCTAATTTCTTAAGAAAGGAAAATGTCAAAGTAGACTATCATGCAATATCATCAACACTATTTGATCTTGAAAATTCTCTGAAATCCTTTTAAAATTGAATTAATAAAAACATAGTTTATTCAACACAAAATACTCAATAAAATAAATCAGAACATACTTTATTCAAAGTAATATAAAATACTCAATTCAAAATAAAATACTTTATTTCAAATACAATACTTTATTCAACATGTAGTACTTTTATCAATACAAACTACTTTATTCAGCATAAAATTAATTATAAGGCTCTATAATTTTATTTCGAACACTAGAAGAACCAATATACAATTCCGATCAGTCATGTCAAAATAAACTATATTTAATAAAAACTAAATTCAATTAAGCAAAAAATCCTTTCCTAATAATTAAATTTATACATTCATAATTAAATAGATGTCTAATCAATCAAAAACATATTATTCGAAAGCTCCCTTAAGATATTGTGATTCACAAATAGTGCATTAACCTAGAGAGAATACTTTAGGATTTAGGTTTAGGCTTTCTTATCATTATGACCATGATTAAGAACAACTTTAATTGTAATGTTCTATCCTTAAACTCCAATGTTCTCCTATATTAATTTCTAATGAAGGATAATACCTAGCTTTGAAAGTGTATTTTTAAAATAAAATACCATTTGAAAACTATATCAATCTTAAAATAGAGTATTAAAAGTAATACTTTATTATAGAATACAGTTCATGAAATAATTAACAATAAATTCTTGAATAATCAATTAAAAACAATTAAGGAAAATCACATATACTTTTGAAAATAATGACTGTAGAATTTTACCCAACTAAAGTAAAACCAAATAATTAAAAATATCATCTAATACAGTTAAAAGTAAAAATTTTATCTATTTATTAACTACTTTTCGTGATATCACAAGGTCTTACATAATTCATTCAAAGGAAGATGAATATTTATTTAATAACCAAAACACTATCCAAACTTTAAAGAGGGAATATTGCATCTTTCGTTAGCAAAGTATTTTCATTTACCTATGCATCTACACTTATCTTCTATGTTTTTAGAAAACACACATCAACCCTCATTAACACATACAAAGCTTCTGCCAATCAACAATATTTGATTCTTCTTCGGCTAGATTTATATACAAAATAATCAACATAACACTTATCTAGCACATAATAATAACTTTAGTATGAACTAATCCATAAATTTTAACTAATGTTTTCCATGCTTACTAAACTCGGTAGTTTGTAATTATAGTTACCTTCTTGAAAGAAGCATAATTTATCAAATTCTTATTTTATTAGAAAATATAGTCTAAGTAATATGAGGCTAGTATAAAAGTAACCAACTTATACGTTCTCCCTAATATTGATTAGGATATATTAATATAAAGGTAATATTGCTTATACACCACGACCACAAACTCAAGGTAATGGAACTTTTGCAAAACTTGAATGCTCCTACGATACACGATGCCACCTACCTATTCATCAGTACTCAAAATATTATGACCCCATGCCTTGAGTCTTGGGCTCATTTAAGATGGTATCAGAGTGGATTATATGTAATTAAACCAATATCTAAACTTTTCTAAGTTTTACTAGCATGCACAACACCACCTATACTTTCATAGTTTTAAATTGAAATTGATTTTCACACATTATTGGAAAACATTCATAAATAAAAAACAATGATTCATAACATATCTAAGCTACACAGATATGTGAATAATGCTTTTCAAGGAATACATAGATGAATGAATAACACTTTTCAGTGCATACACAGATGAATGAATAATACTTTTCAATGCATACATAGATGAGTGAATAACACTTCTTAATGCATATGTAGATGGATGAATAACACTTTTCAATACATATGCAGATGGGTGAATAACACTTTACAATACATACAAATATGGTTGAATAATGTACCCCTTTACATATTTCAATCAGGCAAATATGTGATTAGAAAACTTCAATATATGACATATCTCATCCACACCAAGCATATTTCAATGATATGTTTCAGTCACATAGATTTGCAGATATATGATTATTAGAACATGTTTCAACCATGCAATACCAATAATGTACTTCAGTTAAATTTTAGCTACTTAGATAAGTAACAACTTACTTCAATATATAGCATATCTCAGCCACACGAAAATATAAACAACATACTTCAATACATAACATTGTGCTATCATGTAAATATGTAAATAACATATATCATTATACAACGTATTTCAACCACATCCTAGCCTTGCAGATATGTGAATGGATTTATTGGTTTAATTCATTCGGTGAACACTTAATAGGTAAGAATATTTTATCATATGCTCCATAATAATTCTTACCTGCTATAAGGTAAGACAAATCCTATAAACCAAGTGCAACATGTTGAATAAAATAACATACAAAAAGCACACTAAAATTACTTCAAAGGAATATCTATCTATCTATATATATATATATTGTAGACACCTAAAATGCATCATGTTTAGGATACTACTCATATGGGCACATTTGAAGACCATATGAATCATATTGGACATTTCCAAGAGCTAGTAGTGGTCATAACCACTCAAAAAGAGCAATTCTAACCCATACAGGCTTAGCTGCTCTCAAGCGAAGCGACCACAACATCTGGCCACTGAAGTTGATAGCGGTCACACCTAGTTGTTGCTCTAAATAATAGCTAGCACTATGCACAGTCTAGCCTTTTCATCATCAGACGAGGATTTGAGGTTGGTAGCATTTCCTATTTTTTTATCTTTCTCTATATTTGCAACTTATTTTTAGAAAATAACAAGGAAATATAAGAAAATATGGAATAAAAATGCATTTGAAGCTTCCTAGTTTTTTTTTATCTTTCCTCTAGACTCTGCTAGGAACAACGGGCTTCTATTTTCAAGGTTTGCCCTAGTATCCAGCGTTCTAGGATTTTGTGTGTTCAAGCTTGCTTGCATGTGGCCCAGCTAGAGGCCATTACATCATAAAATAGGAATTGCAACAAAGTCATTTAGATCAGTTAGAGACGCATTTTATGAAATCAAACATTCTTTTTAGGCATGTAGGGAAACAATCATGAATTCTCTTTGATGCATAGCTTTTCATTATAAAAATCTAAAAAGAACCCCACACATCATGTATTAGTTTAACATCAGTGGCATTGGGCTCTCACATCTAACCCATTAATTGAGGCCAACAGTGGATATCACTACCACTTGGTTGGCTCACTTGAAAGAGTATCATCAGGACCTATCTGTGGCTAAGGTCGACCCAAGAATTGTCCATACCATGAAAAATAGCATGTATTCCTCCTTGAGGGGTGTATCACTATACACGGGGTGTTGGGTGAGGGTTGGTAGTACCTATGATACCTCATCGAGTATGGACTTCACGACCATATTCGTCTTGTGTGAGTATATAGGTGAAATCCCTTTAACAATTTAAGTATGTCATCCAACGAAATGTAAAATACATGACACAAGGTCTTCTTTATATACAATGTATAAAAACACACAAAATAGATTAGGGAATACACATTAATCCTTAAATGATATAAATATTTGTTTTCTTTGTTTGTATGGTTTGAAATTAACATAAGAAGATAATTCATAGTTCATTATGGCATACACACAAAGCAACCACCCTCGGTCCAACACCAAGGTGGAAAGTGATTCTTCACACACTCACCATCATAATGGCATTGAGCTGCCTACCCATAGTGTCACTGGATGAAGTTTAGCAAGTATTAGGGATGACAAATCAACCCTTGGGGGGAATCATCGAGAAAACCTACTGAGAGAGCCATATCCTAGTTCCTCTCATAGTAGACATGTTTAGGCCTCAAGGCCTTCATCATCACATAGACGTAAGGAGGTCTTGTTGAGTGGTGATTTTTCCCAAGTGCAAAACCATACTCACAGTTAGGATTTCCATAGAAAATCCTCTCTTGCAAAGAAGTATAAACTTCTCCAAGGTTCCTTTTACTTTAATGTGTGCATGTATGCTTTTCAAATGAGTGCATGAAATACCTTAGTGCTCTGCAAAACAATTGTTAACAAGGGGCCTGTGCTAGGGTTGCTTCAGTATAAGATGCTATTATTGTTCATGAAACTTGCAAGGAAAATCAATGTGATTGGCCCTCCTATGACCACAATGTAGAAATGAAATTATTTTTATCTTGATGGTTTTAGGTAGATTTCCTCTTCCTTTTTTAGGCAAATTTAAACCAAATTTATCCTTTATTAACCTTGCTTTAGACAATAAATGAAATATTAAACCTACTTACAAAATGTAAATCTAAAAATGATGCCATAATTCCTTTATGTTGCTTCATACATGAAAAAGGAATGATTTTGGATGATTAGCTTTGTAGCTCTAATAGCCTTCAATATGCCTGATAACTAACTATCTTTAATGAAATTGGGTTTCCATAAAGAGAGTTAGTTGATTGCTTGAACATGTTCTATCAAGTGCCCCCTTTCAATGAAACTATAATTTTCATGAAGGAAGTCACTTTAGTGCTTTTAATGTAATGGTCTATGAGCAGCCAAGTGAATTACCTCTTGTTCATTACATTGTAATTTTCATAGAAAGGAATAAATTTACTGCATGAAAAGGAAAACAAAATTCAACATGTAAAACTATGCAACAAATTGAAACTATGAAATTCCTTTTAAGCTTACAAATTTCAAATGATTTGGAACTTCGAAAATTCTCAAGAAGAGAACCAAAATTGCTCTGATTGAAATTTTAGAGCTTATTATTTGAAACCCTAAATTTATTTTTGGGTTTTTTGTATTTTCTATTTTTTTTTAATTTTATTTTGAAACATTAAAAAATGAAAGGATAGGGTTAGAGAAGATAATAAAACTGAAATGAAATGACAAATGCAACTCTGAAATTCACCAGATCCTATAAATGTTAACATTATGTATAAACCAACTTTAACCGGATCCATTTTCATGCAATCTCGTATTTTAATTTTGGTGCAATATTCTAGGGAAATAAGCAATATATTAAAAACAACATGTGAGTCCACCATTTACATGCATGAAAACTCCAAATATTTATAACATATTGTATAATAAATATTTTTCATAAAGCTCAAAAATACAAAATATCCACCCTAAATGGCATCCATGTGAAAATATAGGCCCAACAAAGTGGAAGAAAATCTCCAAAAACAACCCAGTGTTAGCATACCGCTCCATCTGCCATCTATTTCTCAAATTTTCCAACCTTGCTTTCTTCCTTTGCATGGGTCTTTAAAGCTTTCAAATCACTCTTCTCCCTTATCTCTTTTCCTTCGTAACCCCTCGTAACTTGCATGCACTACTCTTTAAATAATATTTTCCCAGCAATGATATTCCTCTCATCTGAATTCTTGTCTTATCTCTTACCATATAGATAAGCGAAACATATGAAGATTTCATTTAATGTACTATAGGATAAAATAAAATATTATAATAATTTCCTATATGAATTTTGGTTGGGAACCTTGGTCACATGATTTATTGAAGGTCACATGATTTATTGAAACCGTCCACCGTTCCTGATAGATTACTTCGGTCAATCATTTTCTGTTTCAAGTCTTAATGCCTTGAGAGATGTAGTTCCCCTTTGTTGCATTCCATAACGCTTCCTTTGATGATTTCCATAACGTTGCCTACCTCAATATTCACTTGGGAGCACTTCTCTTCCATGGTCACTATGTTACTATCATTATCATTGTTGAAGAGGTCTCTAACTCAGCCTTCAACTGGATTAAGGGCATCATTATCAAACTCCATTTCTTGAAATAACTCTACCAAGCTTGTCAGAATGTTTCTATCAAAAGATGATCATTGAAGGATGTATATCCAATGGCTTCGATGAATATTCTATCAATTTAAATCCACCCAACGATTAGCATCTGTATTACATCATGCTTGATATCATTTGAATACACACCATTTACATTAGCATTATCCATTCACCCATGACCCTCTAAATCATCCACATCCGCTATCAATCTATCACCAATGCCTACCTGTGACATCACTGGTGCCTTCAAACTTATCTTTGAATCGATCATAGAACCCCAGCTCCAGACATCACCATTTTCACCAAGAAACTATGTTATCAATCATATAGTAGGTATACCTCTCCTTGTATAAGCTTTATACCAATAAGCCTAATGAAATTCACTTCATGTTACCAATATCGGCTATGTTATCGATTACCATTCGAATCGTGATTCTTCTACTCTCCTTTTGGGTTTGAATCCACATCATCTGCTATTATCTGGCTCGAAGCAAATACATATACCACATCCTTATCCACATCATCATCATCTAGGTTGTGTGACTAGGTCTCTAGTAAAAATTGCATCTAGAATTTTGATTTCTTGTCTTGCATACTTAGTTTTATAATGTCATCATATCCAGCTATGTCATTGAAGCTGCTACCATGCCTGATAATACATGTTAATATACCATATTTACGCATGATATATTAGGTTTTAGTGTCAGGTCTATTGTAAACTGCCACTAGTTTTAGATTTGAATCCGTCAAAGATGTCTTTGGTGATAACTCTCTCGAACACCCCTGAATGATGCTCGTCGGTTTCCAATCAGCATCTGACACTCTCCAAGCCTATGACTACTCTCCTTCCTCAAAGTTGATATGCAGGATGACTTCAACCCATGTTGTGTGTTCATTCGGTTATCCAGATTATCGATTATATAAGGTATCATATCTATTTACTATCCATATTATTAGTGAGATGAACCAAGTAATGAAAGTCCTCGAACAAGTAATCTGGTCATTCATCGTGTAAGATTTATATCATCAAATTCAGATGAGGTCCACATCCACATGTTTATCGGTTTCTCTGCCATGCAACCATTCCAAGGAGAAAGTTTCCTTGTCATCCTCGCTTGCAACTATCCTTTCACTATCCCAAAGTTGATCCATGCCAATGTCATCTCCTATGTTGAAGCGGAGAATGGGGCCTCCTTTTATTTCATCCATTGCATCTCGATCGTGGTCTTTATTCCTATATAAACCCAAATCTTTGATATTTCAACTGGGTGCTACGACGACTTGGTATAACCTGCATACACAAGCTAAATTAATATAACTTAAATAAAATAATTTTATGAAACAAAAAGAAATTCACACCCTTAAGCATAATAGTTACAAACCCAAATCCAAAACCCCATATATATATATATATCTTAAGCATAATAGTTACAAACCAAAATCCAAAACCACATATAGATATATATATATATATATATATATATATATATATATATATATATATATATATATATATATATATGATTACTACTTTTTATTATTATTTTTTATTTTATACTTTATTATTATTATTATATAGATGAAATATATAATAATAATATTTTTTTATTATTTTTATTTTTCTTTTATATTTTTAGAAATTAATTTTATTAAAGACAAGCCCAATTAACACTTACGAAATCCAAATAAAACCAAATAAAACGTAGACAAAAATACAATCAAACAACATGAAAACCTATAGGAAAGTACTACCCATGAAGGACCTTGGAGAGCATTTTGCAAACATACAGGAGGTAGCTATCCAAATAACGTTTTCAAGAAGACTTGAAAAAAAAAAAAAAAGCAAAATAAAAGGTGGATCCCCAAGCTTTGGGGATAGTTGTGGAGAGGCCACAACAAATGGCGACTCTGCTGGGGAATGCTCTTGAGAATTCTGGGTGGAGAACCCAGAATCTCTGGTTTTAAAACCCAACAATATGAATATAAAAAATAAAACCATTTAGCAACATCCAAAAGTGATGGGGATAGACAAATTCAGTCGAAAACACATGAACCATTGCTTCATCTAAGTGTGTAAAAGTGCTTTCATTTTAGCATTCCTAAAAAATATTAAGAATTCATCGCTCATTTTGCATTAGGCTATAAAAATTACTCATTAAATATGTGCCTTTTCATTGCTCCACAATCAGTCAGGTATTCATAGCCCCAGTGGAGATGCTTCATCCAACCAAGTTTTAGATCAAATTTAACTTTACCTCTTCTGTAGACATTGCTCCACTACCATCTAGGCATCTATAGCCTCAGTGGAGATGCCCTAAGCCTTTTGATTAATCTACTCTTTTTAATCTATTATTTTTAGACTTTCATCATTTTATTGCTTTGCAAATTTCACCTGCCATTTGGGTTAGAGCTCAAGTAAGGTTAAATATTGAGTATACAAAATATTTTTACCTTAATTTGCAAACCAAATAGCTTCATATTTCAATATTCCAAGAATGGCCCTTAATATGATGTGTTCATGTGTAGCATTAGCAAAAAGGGTTCATGGTTCTCAAAATTCATTATTTTAGTCCCCAAAATCTAGGAGCAATTACCAAATAATTTTATCTCTTTTTCATTGATCTACATGATAGGTAACTCATCCTTAAAGAGGCCACATATTAGCGACTACCATAGAACACAACCGTCAATAGAGGAACCAACCCAAGACTCAAAACTTGCAAACTAAAACTTGGAAATGCCCCAAAACTAAGCCCAAACCAAACTAACAAGAAAACAAACACACAATTCCCCAAACCAAAAACTCGAACAAAAAATTAAAACAACAAACCAAAATAAAAACATGAAAACCAAAATTTATATACAATAATGTACATGATGAAGCGAAAATTTTGGTGATCACTCCCATGGATCCCAAACACGGTTAGTATAATTCACAAGATATTTAACATGAAATGCAGACCCAAATTTATAGGAGTCCCAAAAAAATAATATTGGATCAAGACATGCAAAACCTCTCATATTGCCTCCCTTATACAACCACTTTGATTCAATTTTATTAGCAATTCCATGTTGGGCATTTGATTCATTAAACTTGCAAGTGAATGCATGATTTTCCATTATCTTTCGCTTATTCAATGAGATGCAAATTTCAATATTAGATTTATTTTCACAAGCATGTAGGCTTTCTTCCAAACAATAGGCTATTTCTAAAAATTTTAAAGCAACATCATCATCCATGTCTTTAGTCCAATCATACTCACGCAATAATTTACAATCATCTAGGATGTTTACTAAATAAGAATCATTATAATCTTGTATCCTAGATTCAATTGTTACATGTTGATGAACATGATTCAAAAATTCAAGGAGTTAGAGTGAGAGTGTGAGGTATCAAGTGGGCAAGTGAATAGTTATGTAGGTTAGGTGTCATGTTTAGAAATAGGAGTTAGACGATGGAAGGTAAAAATAAGCATGTGAAGAGTCTCTTTAAATTATATATTGATGATAAAGCATTATAAAAAGCATCGGAATAGCATAGCTTCATGCATGCTATTGTAGATTTTTATCAATAATATTATAGTATTTTATGTGTGCAATATTGTGAGCGTTATTTTGTATGATAATTGACCCACATCCATACATTTTGAAATGCATTTTTGTTCTACCATTATTGCCTCACTATAGTCTCTAGGCAAGGATGACTCTTTAAGAACTATCCCTAGAAATGTAGAGGTAAATGGGTCTAAGGCTTCAAGGTACACTTGGATAGCTTCTTCTTTTGAAATGATGTAATTATTCTCCATCTTGATGTATAACATATGGAACCTATAATTAAATTGGCTTGTGGACTCATTAGGTTCTTTACAAACAGAAATAAACTGATTTAAGACCCTATATGGATCAATCAATTTTCTAAACTATTTGAGAAATGCTACCTCTAATTGATTCGAAGAGGTGATAGAACCTGTTGGTAAACCGATATACCAATCATGATAAAATTCATCTAACATAAATGGAAACATCCTACAAACAACATATTTATGTATGATTTGCAAATGAATTAAAAGGCTCTTATATCCTTGAATATGCTCTTCAGTTGATTCCATCCCATCATGCCTAAAATGAGATATATCACATATAATATCTATAGGCATACGATGTGAAGGCCCAGGTATATTTAAAGGACAATATACCCTTAAATAAGTAAGAAATATCATTAGATAACCTCTAGTTTTTTTAGTCAAATAAATGTTTTACAAAAAAACATGAAATGACTAACAAATCTTAAAACATATCCTAGAATATATGCATCAATTAAAACATGACATTAAATACCATTCTCCAATTTGCAAAGGTTAGCATAAATATATCATCAATTGGAGAACTTTCAAATCAATAGATATGATCAATAAAACCTTATTAGTCAATATAAATGCCTTCAAATCACTCTTTCAAATAACATGAACAAGTTAAAATCTATAACAAAACAACCAAATCAGGCCCTGCTTCTAGTGCTAAAATGTTGAGTGATAATTTTACCCAAATATAAAACCATACTCACAGTTAGGATTTCTGTAGAAAATCCTCTCTTGCAAAGAAGTATAAACTTCTCTAAGGTTCCTTTTACTTTAATGTTTGCATGCATGCTTGTAAAATGAGTGCATGAAATACCTTAGTGCTCTGTAAAACAACTGTTAATAAGGGGATTGTGTTGGGGTTGCTTCAGTAGAAGATGCTATTATTGTTCATGAAACTTGCAAGGAAAATCAATGTGATTGGTCCTCCTTTGACCACGATGTAGAAATAAAATTATTTTTATCTTGATGGTTTTAGATAGATTTCATCTTCCTTTATTAAGCAAGTTTAAACCAATTTTATCCTTTATTAACCTTGCTTTAGACATGAAATAAAAGATGAAACCTGCTTCCAAAACGTGAATCTGAAAATGATGCCAGAATTCCTTTATGTTACTTCATTACATGAAAAGGAATTATTTTGGATGATTATATTTGTAGCTCTAATGGCCTTCAATATGCCTGATAACTAACTATATGTAATGAAATTGGGCTTAGAGAGTTAGTTGATCGCTTTAAAATGTCCTATCAAGTACGTCCTTTCAATGAAACCGTAATTTTCATCAAGGAAGTCACTTTAGTGCTTTTAATGTAATGGCCTATGAGAAGCCAAGTGAATTACCTCCTGCTCATGACATTGTAATTTTTATAGAAAGGAATCAATTTATTGCATGAAAATGAAAGCAAAATTCAACATGCAAAGTGATGCAACAAACTGAAAATACGAAATTCCTTTTAAGCTTGCAAATTTCAGATGATTTGGAACTTTGAAAATGCTCAAGAAGAGAACCAAAACTGCTTTGATTGAAATTTCAAAGCTTATTATTTGAAACCCTAAATTTATTTTGGATTTTTTGTATTTTCTATTTTTTTTGAATTTTATTTTGAAACATTAAAAAAATGAAAGGATAGGGCTAGAGAAGAAAATAAAACCGAAAATAAAAAATAAAATGAACTAACAACTGCAACTCTGAAATTCACCCAGATCCTGTAAATGTTAACATTTTGTATAAACCAACATTAATCGTATCCATGTTCATGCAATCCCATATTTTAATGCTGGTGCAATATTCTAGGGAAAATAAGAAATATATTAAAAACAACATATGAGTCCACCAATTTGCATGCATGAAAAATCCAAATATTTCTAACATATTGTATAATAAATATTTTTAATAAACTTAAAAATACAAAATGTCCACCCTAAATGGCATCCATGTGAAAATACAGACCCAATAAATTGGAAGAAAATCTCCAGAATCAACCCAATATTAACATACCGCTCCATCTGCCATCTATTTCCTAGAGTTTCCAACCTCGCTTTCTTCCTTTGCATGGGTATTTAAAGCTTTCAGATCACTCTTCTCCCTTCTATCTTTTCCTTTGTAACCCCCCACAACTTGCATGCGCTGCTCTTTACATAACGTTTTCCTAGAAATTACATTCCTCTCATTTGCATTCTTGTCCTATCTCTTACCATATAGATAAGCGAAACATATGAAGATTTTGTTTAATGTACTATAGGACAAAATAAAATATTATAATAAGCACTTTTTTTTTGGAACCTCGATCACATGATTTATTGAAGGTCACATGATTTATTGAAACCGTCCACCATTCCTGACAGACTGCTCTGATCAATTATTTTTTGTTTCAAGTCCTAAAGCCTCGAGAGGCCTAGTTCCCCTTTACCGCATTCCATAATGCTTACTTTGATGATTTCCATAACGTCACCTACCTCAATATTCACCTGGGAGCACTTGTCTTCCATGGTCACTATGTTACTATCATTATCATTATTGAAGAGGGCTCTTACTCAGCCTTCGACTGGATGAAGGACACCATTATCAAACTCCACCATTCCTTGAAACACCTCTACCAAGCTTGCCAACGTATTTTACCAAAATCCGCTCATTGAAGGATGTATATCCAATGACTTTTATGAGTATTATATCTATTTAAATCCACCAAATGATTAGCATCTAGATTGCATCATCCTCGATATCGTATGAATACACACCATTTACAATGAAATTATTTGTTCATCCATGATCCTCTGAATCATCCACATCTACTATCAATCTATCGCCTATGCCTACCTGTGACATCATCGATGCCTTTGAACATATCTTTGAAATAAATCATAGAACCCTAGCTCTAAACATCACTATTTTCATCGAGCCACTATGCTATTGATCGTGTAGTCGATATACCTCTCCCTGTATAAGCTTTATCCTAGTCAACCTGATAAAATTCACTTCATGTTACCAATATTGACTATGTTATCAATTACCGTCTAAATCATGATTCTTCTACTCTCCTTTTGAGTTTGAATCCACATCATCTACTGTTATATAGATCGAAGCAATATGTATACCACGTCCTTATCCACATCATCATCATCCACGATGTGTTACTATGTCTTTGGGAAAAATTGCATCTAGAATTCTGATTTCCTACCTAACATACTTAGTTTTGTCATGTCTTCATATCCAGCTATGTCGTCGAAGCCACTACCATTTCTGAGAATCCATGTCAATCCACCATATATTTGTGTGGAATATCGGGTTTTATTATCGGGTCTGTTGTAAACTACCACTGGTTTTATATTTGAATTCGTTGAATATCTCTTTGGTGGTAATTGTAGGGATGATAAATAGATGAGATAATATTATACATGAGAAGGTTACAATATATAGACAAATCCTATATGACAAGTGTCAATGATGATGACAAGTGTCAAAAAATAGGTAGGCATAGTGCACATTAGAATATATTCTAACATTCCCCCTTAATGTGCACTATCCTAACTATAGAAAAAAAACAAGTCAACATTAGGTAACATTCCCCCTTAATGTTGACTTCTCTAAAAGAACCCTATCATCCTCATTTATTGTTGATTTGGTCTAGTCTCATGCTCTATGTGCTTGAATCTCCAGCTGTGAAAAAATGCTAGATCATCGGTGTATACATCTCGGTCTGTTGCCACAGGGTCAGCCACTTCCTCGATTTTGTTGCCTCTAGGTCAGCCGTCTAAGTGCCTTAGGATCATCATGGGTGCCTTAGGGTCAGCCACTCTCGGGTCTGTTGCCTCTGCAGGTCATCCTTAGAGGATGTTGCCTCTCGTAGGTCACTAACTAGGTTCACCATGAATATCATCCCCCCTCATGGTGAAACTCAATCTAGAAGGTGTCGATCTCTACCGAAAAATGCACCTTAATACAAAGGAAAAACGAGCCATATAAGAGTGTCGATCTCTGCAAAAAATGAGCCATAGATCCAAATATGGAGGAGAAAAAGAAGAGAATAAGAGAATCTTCTAAAGTGTCTCCATCTGTAGTCTTCAGAAGTAGATCCAAAAAAACCTCGGATAGAGTCTGGGGTGTCTATGTCTGTAGTCCCTAGAGTAAGTGTCCTTATGGTAATCACCTCATCTTACCGAAATGCATGGGTAACCAGCCATTGCATCCGCCAAGTAGATAGAGGAGAATACTAGATACTAGGTTCACTTACAATTGCCTTGGGAGTGTCGGGTTCAACCGAGAGTGCACTCCATAATACAACAATCTTCGAGCCTAAAAACATCATAGAAAACAATCTCAAAACTGAAAATGGACCCCACCATTAGGTCCGGCTCAAAAAAATCTTTCCAACAACTATAAACATGGCTATAGTCGGATCTCAATAAGTCCTCCATCAATGGGAAAGACAACAACATGCCTAGGTAGCAAATAAACCTCGCATTGTGGCGGCATTGCACTATGGCGGAAAAAAATAGTCTTTAAATTTTCCTTTGCAGGGAAATTATATGGGCCTACTTAGGCCTTCCACTTCCACTCTTCATGTGGAAAGAAAACATTAAAATTTGGCCAAGCATCATGTCAGTCAAAAACCTCATAAACAAACATTCCCTTCCACCTTCATGTGGAAAACATTTTTAAAAAAATGGCCAATGATGCTTGTCGGCCACTACTTCCCTTCCAACAGAAAATTACAATGGGTATGAAAATAGTCCCCCATACATTAAAATGAATAAAACTACCCATTAATTTTAGTGGCCTCCTTGCATTAAAAAAATAATGGACCATTAACCAACGTGCCCCCTTAGCACTCGGGAAAATGTTTGGCAGAGAGTGGGAACAAAATTTTGAATCAAGGAGCGCGAAAAAAATTGATGTTGCCCATTCTGTATCGTGACTCACATCTTGACGGCTTTGGGAAGCTTCGAACCCTCACCACGATGGGAGAAGAATAAAACCGCATAGAAATATGCGTAGGTTAATAAAAGCAATCAACGACCACCACCAAAATGAAATAATGTGGGTTGTTGAAATAAGGGCCCCACCATACACTCACCATTTAATGCACAAAATATTGTCGCCATTGGATTTAATTTAAAGGCCTTGTTGGGGTTCATTAAACTCCACCTCCACATTCATTAAACTACACATCAAATGTCTTCAAAGCCAGATCCACCGATCACTACTCACATCAATTAATTGAGCATATCTAACTGCAACTCTCTGGCCACATGTGTCGGCATGTGCAACAACTACACCAGTCAAACGTCTCAGTCCATCCACAACGACATTCTCTTCGACGAACAACAAAAACAACTCCTCGCGGCCATGAAAATAATTTGGATTTCATTTTAAAAGAAATTATTCTATACAATGAAGCAGGAGGGGGGTTCAAACTTGTGAAGGGGCGAAGAGCAGAGTAGTCTAACCGCACCAGATCCAAAGCTGCTCCGAAAAAACATTCCATTCTCAGAACTTCAAACATTTGTCCTATAACGAATTTCACCATGAAACAACAAAATCAACGTTAGGAGGCATTGGTTGGGTTATGCGGTCATTGATCACCATCAGATTCGATAGCAGCAATAAAATCACATCCCCATAAAATCTTCGGTCTCGATGCATTCCGCAAAACTCTTCTTTGGCAGCAAATTTTTTGATGATTCTTGTACTTTTAATTGGTTCTCATCAACACATTCGATGAGTTTGACCGTCGTGGCTTTATGTGAATTTCAATCCACAAGCGTGAATCAACAATTACAATGCCAGCAATAGAACTAAGTGCCCGATCAACTGGTCGTTCATGAGTGTTCTTCGGTGATCTGGTCCCAGCAGAACTGTAGTCCCACTGCATCCTAGCAGTGAACATCTTAGAACTAAAAATTATCAGTCTCCTGAGCAGCAAATCTCCATGCCCTAGCAAAGTTGACGTTGAAGTACGCACAAAGCCCATCATGAAAAAACAAATTAATTTATGATAAATCAATAATTTTAAAAAATTACAACAACACCAAGCTCATGGGAAGACCAAAAATAGATCGTCACAGCATCGACGCCTTCATTGCCTCCAAAAATTGAAACAACTAGTGCTATATGAGAAATTTTGTGCTCCATGTGATAGTCTTCTCCCTTGAATAACTTTCAATCATTATCAGTCAAGCATTCCCATTGGGACAACTCTAAACTTCTTTAGTGACTTCTCTGTGCTTGAAATTAATGGGCGAAGAAGTTAGAAGTAAAATTCTGGGCAGAGCTAAAAAATGCTTGCATCGAAATTGTGGCCGCCGCCAAAGTCGTCATCACCACGCTGAGTTTAGACTCCACGACATCGACGCCTGAAATCTTTCAACGCCATGTCGACAAAAATCAGAGTGCTCAACAAACACCCATTGAATCCAAAGCCTTGGATCCTCCATATGGCCATGGCCAGCCTCCGCAGCCTTACGCGGTGAAATGCAGACAACACCGAAGGGTTCCATAAATTGAATCAAAGTTGGCTCTCTTGATGGCATTGCAGAAGGCAGATGCAGTCCATAGAAACACACAATTTTGGTCATTGAACTCTTTGGCCTGCATCTTCTCCGCCTCATTGAAATAAAATTTGTGACGACAATGGTAGGCCCGTTGAAAAAACATGTGGCTGTTCTCTCAAGAAAATGTGGCTATTATCCTTCGTCGGATCCGGCCAATAGCCTCCCGAACGTTGCATCACATACGGTGAGGATGGCGGCCATATGCCAATGTACAAAAAAATATTAAACTCCATTAAAAATCATCGGGTTCCAAACGACGCAGGAACATCTCGACCGTAACAAAAAAAATTTGAAATGCATGTCAAACTATGTCGAGGAAAATTTGAAACACAACTGCTACAATGAATATCATGAACCATTATTTCAAAACACCGATTAAACCAAAACCATTATTTTGACGTCGAAGCTGTTTAAGCTAATCACCACCACTAGGAGAAGATAATCTCTACCTTGTCACTTCAGATATTTTTTTGCCACCTCTGTTGTCTTAACAGTGTTATAATGACTGACTGTGTTTGTGCACCTTCCCACCATGCGAACACCTGTCCACTGTACATGGATCTAGTCTTCAACGGCTCCGCCTTGCTAGTCAAATTTTTTCAGATTCAACAAGGTAAAGCATGGGCCACAGTTTGAAGAGTTGTTCGATAGTGGATGGTCTTCTTATTTGGCCATATATGATTCCCACCTTCCGCTGGCTACCGATGCCTTATTCTTTGACGCATTTCAGTAAGAGCACCAAACGTCATGTGCATATTTAACACCAAACTATCTGTATTTTGGGAACTTTCTTTCCATGCCATAAAATAAAATAATCCACGTGCTCAAAATCATATCAAAATTTTAGCAGCTGACAACTGCATTGACTGCAACGACATCTTCAGGAAGGGCATCTTCAAAAAATTTCTTGTAGTTTTTTTTTTTTTAAATAGCACTGGTTGTAAGTGTTCCCATTGCAGCAATATGGTGGTGCTACACTACTGAGGAGGGATTTTTCTATCAAATGTCTCATTTTTTATCTATTATTGATGGAGATCAGTTTGAAAAGAAAAAAAAACGAAAAAAATGGGGGAGGGGGATTTCCATGATGGAAATCCCCCAAGCTTACAAGGGCAGGAGACACCTAGAGCTCTAATACCAAATGTAGGGATGATAAACAGATAAGATAATATTATACATGAGAAGGTTACAATATATAGGCAGAGCCTATATAATAAGTGTAAATGATGATGACAAGTGTTATAAAATAGGTAGGCATAGTGCACATTAGAATATATTCTAACAGTAAATCTCCCAAACATCCATGAATGATGCTAATTGATGTCCAATCAGTAGCTGACACTCTCCAATCCTATGACTACTCTCCTTCCTTGATGCTATTACGTGGTATGGCTTCAATCCATGTTGTGTGTTTGTTCGGTCATCCATATTATCGATTATACAAGGCATCGTATCTATTTACTATCTGAATTACTAATAAGCAGAACCAAGTGATGATAGTCCCTGAACAAGTCATCCGGTCATTCGTCACGTAAGGTTTACATCATCAAATTCGAGTGAGGTCCATGTCCACATGTTTACCAATTTCTCTACCACACAACCATTTCAAGGAGAAAGTATCCCCGTCATCCTTGCTTGCAACTATCCTTTCACTATCTCATAGTCGATCCATGCCAATGTCATCTCCTATGTTGAAGCAGAGAATGGGACCTCCGTCGATTTCATACATCGTGTCTCGATCACGGTATTTGTTCCTATATAAGCCCAAATATTTAATATTTCAACTAGGCACTGCAACGACCTTGTATAACCTGCATACACAAACTAAATTAATAAAACTTAAGTCAAATCATTTTATGAAAAATGAAACTCACACCCTTAGGCATAATAGTTAGAAACCAGAAGCCAAAACCCCATATATATGATTACTACTTTTTATTATTATTATTTTTTATTATTATTATATAGATGAAATATATATATATATATATATATATATATATATATATATATATATATATATATATTATTCTTTTTATTTTTATTTTATATTTTGAGAAATTAATTTTATTAAAGACAAGCCTGATTAACACTTACGAAATCAAAATAAAACCAAATAAAATGCAGACAAAAACATGATCAAACAACACAAAAACCTATAGGAAAGTACTACCCATGAAGGACCTTGGAGAACACTTTGTAAACATACAAGAGGTAGCTATCCAACTAACATTTTCAAGAAGACTTGAAAATCCAAAACAAAGAAAAATAAAAGGTGAGTCCCCAAGCTTTGGGGATAGTTGTGGAGAGGCCACAAAAGGCCTCAAGGCCTTCATCATCACACAACCATGAGGAGGCTTCAAGGCCTCCCTCATCACACAGACATGAGGAGGCATCAAGGCCTTCCTAATCCCACAGACATACGAAGGCCTCAATTCCTCTGTTAATACACAAACATGCGAAGGCCTTAAGGCCTCCATCAGTACATAGAAATGTAGAGGCCTCAAGGCCTCCATCATCACACAAACATGAGGAGGCATCAAGACCTCCATCATCACATAGGCATGTAGGGGCTACAAGGCCCCAAACTTCACATGATACACTTAGGATAGATCAACCCACTAAGGGGTAAGACATAAGGGCTAGGCCTAGTCGTAGACCTGAGACATCCTATAGCCTCCTTGTAGATGGGAGGATACCCCTAGATTATGAGCTCATTGGTGCTAATGGTACTCCACAGGATCGGTGATGGAGGACCAAATAGCTTTATGATATAGATTGAGTTCCCTCGAGACCAGCTCAAAGAAGCATTGCTATCATGCATTTTGCTTCAGGAAGTTCATGTAGCATAACTACTAGGTACACCAATGAACTAGGGGAGGCTTCAAAGTGGCCCCATAGCACATACACTACCTTCGACCATGGGGGTACACAATATAGATCACAATGCATTGAGCAAGTTGCCCTAGTAGACAAGGGCAAGAACATAGCAGGATCCTCTATGAGAGGCTTATCCATTAGAAATCCTTGCACGAAGTTAGAGAGGCATGAACCTTTAATGGCAGGTTAGTCCGATTGCATACATAGGTTAGAAGAAGTGTTGCGTGCTAGGCGAGAGAGTTTGGAAACTCTTGAGCAAGAAACACAAAGGAAAATGTGCATGCACCTACATAAGCAACACTTGAGATAATAAAGGATTGAGTGCAAAGAGCAAGTCGATAGGCTAGCTCGAGCCAACTTACACATAGGTGGTGAGGAATACTAACATGATAGATGTATCGATTCTCAGCATGAGAGATGCACCAGACAAAGATACGAGCACACTCACCATACCTCACAACATCAACAACACCTGGATCCTGAAAACATACAACTTAATGAGGAGCAGACAAGGATGGAAGATTAGGAATAGACATATCTTGAACCTCCATACATGGTTATGGGATATGAATACAGACACCCAAATCGATCAAACATTGAATTACCTACCTTACCACCATGGGTGAACCTTTAGGAATAGGATATTATTTCCTAAAAGGCATACCAAATACTCACTAAGAGAGTCAAATCTCTCAAGAAGCAATACATGGTTGGGCAAAAGCTGACTTTGAGCAAAATACACAACCAACCTTTGTGCCCCTCAATACCAAGTCCTGCATACCCTAGGCACTTTTAGATGCCTAAGCTAGATAAGTTTAAAGGAGTGGAAGATGTGCAATAATACATGTCAAATTTCATGAATGTGTGCTTCCAAATTGAGCAAAATAATGCCCTAATGCTAAGAACATTCATCATGATGTTATCAAGCACAACTCAATGGTTTAAACAACTGCCCAAGAACAACATCATCAACATTGAGCAACTGGTGAATGCATTTCTTGAATGCTTCTCCTTCAGCATCAAGAATAAGGTGAACTTATCCAATATGACAAACTTAAAGCAATATGATGATGAGTTAGTTACAAAATATGGGAATAGATGGAGGAAAATCATGGTAAAACTACCATTCTCCATTCCCACTAAAGAGCTCATCCAAATGTTCACAAAGAGCTACACCAAAAATATCTCATTGTTATTGCAACTATAGCAGTATGAATCATTCGAATAAGCCTTGGATTAAGCCAAGCTTATAGAGGACATAAAGGTTTATGAAGGATACCTCAAGCTTCGAAACAAGGAGTGGAATAATGCCAACCGTAAAAAGAATCAACAGAAGCATACCAAGTCTGCTCAAGTCAACCAGATAATTTTAAGCATGCCAAAGAGAAGCAATGGCCAACAACTACAAAATTATCAAGCTCACCCCATTTGGCTAATTATGATCCAAAGAACAACCAAGTCCAAAACAAGGAGCATCGACCACCTCACTATTTCACACCTCTATCTAAATTGATGCAATTGATATTTAATTAGTTAAGTGAGGCATAAAGAATCAGATTTCCTGATGCACAACTTCTTGACCCTAATCATCCCAAGCCCAAGGGATATAGGGAAGATCAATACTACCCATATCATAGAATACAGGGGTATGACATCGAAACATATATCATATTCAAGAATGTTGTGCAAAAAATGATTGAGAAGGATGAGCTAAAAGTTGAAAATCCATTAGCACCCAATAATAAAGACATGGGTATATTTAGGAACCCATTACCAAATCATGAGACCCCCATAGATCAAGGCATCCAAGTCAACCAAGTGTGGGTTGAGCTGCCCACTCAAGGATGCATCGAAATGGTTGAGATAGTCAACATGGTAACAAAGTCATTGATATGGTCAACCAGAGCCTCCAGTGGCTCCTATTAATATATTAATTGCACCTCAGTAGAGATAGATGCAAAACAACCCTCCAGGTCCACTAGCATGACCTATGGTAACTATATGGAGTAGACTTGAACAAAACCTACAAATAACTCCAGCCAAGTTATCAATTTATGAGCTCATACAACAGTATACTAGGCATAGGGAGACTTTGATGGAGATCTTGAGATAGATCAAGCTCCAACCCCAAAACCTAGATGCATTCACACACTTTGTGGGGCAAGTGCAGTAGTTCCAAGAGCCTATGATCCATTTATATGATCACAAAATCAAGGTAGTATCTACTACCTTAGAAGACCCGCCATTGCATATCATCACGTCAATCAATGACATACCCTTCAGGCGATTTCTAATCGACATGGGATCATATATCAATATTATCATGACAAATGCTATAGGGCACTTGAATATCCCTAGGTCCAACATTGTCCCAACATCCTATACATTGAGAGATTTCAATGATGCACTATGCTCCACAATGGGTATAGTTGTTCTACCTATTCAGGTAGGTAAAAAAACCATCCCTATGATGTATCACATGTTGGAGGGGGAAATGCAATACAACATCCTTCTAGGGCATCCCTAGATAAGGGACTTGCAGTGTGTTCCATAAATCTTGCACTAATGCATCAAGTATGTGCATGAGAGACAAGTTCATGTGGTTCCATAAGATGAAGAGCCATTTAAATATATGCATCAGGTCAACTTGTTGAGAGACTTTATCCTTATATAGACACATATGTACATAAGGCCTTCATCCCTGAACATGTAGCCAAAAATAAAGAGCAAATTTGTGCGAGGTGACCCATCCACATCGACACCACCTCCTGAATCTAAGACTACTGGTGCTTCTGAGAAACCTTCAAAATCTAAATCAAAACATAATCAGAAGTTGAAAGCACCTCTAGTGGAGGAAGGACCTAAGGAAATTCCAACTATAGTAGTTGCAAAAATTCTAAATCCCATGGAGGAGGAATATTCCCAAGACATATCTGAGGAGGTACCTCAACCTACCTCACCTGCTTCATCAACATCATCATCTACATTTTATATGACAGTTCACTTAGCCAACATAGGGTTAGGTGAATACCTTATGCAGAATGTGACTTTCACACCTATTATTGAGTCTGTGTAAGATATGGGATGACTAAGAGTCCCAAATTTCCTAGTAGGAATAGTAGTTTCATTAGGGGTTCTCTCTAACCAAACCAACTTCATTTATGCTGGTTTGGACTGTGCCCATACTACTTTTGATACTAAAATGGATGAGGATCAACCATTCACCATGAATTTTCATTACTTATCAAATCCTGAGTTTGTTCAAAGGTTATTTGAGCGGTGCCATTGGAATGGCTATGGCTTAGGTCTATACGAGCAAGGGTGCCAAATTCCATTCCAACTATAGTACCAACTACCTATTGATAGATGGGGTCTAGGGTATCAAATACAAAGCCACAATGATTATTTGGTAGTAGCCCTAGATAAGCTAAGCTTGGGGTTCGAGGAAGGCATTGAATAGAATCCCTATAAACCCCCTAGCAAAAACTACTTGGGTGACAAATAGGTGTATATGGTCAATATCGAACCACCTAATGAGTATCACCCTGATTCCTCTCTTGAAGTGCACCCATCATAAATCATCCTATGGGAGGATAATCCAATCCATGGATATGAGCAAGAGGAAAATGAGTATGTCTCAAGTGAGGATGAAGATGAAACTGTCTTGGCTCATCATGGGCCTCAATATATGCAAAACCTCACTTTGTTTGGCCACATAGATAGTGGATACATTTTGGATGAGAGTGGCTATGAGTCAGAGGACTCAACTGAGATGGCCTTCCTAATACATGAACACCAACTAGTAGGGCCAAAAGTAAATGCCAGTGATGATGATTATGAAGATGAAACTAAAATGACATATATTAGGCATCAACATGAAAGTCACTGTCGAATTCTAGTAGGTAGAAATGATGACTTTGAATACAAGACTAAGATGGTTTATATTGGGCCTCATCACTTACATCAAGTAAATAAGCTTGTTGAGAGAGAGGTAATACTTCACACCATAGATCCTGACCTTTGCTTCCTAGGAAGACCAACAAATGCAAACATCATCTATCGAATGGTCTTCCCAGATCTACCAATATTTAGAGAGTTGTTGCAGCCTAATGATCCCATCATCTCATCTATTCATAGACTAGATCCTGAGATCCCCATACCCTAAGAGCCACATATTAGGTATGGAATGTAAATCATTAATGAAGAATTTCACCCATGTGATCTTGGATATTTCATGACGTCCATCAACATGATCTCCATTAATTTTACCACTCCACTTCACAACCCAACAAATCATTCAAAACCATTATGTTTTAACGTAGATGCTATTGATTGGGATCATAATGATTCACCCCTAGAACCTAAATATTTCTTCCCTAATGAAGAGATGCTACAACCATTTCATTTTTCATCAGGTTGTGCACATGATGTCTATCACATTAGTTTTGACCATGATTTAGTGGAACCTTTAAACCTAATAGATGACATCCACTTAATACCCACTCCTCACCATATTGAGGAGGGGTCACATATGGAAATAGAGGAGACTTTCAAAGTGGACATTAGTGATGACCCTTCTAATCCAATGAAATTGAAGTTTAGAGAAAGCTTATATCTAGAAGAATAGACCATCATTATTACTCTATTAAAAGAGAGACCAAGTCTCTTTTCTTGGACCTATAGATATATGTCAGGGATAGATCTGAAATTGGTTGTTCAAAACCTTTCGTTGGACACTGTAAAGAAGTTCGTAAAGAAAAATCTTAGAAATATGCATCCAATCATTGCTTTGATGGTAAATAATGAGTTGCAAAAATTATTGGATGCAGTCTTTATTGTTTCCATCGACTATCTAGAATGGGTATCAAACATGGTACCCGTAGAAAACCTAATGGAATAATATGCATTTGCATGGATTTTAGGGATCTTAATAAGGCAAAACACAAGGATTCATTCCAATTTTCGAACATATGCTCTTGTAGATGCAACTTCTATTCATGATATGCTATCCCTAATGGATGGTTTTTATGGTTATAATCAGATTCATATTAAACCCGAAGACCAACATAAAATACATTCACCACTCCATGGGGAACATTCTACTACAAAGTAATGCCATTTGATCTTAAAAATATTGGTGCCACATATCAATGGGCTATGACATAGATTTTCCATGACTACATGCACAAGATCTTAGAAGACTATATCGATGACGTACTAGCAAAGTCATTGCTACATAAAGAGTACATTGAGATCCTTAGAAAGGCCTTCAATTACCTGATTGAGCATAATGTTAGGTTGAATCCCAAGAAATGCATATTTGGCATAACCTTTGGAAAACTCTTAGGATTCATCATTTCTAAATGAAGCATCGAGGTAGACCCAAAAAAGCTAAAGGCTATCCTAAAAATGGCCCCATCCACTAACATAAAAGAGCTGAAAAGCCTACAAGGAAAAGTAGCATCCATAAAGTGATTCATCGCACAACTATCAGATAAATGTTGATCCATGAATCAACTGCTACACAAAGGGGTCCCATTCCAGTGGGATGAAGAATATCAGCAAGTCTTTTCTAAAATCAAGAAGTACCTAGAAACACCACCAATCCTAGCTCCACCAAGGTCGGACATGCCATTCCTGTTATATATATCTACCACCAATTTTTCTTTGGGTATCATGTTGACTCAAAAGGACGTGCAATATAAAGAACAAAAAATATATTACATCAGTAACACCTGGTGAGCTACAATATAGGATATGCATATGTAGAAAATTTTTTCTTAGCAATGGTCTTTGAAACTAAGAAATTGCACCACTACATGTTGAGCCATATGACGTATGTAATATCCAAACAAAATCCTTTATAGTATATGATGAGCAAGACATATCATAATACACGTACTGTAAAATGAATCATGCTATTCAAAAAATTTGACCTAGAATCCACAAGCCAAAAGTCCATCAAGGGACAAGTCATAGCTAACTAGCTGGTTGAGGTGCCTCTTTAGAACAATAAAATCCTCACCATAGAACTTACTAATGATGTAGTATTCACATTATTAGAAGCACCCAAACTTGAAGAACCCAAAAATGAAGCTGACATGACTTTGTTCTTCGATGGTTCAAAGTGTGAGCAAGGATGTGGTGCAGGGATTGTCTTTTTCATGCCACTAGGTGCTCCAATACCCTTGTCATTTAAAATAGACTTCCCTTGCATGAATAACAACATCAAATATGAGACCCTAATATTGGGTCTCTAAACAACTATCACTATGAAGATCAAAAGGCTAAATATCTTCAATGACTCCCTCCTCATAGTGAACCAAGTCAAGGGACTATTTCAATGCAGGGATCCAATCCTAAAAGCTTATAAGGAGCTTGTTGACATGTATCTAGCCCAACTAGAATGGTATGACATCAAGGAAATCCATCATTCATAAAAAATATTTACGTATACCATGGCATATTTGGGATCCTTTATTGCCTAGAATTTGTCTGTTGATTTCACTACCATTCATGTGAAGATGCTCTCGCACTCAATGATGCAATGTGAGGCTTTTTATAACAAAGAATAAATCAACATGATTCATATATAACCAGACCATGACTGGTTCTATAAAGTAAAAGACTTTTAAAGAAGGAACTTTGGGGGTCCTTGATCTCGCATGGTCCTACGGAGAATGGTACCATCATTCACCATAAGGTTGTTTCTCAATATACTTTTGTGCACATCAAATTGTAGGAGAAACAAGTTGTCTTATCTATTGAGGATATATGATGAGGAAATTTAGACCTAGGGGCTAATTTCTTTTTAGACCTAGGATATTTTAATTAGGCTTAGTCATAAGAATAATCAATGTGAGTTGTTTGTTTCCTCCGTTGAATAGTCTAGGTCTAGGTGTTTTTCTTTTCGACATTTTAGGGCATGCATCTTTAGCCTTTCCTTGATTTTGTATGTAAATCCTTGGAGCAGTTGATGATTTCCAGGATTACGGTTTTATTTTTGGACTTATTTAAAGTCCTATGTTTTCAATAATAATTAGCTTCAATTTAATTCCATATCATTGGTATCAGAGCGAAGGATTTTTGTGGAGGATTTGGGTAATTTCCGTTCTCCATAGGGTGGTTTGAAAGCTTGTCACCACTTTCGTTCCTATATGAAACTCAGGGGAAATTGATACAATTTTGCTGTCAAATTTTGCAGCAAATTGTTGTCAATTTCATTTGTTGTCATAATATTGCTGACAACATTTTGTTGACGACAAAATTTTGTCGACAACATTTTCAACAATAAATTTTGTTGACACTTTGTGCGATTGATAAATTTAATTTGCATTCGTAGGAACACGTGCAGTAGAGTTTTGGACCAGCATGCCGAGGTAATTTGCGATCTGCGCAGGCCACCCTCTGCGGCCTATGACTTGCGTAGACCTGACGCTATCGTTAGCCTGGCATCCACCCCGGACACTGTCAGATCTATTTTGGGGAAGAGGAGGTGACGGTGTCATGTGCAGTCGATCGATACGCTTGACGTCGAACCCGCCCAAAAACTACACTTGCGATGGAAATTTTTCCTCAGCTCGCGTGTTCCCCATTGTTGCTGAAACTAAATCTTGCACTTTGTTTTTCATGACCCCTTTTTCCTATGTGTTGAGCGAGGACTAGTTCTGTCAAACACGGGCGGCCACCATTTTGATTGTGGGAGAATGCATGTTCCATCTACCTGCATTGTCGTCCGACCGCAACTTGTGCGATTTTCAACGCCACTGGCAAAACAGACCCCTGCGATTTGCATTTTTCGTTGATCATCATATCGTCTGCACTAAACTCCACCTCTGTCAGTGTGTTTAGGAGGAAGATATATAAGGATTTGGCATCTGTGCTAGATTTGTTAGGAGGACACATCCCGTCTATGCCAGATTTGCCAGATGGTGACCGACCTGTCTAAGCCAGCATACACCAGAAGTTGCAGGTGTTAATCGCCAACACTGACAACCACACGATAGATTTCTCTGTTACACATAGGTGGCTGGTAGATCTCTGATTGAGAACCCACATTTGCCGTCCGATCTTTGAATTCGGTGCCATCTGTTCTGTGTGCAGGTATTTGAATTCTGTGCAGGGCAAGCAAATCGACGTCGTGTTCATCGTTCTGTTATGGAGGCCTATTTGCTTGGTCTCGTATGGGTGTAATCCCACATTCAATGCAGGGTGGCCCGCTTGCGTTTTATAATAGGCATTTTACCTATATCATATCAACGGCTTTGTCGCGCCCTCTACGCAATTCTTGTTTTTGACTATTGACTTTCTTGCCTAGTTTTCGATGAATGATGCAGGAATTTCCATTTTGAATTTGATTGGTGCTTCCTGATTCGATTGCATTAAAACCACTTTTTGATTTCATTTAAAAAAAAAAAAAAAAAAAGTAACTTTTTGTCTTTACCTCAAGTCAAAATTTTGACTATTTTTAGAAAGACATTGTGCAAGCATCTATTCGCACCATTGTGCAAATTTTTATTTTGCCCTTCCATTGTAAATTTGCAATTTTTGCAAATTAATTTGGGCACTTTTTATTTTGCACATTTTGTAACTTGTCTTTTTGTGACAATTTTTGCTGGCGATCACTCGGGGTCAAATGGCTTCCGAATTAGCCGATAAGTTGGCTCAAGTAACCCAACTTGTCAGCGTTTTGGCTGATAAGGTTACTTCTAATGAAGTGCAACAACAGTGTGAGGTTCCCCTTTACACTGGTTCACAAGATCCAGAGGTCCTCAACAGTTGGATTTTGGACATGGACAGTTGGTTTGAATATACCAAAATAGCAAAGGATCAACAGGTTAACTTTGCTAAGTTGAAGCTTTCTGGCATTGCCAAGGTCCTTGTCACTGATTGACTATGGACCCAAAATCCCATTGACATGTGGGATGAATTGCAAAGAGTTTTGAAGAATAATTTTTATCCTTCAAACTATGCCATGGAGCTTGACATCAAGTGGCTTTGTCTTCGACAAACCTCCAATATGAGTGTTCATGACTATATTTTTCAATTTAACAAGTTGCAAATTTTGAATTCTGTCTAGGATAATGCAGCACAACTTGTTAACAAATTCAAAAGTGGCTTGCAGGAACCCATTTACAGGAAGATGAAATACAAGTTGATTGTTAACATTGACATGGCTTTCAATCAAGCCCTTCTTCCTGAGGAGGAAATAAGGGAACAATCGCATGGGACTCGCTCTTCTACGTCAGGAGGAAATCAGAAGGCTTCTCCACAACCTTCCAAGGGAGCTAAATCTTCTTCTTCTCATTCTCCCTCTTCTTCATCTTCCCCTTCTTCTTCTTCACAAAAATCTTCTTCTAAGACACCTTTGATTTGTAATTATTGTAAAAATCCAGGAGATACTCAAAAGAGGTGTTTTAAGTTGCAAAATGTGAAGAAACAATCCCTAGTTGTAAAGCCTTCCAATGAGGACTCACAAGAAAGTCCCATTGAGGCTACGGGGAACGTAGGCCTTATAAGGAATTGGCGGGGTTAAACAAATTGACCCTTATGAATACTTCACAAGGTGATTGTGAGAATTTGTTTGTGACTACGGTCCATCTCAGTGACACCTTTATGGTTGATTGTATACTCGATAGCAGCTCATAGAAAAATCTAATTGCAAGGTCCGTTGTTGACAAACTGAAGTTACCGATGAATCCCCATCGTCATCCTTATACTTTGGGATGGAAGGACAATGGGATTACATCTAACATCACACAAACTTGCACTGTGAATTTTACTTTCAGTCCTCCTTTTGTGGACTCGGTTGTGTGCGATGTAACTCCAATGGATTGTTGTGGCTTGTTGCTTGGAAGACCCTATCAATATGATAGCAGGTCTATACATGATGGGTACAAAAATACATACACTTTGCACAAAGACAATAAAGCATTCATAATCAGAAGTACACAACAAACTCCACATAATTTGATGTTGAGTTGTAGACAAGCATGCAAAGCTGTAAATCAAGCAAAGGAATTAGCACTCATCTTCATCAAACCAATTCAAGAAGAAAAGCAAGCACCTAAGCACACTAATAACAGGAATTCTTTAGTTCATTCAATACTTCAATCATTTTATGATGTTTTTCAAGAACCCACAAGTCTTCCTCCTAAAATACAAATTAATCACTGTATTGATATTGTTCCTACATCTTCTCTTCCTAATTCTTCAATGTATAGACAATCAATAGTGCAAATGGAAGAAATTAAAAAGCAAATTCAAGCATTGTTGACTAAAGGGTTCATCAAACCCAGTACTTCCCATTGTGCTTCTCCTATCTTGCTTGTGTTGAAGAAGGATGGTACATGGAGATTATGCATTGATTTCAGGGCACTCAATAAGATTACAATCAAGAATCGTTATCCACTTCCTCGCATTGATGATCTTTTGGACCAATTGCAAGGTGCAAAATTCTTCTCAAAAATTGATCTCAAAAGTGGGTATCATCAGGTGAGAATTCAAGCAAAAGACACTTGGAAAACAACATTTAAGACCAAAATGGGGCTCTTTGAGTGGCTTGTTATGCCCTTTGGCCTTACAAATACTCCAGCTACATTCATGGGGCTGATGAATGAAGTATTCAGAGATTGTTTGGATCAATTTGTAATCATCTATTTGGATGAAATTATTATATATTATTCTACTTGGGAGAAACATTTGGAACACTTGGAAACGGTTCTTCTAACTCTTCAAAAGAACCAATTGTATGCAAATTTTCCTAAGTGTTCATTTGGGCAAACATTCATTGCCTATCTTGGATTTGTAATTAGTGAAAAATGTGTGCAAGTAGATCCTTCCAAAGTTGAAGTTATCTTCTCTTGGCCAAATCCTACTTCAGTCGCGGAGTTAAGGAGTTTTCTTGGACTTGCTAATTTTTATCGCAAGTTCATTGGAGGATATTCTTCTATTGCTGCACCTTTACACTATTTAACAAAGATCAAAGTTTAGTTTCAGTGGACAAAGGATCAACAAAAATCCTTTGACACATTGAAACAGAAATTGAGTACTACACCAGTTCTTGTTCTTCCTGATTTATCTCAACCATTTGAGATAGAAACTGATGCTTCGCAAGTTGCACTTGGAGCTGTGCTTATGCAGAATAGGCATCTAGTGGCCTACCATTTAGAAACATTTTCAGAGGCCAAGAAGAACTATTCTACATATGATAAGGAGTTCTATGCTTTGGTTCAAGAAATCAAGTATTGGAGGCATTATCTCTTGGGAAAAGAAACAATTGTTCATACAGATCACATACCCCTTAATTTTCTTCAATCTCAAACAAAAATTGAAGAAGCTAGGAACATGAAATGGCCATCATACTTGCAACAATTCCATTTGGTAATCAAGTACAAGAAAGGACGAAACAATGTAGTGGCTGATTGTTTGAGTCGTCCTCCTTCTACTCTTGTTTTGACAATTGTCACTACTTCTCATCTTGGCTTCCAAACTTGGCCTACACAGTATCCTATGGATACAGATTTTGGCAAAGTTTTCCACCAACTTTCCAATCGTTCTTCAAATTTGAGAGCTCTTCAGGACTTTCATATTCAGGATGGACTGTTGTACAAATTGGACAAACTTTGTGTTCCTCATGGGAACAGGGAGTCTCTTCTGAAGGAGGCTCATTCCACACTCTATGGGGGACATTTTGGTAGGCAGAAAACTCTTCATCATCTACAGAGGTTTTTCTTTTGGCCACACATGCAAAGAGATGTTCTTCTCTTCTTGCGACAATGTGCAGTATGTAATCGCTCCAAATCAGCCAATAGGACATTGGGAATGAGCATGCCTTTGCCCATTCCTTCTCGTCCATGGGAAAGCATTTCCATGGATCTCTTGAGTGGTTTTCCAATGACAGTACGCAAGCATGATTGTGTCTTTGTTGTGGTGGATAGATTCAGCAAAATGGCCAAATTCATTCCTTGTCGCAAGACAAGTACTGCATAGGATCTTGCCCAACTCTTCTTTGAGGTGGTATGGCATTCTTTTGGTCTTCCTACCAGCATTGTCTCTGATCGTGACTCATGCTTTGTGAGTCACTTTTGGAAATCACTTTGGAAGATTTTGGGAGTATCTCTTAACTTCTCTACTACTTATCATCCTCAATCCGATGGGCAGACAGAGGTAGTTAATCGTACTCTCATGCAGAGTTTGAGGATTTACCATCATTCCACTCTAGCCAAGTGGGACTTAAGCCTCACTCACATTGAGCACACCTACAATAGGGCCGTCCACAGTTCTACAGGGCACTCTCCATTTGAAGTGTGTTTTGGTTTTCAACCACTTGCTCCTTATGAGTTACCTTTATCTTTGCCTTATTTAGCCACAATGCACATTCAGAAGGAACAAGACAAGGCCAACTCTTTTGTGCAACATTTGCAGAGTCTTCAAGCCAAAGTGGTTCAAATTCTTTAGAAGACTCAGCAAAAATAGAAACAACAGATGGACAAGCACCGCACTCCTCATTCCTTTTAGGTTGGTGACAAAGTATGGTTTCATCTTGACAAACGATGATTTGCAGATAAGGCACATAGCAAAATCAAGCCTCTTCGTTATGGGCCTTATACTATTCTTCAACAAATATTTGAGAATACCTTTCGCTTTGACCTTCCAACTCATCTTGGCATTCACGATGTTGTCAATGTTGATCTTCTCAAACCATACTATGATTCCACATTGGAAACAGTTCCAACCATCATTCATCCAGTTGATGTGGTTCCTGATGCTCAGCTTCCGCTTGACGCCGATACAGTATTTGATACGAAGACCCGACACACCCACCAGGGTGCTTCTACTTCATATCTTGTGGCCTCGACGAGGCCAATTTCCACATCAGGCTCGCTGGATTTCTACTCATATTCTGTCTCGAGATTTTCCCTCTTTGTTAAAAGCATTGGAGTCCAATGCTTCTTTTGTTGGGATGAATGATGAGGAAATTTAGACCTAGGGGCTAATTTATTTTTAGACCTAGGATATTTTAATTAGGCTTAGTCATAATAATAATCAACGTGAGTTGTTTTTTTCCTCCGTTGAATAGTCTAGGTCTAGGTGTTTTTCTTTTCAGCATTTTAGGGCATGCATCTTTAGCCTTTCCTTGATTTTGTACGTAAATCCTTGGAGCAGTTGATGATTTCCAGGATTACGGTTTTATTTTTGGACTTATTTAAAGTCCTATGTTTTCAATAATAATTAGCTTCAATTTAATTCCATATCAATATAGCTTATCAAGATTGACTATCCCAGTTACATAATTTATTGAGACTTGGAATTGTCCCACAGGGACTGTCACATGCTGAAATATGAGCATTTAAATAGAAAGCAATAAGATATATCTTACTAGAAGGCATATTGTATTGTCAAAGCTACAATGGAGTCCTCCTTCGGTGCTTAGAGCCCCAAGAATCAGATTGGGTGATTTTACAAGCTCATAATGGTACATGTGGTGGCCACTTTAGCGACATGGCCATTGTCAAGTGCATCCTTTGAATAGGCTATTACTGGCCCACCATGCAGAAGGATTGCTATGAGTATGTTAGAAAATATGTTAAATATGAACATCATGCAAATCTGATGCACTTGCCATCACAGGTCTTATAGTCCGTTCAGGAGGCTTGGCCATTTTATCAGTGGGGTTTTGATCTGATCAAAAATATTTCCCCCCCATCATTAGACCAACACATGTTTATCTTTATGTGTGGGCTTTAACATATAAATACAAAATTTAGCATAGTTTTGCAACACCATACTATTCGTAGACAAATAGACAAGTAGAGGCTTCAAACAAGACAATAGTAGCCATCTTAAAGAATACGGTAAAAGAAAATCATAAGGATTGGCATTTGAAATTACCCCTTGCATTATGGGCTTACAAGACTAGCATGTAGATGGCCATTAGGGCAACACCATTTTTTCTTGTGTATGGCACTAAGGCCATTAAGCCCTTAGAGTTAGAAATTCCAACATTGCACATCACATTGAAAGAGTTCATCAATGACGACACTGCGTGACAAGCTCACTTGGATTAGTTGACCCTTATGGATGAACATAGCATCAATGCTCTTGAGCATATTCGTGTTTACCAGGATTATCTAACATGAGATTATAACAATAAATTCTACTTAAGAGACTTTAAGGTTGGGGATCTTGTGCTTAAAGAAAAGCAATAGAACTCAAATCTGTCATTACACCTACGAGACAAATTTAAGATAAATTGGATAGGTCCCTACAACAACTTTGAGAAGATTGGACCTAGGGCATATCGCCTAACACCGCTAGAAGGTTTTGAAAAGCTAGAACCTCTCAAAATTATTCATCTAAGGGTGTTTTACATATAAGCACAACAAAACATAAAAACATCCAAATAAACCAACAAAATATCAAAAACATTCATAAATTTCAAAATCACAAAACAATAGAAAATCATAAAAATAAAAGGCTCCAAAGGCATCGTAAAGCCCTTTGGTCAAATAAAAAAAGGCTCCAAAGGGACCTTAAATCCATTTTGTCAAATCACAAAAGTCTCCAAAGGCATCTTGAAGCCCTTTGGTAAAATAACAGAAGGCTCCAAAGGTATCTTAAAGCCTTTTGGTCAAATCACAAAATGCTCCAAAGGCATCTTAAAGCACTTTGGTCAAATCATAAAATGCTCCAAAGACATCTTAAAGCCCTTTGGTCAAAAACAAAACATAAAAGAACAAAAATAGAAAAATTTCATAAAAAATTAAAATAATCAAAATTCAAAAATAATTGAAAGCATCAAAATACAAAAAAAATTGCATTTGGCATTTACATCCATTAGTTGCATTGCATATAGGCATTTACATCCATTGCACTTACATTAGGATAGGTCATGTTCACAATCTTACAAATGACACCATGTTTGTATCTCAATCATCCATCATCATCCATAACCCATGTGTGTAACTATATTTTTCAACACAACCCCTCCATATTGCTATAAGGAATATACTAGGGTTTTTCGGTCACTTAGCCATACCTAGTGATTTTATCAAACTTTGTAGAAATCTATCTTCACTAGTATAATATGAGGTCTAGTTTTGATAGCACCTGGTATATCTCAGAATCCTATCACTAATAAAAACATTAAAATCCTAGTTGAAACAAGGGAAAGATGAATGCTACAAAGTGGTACTAGGCATCTTAAGTGAAATTTTTCTACTTGCCCACCTTGTGATGTGCATGGTCTATGATTTTGATCATTGGAAAAAGGACAAATCCTCCCTACCTAAAGAAATCCCTTGATTTCATCAAAACAAGCAAAAATCCTAGAACAAAGCAAAATTCAAAAGCAAATAAATAGTGATTATCATCAATACAAAAATCCCTTGCTCAAAAGAAATAAAAAAATTCAAAATAAATAGTGATTTTCATCACTAAAGCGTGATCAAGTATCCCAAATAAATGTGAAGGAAATAAGGGGGTGAAGAGCTTGAATCCCTATAATGGTCGATCTCCACAAGCCGTTGAGTGATCCCTAATACAACAATGGGCTATATGAATCTTGCCTAGCATTAGGGTAAGCTCAAAGTAATTTGCAAAAAAATGTAGCTTTAGGTGTCATGTATCGACAAGTGGTCTAATCTAAATGAGTCCAACTTAGGATCACGATGAACATTTGAGAATCCCCAATACAACAATGGGCTGCATGAATCCCGCTTGGCACTTGGGTATGCTTATTTTTATCTAAAATATTCATTTGCGCACACAGGGATAATGAGTATATAGGTCATCATAATAAAAAATTTGTCTTTCAAGAGTCCTGTATGGTTAGTATATATATTTTTATGGAGTAACTAGGGTGTTTGAGTCTCATGGAAAACCTCAAAAACCCTCTCATAGCAACAAATCATGTCATCAATAAAATCATCAACTTTATTTAGGAGTTTTTTTTTATTAAATGGTGTTAATAAAATAGGATAAATATCAGATAAATGTTAGCAATGATATTTAAACGACCACTAACTATTTTGTGCATATCTTTTAATTTACAAAAGCTTATAAAGAAAGCACATACATATCACATCATCTCATCTCATAGAGGATGTTATATAATTAATTCTTATTAGAAGAGTTATTATTTATTCAATATTGATTTACATTCTGTTTTGTCACCCACTATATTTTTGAACTCATATAACATGCATTCCTTATGTTTTAAGTCATTAAAGCATACATGTTCATTTACATTAGATCATCATCATAGTGCATTACACATATTGCATTCACCATACAATAACATAAGTTAGATGCACATAATAGAATAAAATTAAAAATGCATTTAAGACTAAGCAGTACATCCATATATGCATCCATCATCATAATGCATCTACACATATATATCACATCATCTAGAGCATACATCTATCATTTAACTAAATGCATATCAAATACATCACATCATATAGCATAAAATAATCATACTGCATCACATAAACATAAAAGAAAAAACATATAAGTACACATAATGAATATAAAAAATGATATCATATATGTGTGTGTGTGTGTGTGTGTGTCGAATAAATACATAAGGGTACAAAATTACCCACAAGCTATAGTTGTGTAGGTCATCTAATATTACACTAAAAAATAAAGCTAGTAAAATTAGAGTCATCAGCCTGCACTTGCACCTCAAGCCTCACATCCACCCTAAGATTTGTCCCTGTGAGTGTGGTGGGAGCTAGTCCCTATGGTTTGCTCTATTCGAGTCCTGGTCCTTTGGCTCGACCACACTGACGACTACCCTAATGTGATTTGCCTACTCCTTTGCGACCCTCCTGTTTTAGGCCTATATGGTATATGACATCCTCGAAGCCTGACATCATCCTCCAATGCAAGTATCTAAGAATTATCTCAAGTATAATGCTCTAAGTACTCTTATAGGAGTCCAATCAAATGTCTAATATTTGCATCTACATCTAGCCCAATCAGTATTTGAGGTGCTGGCATAGTTGGTACAACCTATCCCTAGGCAACATATCTCTTGGTTGTAAGCTCATCTATCCTAATCTATGTAGAGTCTATATGTGTCTAGAGAGTGATCCTCTCCTCGTCAAAGATTCGAACCTATGCCTAAATCCTAGCAATGGTAGAGTCCCTCTACAAAATCTAGAATTGAGCTGACTGAAGCTTAACCTCCACATGGTACAACTGAGCTTAGAGAGGGGACTCCTGATCCTCTGGAGCTAACTCCTCCTCATTAGGAGAAATCTGCTTCTTGACCACCTACTGATTTGCGGCCTACCCTTAGTCCTCTATTTAGGCCTGCACTCGAATCCTATCAAGATCCTCCTCGATAGTTTCTTCATATTTATCTTTGTCTAAGCTACCACTACCATTCCAAACTTGTGTGACCTACCACTGAATGTAGGCCTTTGTGACCCCACCATCTTCAATGCTAGCATCTACTACTGGAGGATCATCATCCTCTATAATTTATGTAACTCGGGGTAGTGGAAGATCCCTCTCTGGAGTAATCCACCTATATAAAAATGGTTGAATAGGTACATTATACTATAGATAAAACTATCAAATAAACCTGGAGTAATGAAAGAACTTTCTAATGTCACCCTTGCGATCTATAATTCATCGATCACAATGAATTTGAGCTGTGAACCTGTCTACCTCTTCCAAGATGGGTCACTCATGATAAGGTCTCTAGATGATATCCTTGACTTGTAGGCCAGTCAGGGAGGCTGTGTAGTGTCTCAAATACCCTGTATGATACTGACTCTTGCACTCGTCATGCTCTTGGAGCCACCTAGATCTATAGCACTGAGCAACACTAGCTATGGTAATAATATCAATAGGTAATCCTCTTGGGTGGTCCACCATGATATTCTCCTAGCTCCAAATATATAGGAATAGGCTACAAGCAATGCTAGCTCATCCCCATCGCTAGATCCTATAGAGCTCATTGTAGCACTGAGCCAATAGTGCACTCCCCCAAGCCATGATGATAGGCTCTGCACTATCAATCAAGTATTGAACCATCACCAAGAGGTTCCATGGGAACCTCACTCTAGATCAATTAGGCAAAAGTATATTGCATATAACCATCAATAAAACATTATGTATCCAATAAAAGAGATCCTCCCAGTACCATCAAGCCATGAAATTCCCACCAAAATGAAATTTCCACCAAATTGGGTATCAGAGAGCAACAATTGCATGTGCTTCAAAGACCCTTGAAAAGACTACATCTCTCGTATCAGTAGGGGAAGAAAAAATTGGGACTCCATCAAAAGGGATATGGAAGATTCTGTAGACATCCTTCGGTGTGATGGTCATCTCGCTTATAGGGAGATGAAAGATGTTTTTCCTAGAGTCCCACCTATGTGCTAAGGTAGTAAGGTAGGCCTAATCCGACATGATCATCAGAAACCTAGTAACATACTGTAGCCTGCGAGCATCAAGCCAATCCTAGTCTGTGTTATCCATGTTAGGTAGAAGATCAATGAGCAATTTAGGGTCTCAAGCCCATGCATATAAAATATAAGAGTGTAAAATAAATACCTAAATTAAATACACTTATAAGCCAAAAGAATGAATAAAACAAAAATGATGTAGAATTTAGCTAAGATAAGCTTAAGGCTATGAAAACAATGACTGAATGCACCTAAAACATTAAAAAAAAATCAAATTCTACACTTCAAAATTGCAAAAAATAAATTAAAACATTTAAAATTCAAAATTTTAAAAAATAAGCGTAAGGTCTTGTAGTCTCTCATGCCAGGAGTGGCCACACAGTGGCCACTGAATCCGACAGCGGCCAGCCACCAACGGTCAAAAAAATTAACCTTTGGAATTCAGGGTAGTCACTAATGATGACAACGATCCCTCTTTGGCTGTTTAGGGGTTTCTTTGAGCATCAAAAACCATGATAAAACACGCCAAAAATGTTCCCTCCTCATCAAGAAAAAGTAAAAAAATTGGAAAATCCTAAAACTAGCCTAGACCCACTAAAATTAACCCTAACCTGGACCTATTGACTGGTTTAGTTCATCACTAATGGATTTAGTGTGGTTCATTCACCAGTTACTTAGTGAGGTTCATTTTACCAAATAAAACAAATATAAGGCTAGGGTTTGATAGATACATGTGAGTCATCGACTCCTTCACTTGTCGAAGATTCACCTTGCTCAACCATGGTGTCTAGTTTCGACAATGTCCTAGGTCACAATCAATTTATCTCACCTCAGAGCTCAAAAGGTGCAATTGAAATTTGGAATAATGAAAAGTCAAACCCTAAAACTTGATTTTATATTTTTAATTTATGCCTCGACCACTATTGGCATTAGCAACCCACTTTTTCTAGTTGTTGGACCTAACAACAACCACGAAGAGGCAATTAGGGGTCACTAAACTTGACAGCTGCTAGGAAACAAAGAGGAATTCACTCAATTTCTCATCATGAGGCACCTAAAAATGGGCCATTAAACATACCAAACAATCAAAAAGTGCAAAAATACCAAAAAAATAACATAAATCAAAATCCAAAAATTACAAATTTAAAAACACAAAAAAATCAAACAACAACAAAATCTCAATTAAGCCTCGTATTTAGTTATTTACTCTATACACTTGGTGGTTGCAGTGACTTGCACTCCATGCAATCTAGCAAGATGAGTAAATTGCCATAAGGCCACTTAGGACAAATTAGTTATGGTAGAATTGATACATTTCACTTCAATATCGAAGAAGACCATGGTGATTGTACTACCCCATAGGAATGAAGATTCATCTCATTTCTTCTATAATAGTTTTCAACGAATAATCAAATGGAGTGATTCAACATAAGATTGAATAGAATTTCTATCACCTTGATTCTCTAAGAAGGCCATTGCAACCAAACCGCTCTATGGGATAGAAATGTACAATTACTAAAAATGGTTGAAATCACACCTAAGATGGGACCTACCCTATAACACAAAACAAACCTTTAAAAGGGTCCAAGTAATTCATATTTGTCAAATGAATCATTGCTTTATTAATTTTCCTTCCCTCATAGACTCATCGCTTTAGCAGGTAGTCATAATATCAACAATCATAATTAAAATCAATAAAATATCACTTGATCATGTCAAATTGCGTTCATATTACAAATAATTACCAAGAACTATCATAATTTTACCCTTTTTTGGGGAAAAAATTAAACATGAAAATTAAATTTTTAGCTCTCCTCCTTTCGGACCTATAGTAGCACCGAAGCTACCAAATTTCTTGATGAACATGTGCAAGCTTTCACAAATTTAAGCCTTCAATCTTGTTGGAAACAATGATTCAAGGATGTGCACCCTTTCTCATGACTAGGGTATCCAATTTTGATTATATCAATGATTGTCACACAACCTACAATGTGACCCTAGGTGGTCTATTTTTGCTCTGTGTTGTGTTTTACCACAATGCATCCCAAAACGGGCATATGTAGACACCTAAAATACATCATGTTTAGGAGACTACTCATATGGGCACATTCAGAGACCATATGAATAATCTTGGACCTTTCCAAGAGCTAGAAGTGGTCCTAAACACTCAAAAAGGATAGTTCTAGCCCATCCAAGCTTAGCCTCACTCAAGTAGAGCGGTCACCACATATGGACACTGAATCTGATAGTGGCCACACCTAGCCACTGCTCTGAAAAGTGGCTAGCACCATGTACATTCTGGCCATGAATACGGTCCCAGAACACGTAGTATGATTGCACCTTGCATTTCTTACAGGAATATTTTGATGAGGAACTTCAAGAGTTCATCCTAACTGCCCCTTCAGTGCCAATTTGTGATTGATTCTTCCTCTCAGGATGGTCAGTTGCATGTAAATTTGGATTTTGGCTTCTCCAGAAATTCAATATCTAGATCCAAATCTAAAACAAAGAGGTCTACATATGGACTCTCCCAGGCAAACCAAATGATTTGAGAATATCAAAATTTTGTGCAACAAATACATAGCCAATCAGAGAGTGAATCCATGACCCTTTGAGGAGCAACGAAGTGCTATCCAGCTGAGCTATGTCTATGAATGTGATTTCAGATCCGTTTACTCTTCACCATCCATTAGTGTACCAGATACAATAGGAAACCCTTGAACATCAATTGGATCAATGAATCTAGTGCTACAACCCCTAGTTTATGAGGATAAGAGCTTCATTTCATGACCGCTATCATTGATAGTGGCCCATAGGCATAGCCTAGGGTTTTTAGACATTAGTTTCCTAGTTCTAGCTTAGATCTAATTATTGCTTTGATTTATTAATTAGTTCTGGCTTAGATCTGATTTCATTAATGCATTTACACTATATTTCTAAGTTTTCTATGTATTTATCGCTTATTTTGTGCTTGCATTTTAATATTATCATGCTCATATATCATGTTTATCAGATATTCTAATAAGAGCCTCTTTCGAAGAGGCTACCCATGCTAATTATAGTGTTCTATTGTTTCTATGCATGTAGGTTACAAGTTTATAGGACCGATTCAAGGCATCCAGTGTATAATATCCCTCCAAGGTGAGAAAATGAGGAGGTATCTATAAGCCCTTATACAAGCTCGTGTGCTAGATTGGAAAGCTTGCAGAAGTGCACCACCCGATTTACGAGGGGACATCATTCTTTTGCATCGTCATCCCACTTGTATCTTATTGTATAGAACTAGGTGCCCTTAGAGGGACCGATATGTAACCAGGATTTGCTAAAGAAATTAATAATAAAATATCTTTATTTATTTTGTCATTTTTATGTTATGTTATGCATATTGCTTTGTGTTCTTTCATTTTGATACAATATCGCAAGTAGCGTAAGTGGTGCATGCTCCATGTCATCGCATGCGTGCACACACACACACACACACACACACACACACACATATATATATATATATATATATATATATATATATATATATATATATAATATGCACACTCCAACTAGTGGTAACTATTGTGATACATAGGCTAACAACAAATGCAAATATCTCCAGAAGAAGGAGGAGGTAAGATTAACATTATAACATTAACCAAGCTTCATACAATTCCACATTATCAAAAAATATGAGATGATGGAGGTCTATTAATAAGCTGGGCATAACATATTTTTAATCATGTTGCCCATGTTTTGGTAAGGTGATAACTATTGTGCAAAGTGGAACCCCTCCTTGAAGTGAACATCATCCTAAAATTGGGTAAGGATATGGCTTAAACAACAAGTTTGTGCATCCTGATGGTGTCATCTATGGTTAAACCTAGCCATATGTTATATAATATTTTCATATAATGTTCTAATATTCGCCACTCTTACTAGTATGTTTATACCATGAATATCCTATGGACTAATTCATCCAGCTCCAACACAATTCAGTAAAAGGGGAATTAAAAAACTAAACATAATTTACTGCAATTTAAAAGGAAGTAAAAGACCTGTTACACGTAGTAGATTTATACCATATTTCTTTTAATCTCCCTTATCGAACATCTTTTATAGAAAATACACATATATCTAGAACATGTTATCCTACCATATTCTAACAAATTTATAGGTAAAGATGCATGAAAAATGACCAATATCATCTCTGTCAAAAATACCACACCCGAGAAAAAGCACCACTAGTGATTTTAGCATGGATTGACGAGTTTTCACTATGTATAAATAGATTCAAAAATTCTAGTGGTGGGGTTGAGTGGTGATTTTTACTCACAACTAATAATTGATGAATTTTGGACAAAAATTTAGAGGAAATTGGTCCAAATGGTCCAAAATTAGTAAATGGGATTTAAACCACAAATCCCAAGGCCTATAACTTGAGGATTTATAAAAAATTGATAAGAATTTCCCAAAACTTATGGGATTACTTGCATATTGTATAAAATAAGTTATAATGACAATTGATTGCTTAGGAATCGATCAAATGAGAGTTTATGGATGCATAGACGTTAGAAAAATACCCTAAAAATGCCTATGAGAGATGAAAAAGGATTAAAAAAGCTAGTTAGACTTAGGATTTAACAATGGAGATTCTATGAGATGATGAATGTAGAGTAAAAAAATAGAATATGCTAGTCAAATGGACCTGTAATAGGGATTAGTGATGTTCTTAGTTCAAAAGAAGCATTAAAAATCATGAAATACAAAGGTAAATAATATGATAAAGTAGATAGAATATTGTTAGGCCTATAATAATATTAGTATGAGATTAAAATAGGTGCATAAAGATTACAAAAAAATTAAATGAAGAGTTGCAACAAGGATTAATGACAAAAGTATTAGAGAATGAAGTAAAAAATAAAAATAAACATATAATCCTACAAATGATATGACAATGATCATATAAAATTATCAAAGCATGAAATATACCTACAAATGAAATGAGATTAGATAAGGTAACACAATTCCTATAAATAATATAAAGTAGTGATAAGAATGCTTGAATGAAGGATGAAATCATGCAAAATAGAATGAAATGACCCTACAAATGATTAGGGATTTGAAAATAAAGAGATGTTTGTTCTAAATAAAGTAAGGTAAACACAAAAAAAATTATTAAGAGACTTACAAATAATTATTAGATACAAGTAATAACAAGAGTGAAAAATATTAGTGGTTGTAATGATGAAAACTTCAATTTAGCAAGGCTAAAATGAAGGGGAAATACATGAAACTAGAACAAGGAGATAAAAATAAAGAGGGCTTTGGGATTTTATTGCCTACCAAGAACTTCTTCTTTCACTAAGTTGGACTCTTTGCCCCAATGCCCCTTTGTATTGCTTCCTTTTCCCAAATACTTCATGAAGAAGCTCCAAATTAGAGAATGGAGGAATGTGAATGAAGGAGAATGAGAGTAAAATTTGAAAGAGTGTATTTAGCAATAATTTTTTCATGAAATTTCCCTCCCAATATCTCTATTTATAGATTTTTGGAGGTAGATTTTTGGAGGGAGGATTAGGTCCAATATGCCATTGGTGAAAAGGATAAATTTCAAAATTGTAGGCCTAATTCAAGATTGGAGTAGGCATAATCAGAGAAGGTATATGGGTGAAGGAATCCACATGCCCCTAGCTCATGCCATAGATATTCCTCTTATGTTGAAAAATACCACTAACAATTTTACACCCGATTGTTTACTTTGATCAATGGTCAAGTTGATTGGTCAAATGACCAAAAATGACTGATTTTCAAAAGTGTCACACTTGATCAAAATTATAATTGGCACTTTTGACTAGTGGTAGTTTTGAAAAGGCCTAATTTGATTCTTGGATTTCTTGGATTGATATGCTTGATTGCTAGTATGATTTCTAGTGTCTTTGCTTAGAGTTAGGGTCATTAGGCATGTTAATTGTAAGTGTCTAAAAGAAATAATAGATTGTCATCCAGAACACCAAGAAGATATGCTAGATCCCAAATAGAGCATAAATTTTATGATGGACCATCACTCATCCAAGTCACTCACCCCATCAAGATCTATTTTTTTTTCAAATTAGATAGGAGCCTATGGAGTAGTAAATATCCATTGATAGGTCCTTTTGATGTATCTAAGAATCCTCTTAGATATTTTCCAATGTCTCTCTTGAGGGGTCTACATATATCTAGGATAATAGGTAACAACAAAGGCTAATTAGGTCTAGTGTGAGTAATATAGAGGAATCCTCCCATAAGATATTGATACAACATGACATCTATCAAAGGTGTGGTGTAATCAGCATAAAGTTTTAGGCCTAAGAAAAAAGGAGATTGAGTGGGCTTATACTTATCCATCCTAAAACACTGAATAATATCCAAAGTATACTTGGGATAAGAAATGGTTATAGGGTTATGCATAGAGTCTATTTATCACCAAATTGGCTAAAATTAGGATTTCAAAAATTGAAATTAGCTAATTTTGAGACCTTTCACTAGGACCCATTCGCCCAAAATTTTTGGGGTGTAAATTTTTTGGGGGTCAGCTTGCCCAATCGTGATAATTAATTTTTTTATTATTTTAATTTGCCAACCACTTTTACCCAAATGTGCAGACCTTTCACCTACAAATTATAAGTAATTTTAATTTTCCTACCAAATTTACCACTTATACCACTAGTATATATGCCTAACGTGGTAGTGAAACCCATACACTTGGGAATGGTGCATAGGACCAAGAACTCTATAACTATGAAAGAAGATAAGAAGCAGTGAGAAACCCTTGGAACCTATGATGGTATCCAATGAAGGCTACCATCACCATGAAAGGATAGTAGGCACAAAAGGCTACCAACACCACTAGCATATACCGGTAGCCTCTAAAGGCTACCATCACCATGAAAGGATGGTATTCTAAACCTAGTTTGAGGATGCACCATTTTTTATATCAGCTTGTCGTCGAATCTCGTTTTCCACTTGGTCTAGCCAAAAATTTCAAATTCGCCAGTGTTTTATATTTTTTGTGAAAAAATAAGGTAATTCGCCATGTCCTCCTACATTAAGTTGGTCAAAATTCACCAGCGTTTTGAAACAGATTCTCCAAATTATTACAAGTATATTTTATGTCCAACCTCTTATGCATAACCCTAAATAGTGATGCTAGAGTCCATTTGATCAATCTAATTTTCTATAAAATAATACAAAATCCCCATATATCATCTTAAAGTGGAATAAAGTCATGACTTCATGTATTATATTAGAGTAGAGGATCTACCAATGATAAAAATATTGTCAACTTAAAACATATTCACTAAAGTTTTCCTCTTCCAATGTTTCATGTAAACATCATATTTAGTCACATCATTAAAACCCACAAATAGGAAAAAATGAATGGATATTCTCATACCATGAATGAGAAGCCCACATATAAGGACCTAGATAGATGAAAACCAATGGACTTGGTCCTAGCTCAAAACTAGGTGGCTATAACATGTAGATTTCCTTGTGAAATGCATAACATAGAGAGGCACTTCGCATTTCCATTTGGTGTAATTTCCATGCATATGAAGTAATAATAGAGAGAAGCATCTTGACTAAGTCCATCCTAGCCATGGGTGCCAATTTCCAGGATAATCCACTCCTTATTGAGAGAATACTTTAGCATCAAATCATAGTTTATGCTTCTCTACCTAACCATATAAAGTGTATTTGGTCATGTATACCCATTTGTAGCTAGTAACACTTTTCTGTTTTGGAAGAGGAACTAGATTGTAAGTCTTTTTCTTAATTAGATCATCATACTTTTCCAATATAACATCTTCTCATTCTAGCCTATCCTTAGGCTAAGAATTTATGAGAGGGTCCTAGTAATGTACTACATTGAAAAGCAATGCTAAGTCAGATGCCTTCTTATGTTGCATAAGAGATAGAATATGTTGATAATCCTTTAAAATAATATTAACCCACTTGGGTTTTGGGTGAATAGAAGAATAATCATATATATCCTATGACAACTCAATATTAGAAGCTAAAATTAAAGAATTCAAGACATCACCACTCACCTCATTACACAAGACTAAATCATTCTAAATTGATGTGTCCTACTTGTCATACCTTGATCTTGGATAACAACATTGTCTATAGTGCTACCCATGAGGGGGTCAATTCAATAGGCAAGGGACTACCACTTGAAATGAGAATATGCTATAATAGATATAGATCCAACCAAAATATCAATTTAAACAAATAAATAAAAATTGTCAAAGGTTCAGAAGAATAAGTTGCTAAAATCTCAGGTGATGGGGTAAAAGTACCTAGAAGAACCTCATTGAAAATAACATCTCTTTGAATAAAAACATCATGTCTTTGAGGAACTTAAAGGTAATATGCCTTTGCGGTATTTGAATACCCCAAAAAAATTCATTGTGACTCTTTAGTGCCTCATTTAAAATATCCTTGGGTATGTGAGCCTATTCTAAAGAGCTAAAAATACAAAATTGAGACACATTAATTTTATCCCCTATTAATCACTCAAGAGGTGTCATACCCTAGATTTCTCTCATGGAAATTTTGTTGAATGTATATTGTACAAGTGATAACTTCATCCTAAAAATTATTGTCCATTCCCTTTGCATAAATCATATAGCATGCCATCTCCATGATCACACTATTTTTTCTCTTAGCCATACCATTCTTCTTAGGAGTATAGTGAAAAATACCATTCTCATATGGAATCCCATGAGAAGCAAAAAACTATGAGAAGCATATACAACATATTACCAACCCCATATGTATTTAGATATTTTATTCTCCTATCCAAATAATTTTCAACAAGGGATTTAAAGGTATTAAACCTTTCAAAAACATCATCCTTAGCATGAATGGTGTACAACACATATCTATAGAAACCATCAATAAAAATAATAAAGTACCTATTTCTTGAGATATGATGTAACCATATATCCATAAGTGTCATTGTGTATGATCTCCAAGAGATGAGATCCTTGTCTTGCAACACCTTTTGCAAAGGTCTCCCTATGATTCTTTTCTAGAAGACACTCCTCACATGCACCAATTGGATAAGACATACATGGAATCCCAATGACCATATAATGCTAACTCATACACCTCAAATATTCATAACTAATATGGCCAAGCCTATAATACCACTTCTAATTTTCATTATCTACATGCACAACTATAGAAACAATTTTTTTCTTCCTAGAAAGAGGAACAAACATGTTAGGTATTTCTCCCAAATTATAAATGTTGTCAATATCATCATAATAACTAGAAGAAACCATGTTAAACACATTGTATATATCCTTAATTACACATCTATCAACTGAAAATTGTACCTTCTTAGTTGTATGAGTAATGCAATAAATAGAAAAAAGGCTAGGGCTAACAATAGGAACACAAAGTACCGCATCAGTTGATGAAGATATAGTATTAATGTCTCCACAACAACCTACAATGAAGAGTAATATCCAATCATAACATGTCCCCCTACATGTGCTTTCTTGTAGCCTTTTAAAATATGCTTGTGCTTTGTTATGTACCTAGTTGCCTTGAATCTATTATCCACTCATATGAACAAGTGGACATCCAATATTTAAAATGAACTACACATGTGCTTGTAAGGTTTCCCGATCAAAATATTTCCTCACTTATGTATATAAGAGAGTAGAATAACAACCATTTTATTTTGTCTTCCTCATGTTTATTGATTCAAATCCTACAAAATTTTGTTTTGTTCCCTTCCTTTTTGCAAAACTCATTAGTAGCTTCTTAAGAGACATCATGGGATACTTCTCATTCTATTTTGGATTCTTGTCAATCTCAAATTCAATAATATATTCTTTTGGGTGAGCCTAATTAAAATAAAATTTTCCTTACAACTATTTCTTATAGCCTAATGGTGCATAAATTACTTAAGTACCTTATTAATGGGTGGTATATGAGAGTTTGGAAATTACATAGAAAGCACCTCAAAGACAATAACAATTATCTTATATGTTTAGACATGTTATTGAAGATGATATTGAAGAATTTAATATTTGTCCCCTTTTCCAATGCTTATTGTCCTCTTCTCTCCTTGGGAATTCCTCTTATATTTGGATGTCCTATTGTAGTTTATTAAACTAATTGATATACTCATGAATAATATCAAATGAGTATATGAACCAGGTTTTAATATCATCCTTCAATATATTTTATTGGTATGGAATCAATTAGATCATAGATCCCCTAAAACTATTCAAGCAACACTTAGGATTCATGGTGTTGCTAACATGAGTGTCATTTACATTATCAACATGAAGAGCAATGAAAACATGGGTCTCATCCTTCTTGTCCTTGTAGGGCTGCTTCAATTTTAATTAACTTAGTATCATGAGGCACCTCATTCATATACTTGAGTAGCCCCTTGCTTTAGATCATAGCTTCAATATTGATATTCTAGGTAGCATAGTTAGGACCACTCAATAAGAGCACATGGTTACCCATAACTATTCTATCAAAATATAGAAATTTGAATGTAGTTGTGACTAGAAATAATACCAACAATATAGAGATCTAAAAAATGTGCAATTTGAGAAAAGATCAAATGCTTATGTATGCAAAAGTTATGACACACGAATGTTTTTCCCTGAGATCATAAAAGTTCCTCCTAAACCTTTGAAAAGTATATATTTTTATACATGTAGAAATTGGGAGGCCACCACTTGTTGTGTGAGTGGTTGAGTAGGTTCCAAGCATGCATGGATTATAAAATATACCAATTAATTATGTTATTCCATTTATCATAATCTAATTTGTTGCCTAATATACAAGCCACACTACACCACTTATCACAATATGATTTGCTTTAAAATTCACACATTACCAATTTTATTATTGACTATGTAAGATATTTATCAAGTTTGATGAGTTAGAAAATGTAATCGATTGAACTTGTATTTATATGTGATTAGTGGAATAAGGCTTGCCACATTGATTGTTATATAATTTGTTGTGTTAGCCCAATTAGAGCATGTTATATAGATACTTATGTTAGTCCTTGAATCACTTATCATGTATCACCTTAATATTTATACCATATCATTAGATAAGTCAATACCCCCACTTGAGGCCACATGTGCTATATCACTTGTATGGACTACCATGTCACCTATATAGACTACCACATGTTACCTTGGAATTCAAGCAATGATTTCCAAGTTAGTTGTATGCACCACCATATCAACTACCATATATTATATAAGTATATATGCATGTACTACCAAGCCATATATATTGCTTACCATGTTATCCATATGGTTTGTCATGTGTTGTTTTTATAGCACTACCACATCAACAAACTATCCAAAGAGGTGATGTCATATAATTCTATGTCATCACAAAGTATCATGTCATTATAGATCGTTAGGTCATTACAGCCAATAAAATATTGAAGGGGAAAATTTAGCCTAAGATATCCCATTGGAAAAATCCTTTATCATCTTTTCTAGCCATCACCCAAAACATGGTGCTTGGGAGATAAGGCAAGAATATTAAATATATTAAGAAGATAATCCATGATTCTCTCTCTTTTGGATCCCATAAATGCATGTGTGTATCATAATAATTTAGATGTGCCTCTACATGCTCTTTAATTTTTTTCACCTTTCTAGGGGATAATATTTAGAACATTCCCTTTTTAAATTTTAAAAATTAAAAAAATAGAGACAAATGACAATTTCTAGCTGCAAATTTGGAGTATATAGAGGTAAAATGGGAAGAAGGGCTAAATTGGAACCCCTCTAAAATTTTACAAAGAATACATGCATGCCAATGGTTTTTTCTTATAAATATTATGGTTTTCCCTACATAACTATTTTTCAAACATAATCAATTAGGACAACCTATCATACCTATGTAGAAAAAAAATTGTTGAACAATTTTTCTAACTTTGTCAAGTGGCTTAGAGGTATTTTCTAAGAACAAAAGTTTTCCATTAATTCACTATCACTAGAGGTCTATCTAAAAATATTCAATATTTAATTTTCTTCTTTCATGGTGTTCAGTTAGTCTACCCTCTCATCTATACTACTATTAGATAGAAAAATTCATAAGAGTAAAGGAAATATATTTTTTATATATATTTTTATAAAATACTAATGAAGCTTTTAGAATACCTCAAAAAATTCAATTGTAAAACTAAGGCATTCACTTAGTCAAAAAATTTGGAACAAATAACAAGATTGAGTTCCAATGAGAGGGAAAGTAAATTGTCAATGGATATTTCTCTTGGAGAAAATATGGTAATCCTAGTAAGATCCTTGTGATGTCAATCCACCTAGGGTTTTATTAAGAAACCCTTCTTCTACATATGGTGTCATACTTCAAAAATAGAACATTATTAGATTTCTCAAAAAAATATCTTTGATAAAAGTTGAAAAAAACACCTACTCACAAGAACCAATTGAGTAATGGATATTCACACTCACTCTAATACTATGTTGGATTTAAAATTTTATAACAACATACACAAATGAATGGAATCAAACATTACATAATATTTATTAATAAATAATTACTTAGAATTAAAGAACATATAATATGATGGAGTGTCTATGGACACCATATAATCTCACTAGATAGAAAATAAAATTACACTCCAACCAATCAACCAAATAGTTGGTATGAAGATATATTTATACCCAAGTACATGATGCCTTTAGGTCAATGTTGTGAAACCAAACCTTTGGAATAAAATTTACGAAAAAACCTTTTTCAATGTTTACATGAGTCCAAAGGAAAAATATCATCAATATAAGTACAAAACTTGGTCATGGCCTCAAGAGAAACTTAACAACCACATATTTCAATACCTTGAGGTCATCATATTATGTATTATTCTTGCCATTTTGTTGTTGGTCTCATACATGGACCTTAGAGGCATGTTTATCTTCATGGAGTTGGGATTTCTATGTTTGAACTAATAAGAATGATATTCTTGGTGAGTTTAAGTTTGAAGAGGGGTCATGTATTTAAAATATGCCCCCAATTATTTTCCTCTTTGGTTGATTCATCAGTCTCTATTAAGAAGTAGTGTTTTATTTAGTGGTGGTAGGGTTCCTTAGTCCCTAGGGCCACAAATGGCTCATTGGCTAGTGGACCATGGTGTTGTTCTTACGAGAGGTAAGGTAATAGGTTAGCTTCATATTGCCTTTCCTTTTGGCTATCAGTTTTATTCACCATGAGAGTAACTCCCATATATCTAGTGGAGGTATATTATTAGTTTTTATGTTGTGGCAAAAATACTTAGATAACCTAGCTAGCTTTAGGTGCACAATATCTAGAAGGTGTGGATGTGAATCCTATTATCCATAATTTTGTTATATTTTATGGTGCATATATACATTACATGACATTCAACATGGAACCAATCTGACATGAATTTATATATATATATATATATATAATAGATAAGACCAACCAATCAAAACCAACCAACTAACAACATATTATTTGCATGATTTGCAAGGTGAAATATAGATGATGATATTTTTGTAGTGCTCACATAATAATTGCATGACAAGTGGTTAAATTTTATTGGTTATTATTTCTATAAGGTTTAAGAGATCATTTATTGTTTGCTTAAGAGGACTAATAGGACATTTTTTGGAGGTCGTAACTTTCACATACGGATTCATAGTAGAACTATTTTTAAAATTACATGGGTTTTTTTATCTCTTTATATTTGTGATAAATTGAAGGAAATTTATAGTTATAAGGGTGATCTCTAGCAAGATGGATCCTTTCACGTGTCTTACTCGCCTAAAAGGGTGGAGTTATAGTACTTGGTCAACCCAAATGATTGACATATTGAAAAGTAAGAATCTCTAGTGCATATTTAAGTAAACAATAATGGAATCTCTTATTTAAAATATTATATTCATAATAAGGAGGAATTTGTAGGTCAATTTTTTATGTTTGTCAAAATTGACCTATTCTACATTAAAGATAAAATTTATCCCACTAACGCGTAGACAAAGTTGTGAGACTTATTTTGAAAAGTTTAATTTATTGGAGCTAGATATCTCTTCTTATATGATAGTGGATATTAAGAAAAAATGAAAAGAATATTGCAAAATATGTCAACATTGTCGCTACTATTTTTTCTTATTTATTTCAAATTATTGGACCAATGATTTATGTTCTTCTTATGTATATGAAGAAGCATGTACATTTAACCCTTGATAATATCTTTTATATTCTCATTTACTTTTTGGTTTCTATGCATAATTATATTATTTACTTTTAAATAAAGGATCATGTAAAGCATTTTAAACCACTAAAGACTAATGATCAATAACCTAAGGGAAAGTCAAATTATTCAAATAATATGAAAACCACTAGCAAATACTATAAAAGGTAATAACATGTTATAAAGAACTACTTTCCAAAGTAATAAACATTGTGATAGAGTTTAGAAAAATAGTAGATAGACTTAAAAATGATGAAGGAGATTAAGATGCATCCTTCTCATGTCATAATGAACCAACATATTAGATCTTCCATTACGGGGAGAATGCATTTTTTCCTTGGTCCTTTAGTTCAAATTGCGAGGGTGGAGGAGGTGGTGTTCAAATTTTATAATTTATCTCTATTGTCTATGGGGTGAAATTATATGATGCAATCATATGCATGCCTATTGAGAATCACTATTTAATATTTTTAATATAGATTTATGTATTTCACATATGGTTCTATGGATTATCGTTATCACATATAACCTTACGAAACACTTTATGCATAATGATATGTTGATAAGGGTTGAGTAACATGTAATTAATGATTGAGTTTGAGGTATTTATACTCATTAATGCAATCTATTACATCAATGTGATATTAGTTTAATTATTTGCATGGGTGCCTAGTTGTGGCATTTTGCACCTCGTGTGTGTTATAAGTATTTTTTTCTCTAATTATCATGCTATATAATTTATTTTTTTCATTGCTTTTATATGTGTTGATAGAGTATTGTGAAATCCAACATTATAGGCCAAAAAAATGGATCAAACTAATATTTTAATAATATTATAAATGCTTACAAATTGTATCAATAAGTACTTACACATTATCATATATTATTGAAAAAGAATGTGTCAAGATGTAGATCCTCCTCAATGTCATAACTAAATCCTTCAATGACCTTTTAACTCTTCTATAAAAACTAGTTTACATGTATAAAATAATTAAAATATAGTTAATAGTCAAAACGTACTCTCCTTTATCTATAGATCTAAATGGGTTATGTGAGTGATCGTTTAAAGTGAAAAAAAAGGGGAAAAAATTAATAATATATTTTTAAGAATAAGTAATCATATTATCTAGTTAAGGAGTTATAATGATTAGTTGTGGGTATTTTAAAAGTTATGATGGTTTTAAAATCCTATTAGATAAAGAAAAATGGGAGGTATGATGCAATGAAAGAAGTTGTTGCTATATTTAAGAGTATACCTTAAAATAAAATAAAATAAATATGGGATGTTTACTAGATTTCTTTTCATAATTGTTCTAAATGATACTTTCATTCATGATAGTCATGTCTTTGCTAAGTGGGTGGATTAAACTAAGTAGGATATGAAGCTAACATAATAAAATATTTTGGGTTAATGTAGAATGATCTAAAATATTATGGTCTATGAATTGATAATGAAAAGTATTGTGAAAATTAACATATAACGCATGATTGGAGAACTAATTTGGAGAAACTTGAATAGCTATAAGTCCTTTAATTTTGGAAAATATCTCTATCAATAAATACTTTTTTGGGAGAGTAGAGAGATAGTTTTCTAATGGAATGTAAAATTACCAATACGAAAAATATGACATAATAAACATTCATAATGGAAAAATTAATCCGAATAATTTTATCCATACAAAATTTTAAAACTTTATATCTTAAAAATGATAGTTATAGAAACATGAAGAAAAGAAAATAATGAAATTTTGTTAAACTAGAGGGGTTTAATATCAATATTGTAACATGGTATTATGAGTCTATGAAATTAAAAACATATAAGGACATTATTTGCAAATAATTGCTACTATGATTATGGAAGTTTTTTCTCTTCTACATGAACATGACTTTTTTATTGTGATATATTTATCTCACTCTTTAGAAGATTTAATTTTTAGCTAAATAGTGATATTTAATATGCCACATATATGCATGCACTTAATATGTATTCATAACATTACCACTCCTTTTTTTATGATTGATGATGTTTTAGCTATTTCAATTAATTACAGTCATTTTTTTATTATTATTTATTGTATCTAAAATGTGTGGTTACAAGGCATTTAGAAATATAGAATCAATGTAAATAAGAATACAAATACTAGCAATAAATAAGTCACAGTAAATATGACTAATAAAATTATTTACCTATTTATAATAAATAAAGTTATGTTTTTATCATTAGTTCTTATATTTAATAAATATCAATAGATGGATTTAAGAAATATAGAATTTATGTAATTGAGTCTAATATTTTTTATTGATTGGGGGAAGGGATTTTGAAAGGGTCCCCAAAGGTTTTACATCAAAATACCTTTAAGAGATATTATCTCGTAGAGACAAAAGGAGAAGAACCAACATTGATAACAAGGGAGACTATCTCCTTGAGACTGGGTCAAGAGGACAAACAATGATAAAAATAAAAAAGAGGGGGCCTATAAAATAGGGGAGAGCACCTAACAAACAAGGATAAGAAAAAAAGGACAAGAACCAATAGAGAAGAGGAAATAGGCTCATAATTCAACATCACCAAGAGTAGGGGTATACACATGATCTTTTTGTTCATCACCCTATAAATAGTTTCTGAATTCATCTAAGATAACTATGGCCTACTGTAGCAGAGAGGCATTAATTTTGGTTTCTCTAGAAATATCTCTCATCATGTTGTTGAGCTCCTAAAAGTAGCCCTTCTTGGTGATGAATGGGACACATGTTATCTGATGAGTGTGTCTAGAAAACTTGGAATAGCCACTCTAGAGAGATCCATTTTGAGAGTAGGACCACACTAAAATGTCATCACATTTGTCTTTGTAAAACATAGTGGGAGGGCCCTCTAAATTTTTAGGTTCTTTCTTGAGGATAATGAAATATTTTTGTTTCCTAGTCTAGGACTTATTGTGGGTTTAGTACCATCAAAACTCTAATTTCACTATGGGAGGAGTGTCTCTAGCTTTAGATCCAAACTCTAGCATTCAATTGGTCTTGGGAGAAATGGTATTTTAGGTAGCTTCATCATTGCATCTAAGAAGAGGCTTTCATAGTGGCTAGACTCAGGAACTTGGGGAAATATTAATGGGCTTCCAACACAAGAAATAATTACCTTTTGGGACTCCATTTGAAGAACATGACCATAAATTATGATATGGAGGCTTTAGAGGATAGGAAAGGAAGAAGATCCTTTTTGGAAAATGTTGACTAACAACTCAATGGACCTAAAAAGGTATTTTAGGATATTAATAGCCTTGTTGCCTTGGAGGTGGTTTATAAAAATGATATGGAAGCTTATGAGCATGGAACTTGGACCATCCATCATGAAATAATAGAGGACATGCATAATTAGCCTATTCCATGGCTTGGGAAACAAACCCCTTTGTTAGTGAAAAATGATAATTTGTTGTCCAAGGAATGCTTCTCACTCAGAACAATCTCCACATCATTAGGGATCCCAGTAACTTTTTCTAGTAGTAGATTAACATTAATGGTGATCTTGAGCCCTCTTACCAAATATATACCATACTTCCATGAATGAGAAAATTCTTGAGAAATATCCATCTTATTGCATTTAAAATTTTTAAGGCAAGGGAGAAGCCCTTGGTCCTTGAAAATCTCCTCAACAGTCATGTCCAACTAAGGATCCTTAAATTCAAATATATAGTCATGGTCAACCATAAATAGATATGGGGGAAGCAAAGAAAAAAAAGGAAAATGAAGGTCGGCATAAAGGGGTTAGTGATAGGGGAGGCAGGGATGACGATGGTGACTAGAACTAGCAACAAATATCTCCAAGAACCAATAGGGGAAAGTGTAGATAGCTAGTGATTGAGAAAATGGTAAGGCACAATAGTTTGTAATAGATAATAATGAGGGATTAAATTGATATTATAATACTAGAGGTTTGGGTGACTAAAATATTAAATAAACCACCATTGTGCAAGTTGATGCACCTATAAATGATGTAATTCCATAGTCTTTGATGATCATCCTCATGCTAAAAAATCCTTTCTAGCTCTAGCATCTACTTTGGAAAAAAAGAGGACTTGGTATGGTGGTAACCAATAATAGAAGTTGACACTCACAATGTGCATCCTTAGAGTTTGTACATACAAGCACAAGAAAGTGATGTTGAAAGGCCACAAGAATGCTTGACGGAGGTGATTAAAAATATTGATCCATAATTGGAAATGAGTACCAAAAATGTGGAAATGGGTTCTAAAGGAGGACAAAACAATGATGGCAAGGATATGTACAACATAGAGATGATTGTCAAACCAATAACAAATATTAACTCTCAAAGAAAGGCCTTGAGGAGAGGATAAGATAATATTAGGAGAGTAGAGAGGATCATATAGCAATAATGGGGTAGGAGTAGAAAGTCAAGATGAGGAATCAAGTAAGGAAAGACACATGATGAGGGTAGTGCTAATTTGTGACTAGGGATTGAGAAGTAATTTGATGAACCAAGGTCCTGATCAGGTGATATGGAGTGGGAAAGGAATGATCCAAATCTCAAGGGAATAGAAAGTGAACCAAATCATTAGATACATGAAATGATCCATACCAGAGGAGCAATGAGACTCAAACTAAGAGTGAAATACCAATCCATATACCAAATAAACTTAGTCATGAAAGGAGTCAACATGAAGGGATTAAAGTAAATAATGACTTCTAGTAGGACTATCCCCAATCAAATATTGTGAGAAGTTGTTGTTATAGATGAAGAGAATTTCTTAGGACAACCCAAATTGGCCATGACATCTACAACTTGATTACCTTCATGATAAACATGTTGGATAACATAGTTGTTGAGTTTTTGTAAAGATATCTTGGATTCTTCAATGAGGTTTTGGACACTCTAGGAGGGAGGTTGGGCTCCTTTGAGGTAATTGATTATGTTCATTGAATCACCCTCTATGATGAGACTAGATGAGGGGAGGAAATATATAAGAGTTAACCCTTGGTATAGTGGCCTAGTCTTAGCAAACTAATTGGTTAGAATTCCAATATTTTTAGCATAGGAAAAGAGAATTTAGCCTTGGTTATTTTTTAATACAACACCAATTCTACACATCTAAGGTTACATTTAACTACTCCATTGAAATTTAGCTTTATCCAATCCACCATAGGAAGATACCACTTGATCTTGGATCTATCAATAGAAGGAACAATGGGAGAAGAAAGAGACAGGGGGAGAGGCTTAAGGAAACAACTAATCTAGAATTTGAAATGGGTTCTTGAGAGCCAAAATATGGGACCAAATAAGAATTTTCTTTAGCTATAGAAAGCACCCAGGTACCAATAAAAATATAATCTTTGAAGACATTGAAAAAGGATCTAAAATATCTCTCCAGATTTCCCAAAAATAATGAGGGAGAAAAAAGGACCAAAGATATTTGAGGCAATGCCCAAATAAGGAAGAAGGTAATTGGAGGAAAAGGTCAATGATGGAGTTGGGGTGGGCCCAAGTGATCCCAAAGGTAATAAAAATGGAATGGAGGACACTCAAAGAAAAGGGGCAAGCAAGAAAAAGGTGGTGGGTGGACTCGAGGTTGGAATTGCAAAGGTAGCACGGGATGGTCATTCCTTTGGATTGAAGGTTGTTGATGGTGAGAATTTTATTTTGAACCACAAGCCAAAAGAAGAAAAATAATCTTGGGGGTGAGATGCTTGAGCCAAATGAGACTGGAAAGAAACCAATTACCCCTATTGTCCTCCAAGATGTAGTAGGCAGACTTGACTAAAAAACTTCCATATTCACTTGCTTTCTAGATTGGAGAATCTTTAGAATTATCATTAGGTATGACATAGGTCCTTAGAATATTTGAAATGTCCTTTGTGGATATCACCTAGCTCTCATTTAATTTGCTATGAGGAATGCTTTTCTAGACTTTTCTCTCATGATTTTTATCCATAAAGTTGTAAAATTTTCTCCCAAAGAGGTGGTCAGTAATAGGTTTTAAGATGATCATATTTGGATACTCTATAAAGGTAGAATCAAGGATCCATGGGTCATTCCAAAAATTTATGCTTCTACCATTACCTATATTCCATCTGACCCCTTTCTAGATAATGCGTCTAGAATTTATAATGGAGTTCCAAAAAGTAAACCCTTTAAGAATAGTGGTATCATTTGGTAACTTGTTGTTCTACCAAAGGTATTTTCCCATGATGATATAAATCCATCCTACTTTCTCATTGGTGAGAAGTCTTCATCCTTGTTTACCTATGAGAGCCAAGTTCATGTTTGACCTTTCTAAACCCCAATCCTCCCTACCATTCTTTGAAATAGACCTTGCCTAGGTGAACAAAAAATATCTTCTATGAGCCTCAGAACCAGAACATAGGAAGTTTTGTTTTTGTTTTTTTTCAATTTTGTGGTGTATGGATTAAGGGGCTTTGAATAGGGAAAGAAAAAATATAGGGATACTTTAAAGGTAATATTGGACTATAGTGGCTTTCCTAACTTGACTTAGGAGTACCCCTTTGCTTTTTGTATAATATTTCAATGAAATTATTCCAAAGGCTTTCCAAAGTATACCTTAAGAAGAGAAATAGGCCAAGATAGGTGGTGGAAAATTTGAAATGATGTAGTCAAGTATTTTAGCTATCTTGAGTTTCCTACCAATAAGGATATTAAGGAAAATATTGCTTTTGAGGTAGTTGATATTTTGCCCAACAACCTATTCATAAAGATTAAGAATATATTTGATGGATCTAGCTTGGGGGATAGAGGATAAGGTGGAAAGGATAATGTTATCCATAAATTATTGATGCATAATGGGTTTGAGGGAGGAGTCTACTTTGATTCTAGAGATGTATCCTTGGAGGTAAGCAACCTTAAGAGATTTTCCAAGAGCTTCAACAAGAATGATGAAGAGAAAATGTGAGAGGGGGTCTCCTTGTCTAATATTTCTACAACTCTTGAAGTAGCCAACAACTAAACCATTGATAATGATAAATAAATTGACAAAATAAATAAATTCTTTGGTGAGTTCAACCCAATTGGTATGAAATACAAACTTGGATAGGACACAGAAGAGAAACTCCCATGAAACACTATCAAAGGATTTATTCATGTCAAGTGTTAAAAATAACCTAACTTTACCACTTTTAGAAACTAAGTGGATGATTTCATGAATCATGGTGATTTCATCTATCATGAGTCTCCCTTAGATAGAGCTTCCTTGGCATGGGTCAATGATGAGTGGCATGATTGTTGTTATTCTAATTGCTATGACATTGGTAAGGATATTATAGATGAAATTGCATAGAATAATGGGTCTAAAATCTAAGAGATACTTGGCATATATGAATTTGGATATAAGGGCTAGGAAGGTGGAGTTGAAAAATTTAGAATGTGTTTATTTATTTGGATTTCTTGGATGACTACAACTATATTAGGGCCAATAATATTCCAAAAGTTGTGAAATAAGAGGGTTGGAAATACATCAGGATTTGGGGTTTTGTCACCAGATATGGAGAAGATTGTATTTTTTATTTCATCTTGAGAGAAGGGACATAATAAAAGGAAATTGATTTTGAGAGATATTAGATGGGGAATGTTTGCTAGCAGTTTTTTAGAGGCTAAAGAAGCATAGAAATTACCTTGATTGAGGAGGCCTTCAAAGTGGGCAACAACTTTAAAAATGATATCAAAAATATTTGAAGTCATAGTACCATAAACCTTAGTTAATTCCATAATTCTGTTGAAACTTTGATGCTTGAGTGTGGTTTCATGGAAGAATTTGGTGTTAGATTCCCCTTCTTTTAGCCAGGTTGCTATAGATTTTTACCTCTAGAATACTTCTTCGTAGGCTAGAATGTTGTAAAATTCATATAAGAGATCCTTTTCAGTGTGTCTAAGGTATGATGAAGAATTTCCATTCTAAACGTTCTCTTCAATTCCAGTTAATTGCCTTTGAATATTTTATTTTTTAAAAAATATGTTACCAAAAATTTCCTTGTTTCATTTTTTGAGGTTGGCTTTGATAAATAAAAGTTTTTTGGAAACTTGAGAAATGAGTGGGCTAGTGAATCTCTTATTCCACTATTCATAGATAATAAGCCCAAGTTCATAGTGATGGATCTATATAGATTCAAATCTAAAATGATTTTTGAAGGATGATGTAGGTTGGAGGCCTTCAAGAAGGGGAGTATTATGATAAAAACTAATTTTTGAAAGGGAATGGAGTGTGGCATAATTGAAGAGATGGATTGCATCCTTGGAGAGGATAAATCTATCAATATTGATTTGAATGATCTGATTTCAAAACCTCCTATTGCTCCAAGTGAACTCCATGCCTCTTAGCTAAATGTCCATTAATTTATTTTTATCCATAAAATTAGAAAATTATTTATAGAATTTAGTTGTGATGGCTACTACTTCATGTTTGTTAGAAGAGAAGAGTGGAGAGATGAAAACACTAGCTAACATCCATGCTTCATTAGAGAAGATACTTATCATTTGACTCAGGGTGTTACAAATAATAGTTCATCTTGAAGGAGCGTTTGGAGCATATACATTTGAAATAACCCATATAACTTTGGTGTCTTTGCAATATAACACAATATTTGTAATTCAATCTGATGATGAGATGAGACTTCCTTCAAATTTGGATGGTTCCCATAGGTAAATAAAACCTTTAGATAATTCCTAAGTTGAGTTAGCAAGAAATTTATTGTTCCTCCACATGACTTTGGATACCTTTTCAACATTGCAAGATTCAATTTTAGTTTCCTATAAGAGAATTATGATATCCTCATGGATGAAAATAGGCTTTTTTTGAAGTGTCCATTGGGACCTCTCACATTCCATGAGAAGATATTCATTTATGATCTTTGGAAGAATATTTTTCCCCCTACCATTGAATGAGGGGGGTTTGGTTTGGTGTTCATCTTCATTGGATTGGTCTAAAAGGATTTTCTCCTTTTGGGATAAGTATTCCATTAGATATATCTTATTTATATTCCTTACAATTAATGTCTTGAATGGTGTAGACACATAAAAAGTATCACATTTTTAATGGTTAATATTAATATTATTATGACATACAATTATTCTAATTAATACATTACAACCTTATAAATTATTAATGTTAACTATTCTAGCCCCTTTGACCCACTCTAGCCCCTTTGACCCACTTAAGCCTGTTCTTGTGCTTAACCATGGTCATCATGAGACCACTCCACTATTTTAACTCAGGTTCATATTAATTCCAATTGGCATTTAATTCCCTCTTTCCTCCACATACCAAGCACATTTAATGCATTTGGGTGAGGATTCCATCGACCCAAGCACATTGATGAAAAATATAAATTTGGTAGGTGAGGAATCTCTCCATAAAAAATGCATTAGTGAGGCATGTCATAATATGTCATGGCACATCATAAGGTATCATGGCACATCATAATGCATCATAAGGCATCATGGCCCAAATAAAGAGACTTGCACACTTGTCCTCCCAAGTGTGGAAATCCTAATATTCCTCCCTTTCCCTCACCCAAGTTACTTGTCACCCATATACTTCACCCTTCATCACTCTCCTCCATCCATGGGGGACTTTTCAAATAGGCCCCAATTTTACTTTCATGGGGTGTGCACAAAATGATAACAAATTTTTAACCAAATTTCATTTGATTTTGTTGTGTATGTTTTTGAAATTTTGATTGTAGGTATACCATTTGGGAAGCTTAAAGGATTCAACAATGGAGGATCTTAGAAGTGTTTTCTAATCCTTGTTTTGTAGCCATGCCCACAGTCTATATCAAAAACTATACTAGATCTGCAACAAAGTCCTAAAATAAAATTCAAGAAGGCTCAAATCCAAGATTGGAATCCTCTACCAGATAATAGTCAAAACTACCCTAGACAACTACACAAGAGCACAACCACCTCGAGCAGCTACACAAGAGAATAAATTCCCTAAGCAACTGCATAGGATATTCAGCCTCCTTAAGCGATTGAGACTCAAGGCAAGTAGTGACTCCAGATAAGCCATAAATTTCACAAAAAGGTATATTAGGTATTTTATTAGGTTTTTTTGCTATTTCATATAAGTTTGTAACTTTTGCACTTGATTTTGTAAAGTTTTGTAACATTATATTTAATTTTGTAATCCTCTTTCATGATTTTGGAACTCATATCAAAAGGCCTCACATATGCTATTGATGTTGTCATCATGAGCTTGTGTGTAGGTATTGGATACACATAGAGGCTCTATATATCAAGAAACACACCTTATAAACCCTCCAAAAACTGATTGTGCAATCGAAGAGATAACTTGCAATGCCATAGAACTCATTTTCAAAAGAGAGCCCTCCCCTTTGTGAGGTCTATTGTAATCCAAAATGTTGATATTTAAATAATAAAGTTTATTAATATCAATTTAACTTTTTTTTTCTATTTCATTTTTATGGTGTATTTCCTCTTTCACAAATGGAAGGGCATAATTTCTTATTATCATTGTCGAAATCATCCAATAATTTATTTTGATTCTTAGTCACTAATTAGGGAGTGCTTTGGGAATAACTACATAGATGGGGAGAGTGGAGCTTGGGACTAGGGATAGAAGCACCCTTGGGATAAAAACCCCTTGAAGGGAAAGAAGGAGAGGAGTGGGAGGGTCCATGACCAAGCAAGTTTAGGGACTCCTTGGAAAATGAAAGAGAAAATGGAGCAACCTGAGAAGGGAGATTTCCAAGGTTGAGATGAGGCTTAGAAGGTGATGGGGAACCAAAAATTGCACCCTCACAAATCCAAATTTTCACCCAGGAAATTGGAAACACACTTTACAAGAAACAAAAACACCAATGTTCTATTCAATAACTTGCAAAGATGACAATAACAACCCATAGGCTTTACAGATACTGGTGCATAGGCACAGTTCTCTCTATTACAAAGATTCCCTAACTCTGTAACTCTGGAAGGAAAACGCACTCTAGTCAGCCCGAGTGGCCCTCTGCCTTTGACTCTGCAACTCGACTATGCAACTCTGCAACTATAGGTTTTCCAAACCCCTGTACGTGCCTCTACTTCATCCTTTTATAAATTTTTGGGCGTGCCTCTTCATCTTCCATCTGGCGGCCCTTCGATTCATTTTTGCCATGACTGTTCGTCTTTGTCTGCTCCATAACTACAATCCGTAACGACCTATGTAACTGTCATTCGACTCCCGCTTACGGTTACATTTTTTGCATGACTCTTTGTCTTCACCTACTTTCACTGCACGTGCCACATGTTGTTCTGTGTTGCCATGTGTCATTTTGTAGCGGTATTTGGAAATACTGCCTATCACAATTTCACGACGTCTCCTCCTTCTTCCTCGTCTTCTTCTCTTCCTGTCATGATATCATGACATGTCATGGTATCGCGAAATTCCATCTCCATTGCCTTCTCTCTCTTCTTCAAGTTGTGAAATCACGACATGTCACAGTTTTGTGACATTTCTCTTCCTTCCTTGCTTTCTGCTCTTTTGGTCACGATATCATGACATGTCATGATATCGTGACATTCTTTCCTTCACGCCTTCCTACTTTTGCCTTGGTCATGATATCACGACATGTTGCGATATCATGACGTATTTCCATCGCGTTCTTCATTTTTTAGTTTCGATCATGATTTCGCGACATGTCATGAAATCATAATGTTCCTCCGTCACCCCTCCGTTATTTCATTTTGGTCGTGATTTCACGACATGTCATGAAATCGCGACATGTCACGGTTTCATGACCTTCTGTCCATCGTAGCTTCTCCTCCTCACTTTGGTCGTGATTTCATGACATATCACGAAATCATGACATGTCATGATTTTGCGACCCTCCATCTGCCATAGCCTCTGCTCTTTTCTTTAGTCATGATTTTGTGACCCTCCATCCGTCGTAGCTTTGCTCTTTGCTTTGGTCGCAATTTCATGACCCTCCGTCCATCGTAGCTTCTGCTCTTTGCCTTGGTCACGATTTCGTGACCCTTCATCTATTGTAGCTTCGCTCTTTGCTTTGGTCATGATTTTGTGACCCTCCATCTATCGCAGCTTCTGCTCTTTTGGTCATGATATCGCGACATGTCGCGATATCGTGACATATTTCCTCTCTGGTCCTTCCTATTCTCTTTCGATCATGATTTCATGACATGTCACGAAATCGTGACATTTTTCTCCCTTGCGCCTTTTCTCCCCCGTCGGTCATGATTTCGTGACATGTCATGATATTATGACATTTTCTTTCAGGCACGTTATCTTTCCTCCTCTTGTCATGATTTCATGATATGTCACGATATCGCGACATTCTTCTTCGGGAACCTTCTCCCTCTTGCTTTGGTCATGATTTCACGACATGTCATGATTCCGTGACATTCTTCCTTGGGCACCTTCTCTCTGCTTTGTGTCACGATATCACAACACTTTTTTTGTTGTGATATCGTGACAGTTTACTCCACTGACTTCTATCTCCAATTTGCATCATGATTTCGTGACATGTCGCGATATCACGACATTTGTTAGCTCTTCATTCTCTCTCCTTGAGTCGTGATTCTATGACATGTCGCGATATCACGACACTTTTTTTGTCATAATTTTGACATTTGAAGATGCAAGATTGTTCGGCCGCCACTGGATGCTCCTACATCAGACACCCAAGGTTGATGGAGAAGTGACCTTCACTTCTATGCTATCTGGTCATCGCCTTCTGCATCAACTCTAGACATTCATCTACCTCTGTAGCCTATTCCAACCTTTTTTCCTATCCAGAATAACTTTTGCCTTCTTCCAGACAGATTCTACCACTACTGCACACTTCCTCGTCTACAGCCCACTTGAACTCGTCTCCTAGCCAGATAAATTTCTGCCTTCTACCAGGCAGATCCTGGCACTGCTGCACACCTCTTTGTCTATAGCCTTCAACGACTTCAACTTCTGATGTGCTCCATCTTCTCTTCCACCAGTTATTTCACCCTGGCCTCTACTTCTTAGTTGATCCTCACATCTTCTACGTAGCTCCTCTCATAGGGCTTTCACTTGCCTCTGCAAATCTATTCTGAGTAGCTCCTCTTGCAGGGCTTGCACTTGCCTCTACAAAGATCTGAACGTCTGTAACTATGAATCTTCAGATCTCATATCTCTCCCACCACCACAGTTTCTTCGTGGAGGCATTCTTCTACACTTTCTTCTCATAATCCTTAACCCCAGATCCTGGTGCAAGTTGCCTCACATTCGGTGCTCTGCTTACACACTCAGAATATTTTGGCTCTGATACCACTTGATGGGGAACCCAAAATTACACCCTCACAAATCCAAATTGTCACCCAAGAAATTGGAAGCACACTTTACAAGAAATAGAAACACCAATGTTCTATTCACTAACTTGCAAAGATTACAATAACAGCCCATAGGCTTTACAAAAATTGGCACACAGGCATAGTTCTCTCTATTGCAAATATTCCCTACCTCAGCAACTCTGGAAGGAAAATGCACTCTAGTCGGCCCGAGTGGCCCTCTGCCTTCGACTTTGTAACTCGACTATGCAACTCTGCAACTACAGGTTTTCCAAACCCTTGTACACACCTCTGCTTCATCCTTTTATAAATTTTTGGGCATGCCTCTTCGTCCTCCATCTGGCAGCCCTTCGATTAATTTCTACCATGACTGTTCGTCTTCGTCTGCTTCATAACTGCAATCTGTAATGGACTCTATAACTACTGTTTGACTCCTGCTTATGGTTACATTTTTTGCATGACTCTTTGTCTTCGCCTACTTTCACTACATGCACCACGTGTTGTTCTATGCTGCCACATGTCATTCTGTAGCGGTATTTGGAAATACCGCCTGTTGCGATTTCATGATGTCTCCTCCTTCCTTGTCTTCTTCTCTTCCTATCGCGATATCGTGACATGTCGCGATATCATGACATTCCAGCTCCCTTGCCTTCTCTCTCCTCTTCGGGTCATGAAATCGTGACATGTCATGATTTCGTGACATTTCTCTTCCTTCCTTGCTTTTTGCTCTTTTGGTCGTGATATCATGACATGTCACGATATCACGACATTCTTTCCTTCACACCTTCCTACTTCTGCCTTGGTCATGATATCGTGACATGTCATGATATCGCGATGTATTTCCATCGCATCCTCTATTTTTTAGCTTCGATCATGATTTCGTGACACGTCGTGAAATCGTGACGTTCCTTCGTCGCCCCTCTATTCTTCTATTTCTATCATGATTTTGTGACATGTTGCGAAATCGTGACATGTCACGGTTACACGACCTTCCGTCTGTCATAGCTTCTGCTCCTCGTTTTGGTCTGATTTCGCGACCCTCTGTCCACCGTAGCCTCTGTTCTTTTCTTTGGTCGTGATTTCGCAACCCTCCGTCCATAGTAGCTTCTCTCTTTGCTTTGGTTGCAATTTTGTGACATGTCACAAAATCATGACATGTCACAATTTCGTGACCCTCCATCCGTCGTAGCTTCTGCTCTTTGCTTTGGTCGTGATTTCATGACCCTTCGTCTGCCGTAGCTTCGCTCTTTTCTTTGGTCATGATTTCGCGACCCTCCGTCTGCCGTAGCTTCTGCTATTTTGGTTGTGATATCGTGAAATATTTCCTCTCTAGTCCTTCCTATTCTCTTTTGGTCATGATTTCATGACATGTCATGAAATCGCAACATATTTCTCCCTCATGCCTTTTCTCCCCCGTCAGTCACGATTTCGTGACATGTGATATCGCGACATTTTCTTTCAGGCATGTTCTCTCTCCTCCTCTTGTTGTGATTTCATGATATGTCACAATATCACGACATTATTCTTCGGGCACCTTCTCCCTTCTGCTTTGGTCGTGATTTCATGACATGTCATGATTTCGTGACATTCTTCCTTAGGCAACTTCTCTTTGCTTTGTGTCGCGATATCGTGACACTTTTTTTGTTGTGATATCGCGACAGTTTACCCCGATGACTTCTATCTCCACTTTGTGTTGCGATTTCATGAAATGTCATGATATCGTGACATTTGTCAGCTCTTCATTCTCTCTCCTTCTTGAGTCACGATTCTGCGACATGTCGCGATATCGCGACACTTTTTCTGTCACAATTTCGTGACACCAAGGCAAACACTTAGAAATTTTCTTGAATATGCAAGATTGTTCGGCCGCCACTGGATGCTCCTACATCAGAAGCGGGTTTACCAAGGTCAAGGAGAGTCTAAATCATGGATAAAATAAGGTAAATGAGGTTACCTATTGGATAATTGGCCATTATATGAAGAGAATCCTCATTCAAAAGATAAGAGAAGGGATTTGGGCCAGTAAGAATGGAGCATACCTAGGCTAAGGTGTCAATACCAAAGTTAGATAGTAGCTCCTTGCCTTTAGATTGCACAACCTCATTATCAGGCTTAGTTAGGATTGCATCTTTCTTTTAGATATTGACATTTTATGGGGTTGTTGAAAATTTCTTAGGTTGGAAGCAAAGAAACTCTATCTTAGAATCAACTTTATTCTCCACCAATGGTTTCATGGAGGGGCACTACGACTTGATATGGTCCTACTTCTTACACTTTGAGTAGAAATATGGTTTCTTATCATACACAATGAGTTAGTGTCTGCTATAAATATCTAAGATAAGATTAATAGATTTGGATAGTTTAGAATCCAAGTTGGTGTTGATGCACATCCAAGCATACACCATCCATGTTTTGGCTTTGGTTTCTAGGTCAAAGGTAAACATTTCTCCAATAACTTTAGCAATTCATTACAAAATATCCTCATGCTAGAACTAAATGAGGAGTCTTAGAAGATTGACCTAGATTGGGGCTATGTTAATGCTTTGAGACTTAAGATCAAAATATAGCCCCTATTTTTTAAGGAAGAGGTTGCACCATCTAAAAAACTAGGATCCTCTAATCAGAATGTGGCTTGAGTCATCTACATTGTTTAGTATAATGAGGAAAAATAATTTGAGAATCACAATTATTTCTATATGACCTTGGGGATGCCACTTAGTGAAATCCCATTTCCTTATGGACTCGATATTCAACCTAGAACCAATATATTTCTTGATGAGGAAGAAGGCTTCCTGAGACACATTTAATTCCATGTGTAACAACCATCATTTACGAACCATTCCAATTATATATATATGTGTGTGTGTGTGTGTGTGTACTTATGTATGTATATTTAAATCTTATAAGTCATATAGCTAAAATAATTATTAAGGGATTACTTAATAATATTATCCATGTGATTCTATTAATATGAATTTTCAAGTAAGTCCAAGGCTTGCATTTCATAAGAATCAACGTGGTTAGCATCTATATTGTGGCATACGAGTGGTCAATGCTCCCATAATAAAACCTGTGGTAAATCCTATTTACCACACTTTGGGCATTCCCCTATATTAACCTAGTTAAGATCAAGAACCCTATTTTCCTTGCTAACTTAAATTAAACATTAAGATAGATCCAGTTTAGGTCCACAGACCATGGATTAGGCATATGCCTTGAATATTAATTATTCTTCCATGAGGATAGAATACCAATCAAATACAATACTTAACTAGAGCCATGTGCACAATGGATAGTTAAGGTGATCATCAAACACATCTAAATAGAAACCTAGTGTCTATCATATACCTTACTTGTTCAATTCATTATTAACCTCCACAATAAGAGATAGGATCTAAGCTTTTCCCTCTTGATCATTCTTAAATTTTCTTCTCTAATAAATTATACTAAGGATCCATCTACAAATATGAATATATATATATATATATATATATATATATATATATATATATATATATATATATATATATATATATATATATATATATATATATATATATATATTTACCTTCTAAGATTACCCCTTAGTATATAAACATCATCTTTAATTTTCAACTAAATATTTGGACTCTAACCGCAACAATATATGGTAACATCAACATAACTACTTGTTCCATATTTGCTTGTAATTGGAATTATATCAGTTACATATTTTTGTAGAGAATGAAACAATACATTATATATCAATTTACAAAGAGCTTTACAAATATAGATTTCTTTGCAGTAAAGGCATACTCTTTCAGAAGCCTTGAGTACAACAATAATTCAAATACAATCAGCACGGTTCTATTTTTACCTTAAATCATCTTGAACCGCAAAGGTTAGTATTATAGCAGTAAGGGATCAAAAACAACCCAATACATGTATATGAATATGCATTTTAATAAAGCAACATGTATCTTTTCCTTGAATGCACTCATGCAATATAGTTTCATCATAATGTAATTTGTATATAAGCATTTCATTAATGAAAGGAAGGAAATTCCATAATATCCTAAGAATGATATTCAATCCATATGTCATTTTACACAAAGATATTCCTTTGATAATTAATTTAATAGGTAATAATATTTAATCAATCCAGAGAGAAACCCCATAAATTCCCTCAAGAATGGATCCCCTATCCATTCTTCCCATACATATTAAGAGATACTTTCATATATCAAAACTTATTTCATTCACAAGAAATAGTAGTTAAGCAATGGATTACACCATTCCATTTCCACAATTTATTTGTAAGCAAAATCATTCATTGTATAATCCTAAATCTTTCCCCAAACTTACTATAGTATTCATAAATTTAGTCTTAAATTTGTACAATAAAATTTTCACAAGATTATAACATAGTTTTTACCATTTTGCCTCAAATAAAGATCTCAATATAGTTTTTAAAAATTAGACCACAAATTTATCTCATAAGCCATCGTACACAAATTTTGACACAAATTCATCTTATAATCTATCAAACAATATTTCACAAATTTTATCACAAATTTGTTTTTTAAATAAGATTATACTATAGTTTTTCTCAAATTTGGTCTCATACTATAGTCTCAATAATATATCCATATGATTAGATGAAAGTCTCTAAAAATTTTGCATCAATTTGCAACATAATCTTTCAGAAAGATTAAACTATAATTTTCACAAAACATTAACCATAAATTTATCTCATTATCCATCAATCAAGATTACACTATAGCATATAACAATTTTGACACAAATTTATCCCATGAATTTTGTCACAAATTTGTCTCATAATCTATCAAACAAGATTACACTATAGTTTCTCTCAAATTTAGCCACAAATTTATCTCATACTATAGTTTCATATATCCATAATATTATACTAGAGTCTCTACAAATTTTGCCTCAATTTGCAACTATAGTTTTCGTAAATTTGGCCACAAATTTATCTCATAATCTACTATAGTCTCTACAAATTTTGACACAAATTTGTCCAAAAAATTTTGTTACAAATATGTCTCATAATCTATCAAACAAGATTACACTATAGTTTTCACAACTTTATCACAAATTTGTCTTGTAATCTATCAAACAAAATTACTCCATAGTTTTCACATCTTTATCACAAATTTGTTTCACAAATTTATCTCAAGATTACTCTATAGTTTTCACAAATTATTTTTCAAATTTGTCTATATTTTTTCACTAACATTTTCCATAAGTCTCATCATAAATTTTATCTTATAAACTATTAAGGAAACTTCACTATGGGTCTCACAAATGATGTTTCAATTTACCTCATAGTATATCCATACAAATTCACCCAAATTTGTACTATAGGTTTATTTTTTTGTCATCATTCAAATGTTTGCTTTTTTTTTCTTATATTCTTTTCACTAAAACTCTTATTCCATAATCAAAGTTTTAGTGACAAATAAATGAATATTAATTAAGAAAATCCCAAAAGAGGGTGGCTATTCATAAACCACATCATAGCATAGTTATAAAATAACTATAATATAATCGATCAAGGGTCAACATCTAAGGGTGAAACTTTGCTAGAGTTAAACCTGATAGCAACCAACCATTGGCATCCTAGTCTTTGTGACTAGGTGGCTAGTGCATGATAGCCCCGACCACAACCTGTTACTTGACCACAACCTGTGGTCAAGTAATTATGGATGAATTTCCTCTTATAAATGCCTCCACATACTTCCATGGGAAGCATGTGGGATTTACTACCACATCAACCAACAAAACAAGTTTTAACCACAATGGTCTAAAGAAACAAACCTACCATCAATAACATGTGGCATCAATATAAATTAAGAGCTAGGATCAACCAACAAACCACATGTGTCTCCCATTGACATGACATAGATTGTAAATATCATGATGCTCATCCACCACATGGTGGTCGAGTGACTATGGGAGGCTTTCTCCCTTTAAACACCATAAGGGTCCTAACATGTCCCATGTGGTATAAATTCTTAGTATCTCCCTTTCAATTTTATCTTCTGCACATAGTGGATCACAAGATGAAGCACGTCAGACATGGAGGAGTAGTGACAGAGTGGTCTAAACCCTTAAATATTTTTCAACTATAACATAACTCAAATAAACTTTTCATCCCACCGCATTATGAACATGATGTTGAATAACATATGTTATAACATGATTTATAAAAGGTTAGCTTATGCATATAAGGTAAATAAAAACATCATAACGCATGTTATTCACTTTCTATGATCACGTAAAAATACTTCAATGCTTATCTTGGTTCACCTTTGACAATGATGATACAAAATCCGTTATATCAACTTGGATGATATCATAACACGACCCATTTATAGATATTTGAATCATAACGAGATCCTTTGTTATATGTTTTCATATAAAATTTGACAACAATATATGTATCTATATATGTGTGTTTGTGTGTGTGTGTGTGTGTGTGTGTGAATATGCTCCTATCACAAAGATCTATTCATGTCTGTCCTTGTAGAAATAACAACATATATCAAAGTATAAAGAAAATGACCTTACATACATTTGATAAGGAAATCAATTCAATCATCATATATGATTGAACCAAACGTCTAAATAAAGTAGAGAATAAAATTACAACTCAACAAAACATTAATTACAAAAGTAAAGTGAGAGTTCCTCTGACCTGAACTACCACAAGGCTGATTTCTTCAAATTTCCTCTTGATTTCCATAATTAATCCTCTAGTACCCCTTACTTATTCCAAGATTTTCCTTCGTGCATCATGATGACCTTTTTATTTCTTAAGGAGGTATTTATAGAATTTCTAGGATGCCTTTTTGATCAAGGGATGAGTCAAGTTAAGTGTGAACCAAAGGAACTAGTTCAAGAAAAGTTATGCTAAGAAGGATAGAAGGGAGGTTATTAGAAAGGCTATCTTCTACCATTGAAGGAATTAATAACCAAGACTCTATTTTTTTTTAATTCTTCTTAGTACCTCTTAGACCCAAATTTCTTCCTTTCTAGAATTTGAGTCATATTTTCGTTTTCTTTCTAAAACTTTAGGTCACATTTTTATTTTCTTTCTAGAACAAGCCCTATTTTTCTTCTAAAATTTAGCTTAAATTTATTAGGCTAATTATGAAATTAATTAATCCATAAGTGATTTGCTTTTCAAATATATTTTCCTAGATATATTTTTACAAAAAGCATTAAATAAATCACAAATCTTACAAAATCAAACATTACACCCTTATTCATCAAACTAAATGGGATTGGTTCAATATGGGATGTAACATACTCTCCCCCTTAGACTAAACATAGTCCCTTGTGTTTCTAATATTAGTAAGCATAAAATCATTAATATACTTTCACAATATTTTTCTTAAAGCAATGTAAAGTAGCAATCATCATGATACTTTCTAAAAACAGTAATCACAAGTAGTCAATGCAATCTCAAGTTTACACCATAGTTTTATACTTTTGTGGATAATATTTGATAGATTTAGCTATGATTGACCTACTTAGGAGACTAAAATAATCATCATGACCCAATGGTGTAAACTTGAGCTTAAAATACACCTATATAAGGGTAATTATCGGTGTTACCCTTGGGTTGTCTTGTCACCATTTCCTTTTTTCCAGTATCCCATTCCTGGTGGTTGATCAACTTCTTCCACCCTTAAGAGTACCTTGACCTATGGAGCAAAAAAATATCAACAGTACCATATTCTTCAAAGAAATAAAACATACATACTACATGATCAAGTATTGAAACATCCATCAATACATAAATAAAGTCAAAGCATTGAAAACATCTATCAATGCATAAATCCCATCATAAAGCATAAATATCATCATAAAGCATTGAAACATCTATCAATGCATAGTCTACATTATAGTAATAAAAACATTACAAATTATCTTCAAAAAAATAGGGAAAATTGGTGAGCAGAAATTATGTTTAGAAAACAAATATTTCATTTTCATTAATTATCAATCCGGTAAGTTCATAAACTTACGAGTGTCATGCATAGTATATGCTTGTAGTGTGGGGAATGAATTCCTCTATACCTATTAGTTTGGTGGGGGATGTTTAAACATTTTTATTTCATCCAAACTAAATAAAATTAAGTGTAGGAAAATAAATAAATAAACTAAAACTAAAGCTAAAATTAAAATGCTGAAATAAAAGTGCAAGAAATAAATGTGCAGGAAAATAAACACAACTAAATTAAAATAAAATAGGAAACTAATCTATTGAAAATAAATAACAAAAATTAAAAAGGAAAGACTACTGCAAGGAGTGGGCCCGGGATCCCGCAAATAGTTCACTCAACTAATTACATAAAAATTACTTTAAGAAAATAAGAGTATTGTAACTCTGTAGAATAAAAGAAATATAATTATTCTATTTATTGTGTAAACGATTTACCTTGTATTCGCCTTTCCTACATTATTATGTAAAACACATCCAGATATCATTACAATAATATATTGGTCTATTTTTAATCACATAACATGATTTGTTACAATCAGTTTATACACAGATATTATTCTCCTATTAAAAGCATGACCATTCACCAAAAGGATAAATATAATAATCCTTAGGTGTATGTAACAAACTAATCCTAAAATAATGCATCCTAAAAATAATGTTTTTAAAATATTACATGGTCAACTTAGAATAAAAGTGCTTTATTCTATTTTAATGATAATGCACATTTAAAATCTAATATGCATAAAATATGAATATTTATCCTTTATATTTTATGCAACAACCTCCTTGGAAAGTGCATAGTCAATTGGTCAATCGATCAACATTTGAACATAGCTCCATCTTGTAGTCGGGAGGTAGGTACCTCAAAATGGTTGGAAGTAAGGCATCGAGAGTAAGGCACTATCGGCAGTAAGGCACCATAAATGATTGGGAGTTAGGTTCCTCCAATGGTCAGGATTTAGGCACCTCCAAATGGTTGGGAGTTCAGTGCCTAAAATGGTCAGGAGTTAGGCGCTTCCAATAGTCAGGAATTAGGCACCTCCAGTGGTCAGGAGTTATGCATCTACCTCCACCATTTACCATAATAAATTTCAAGATGTCTTTATGCATCACCAGGTCAAAATGGCATATATGTTAAAAAAACCAGATTAGTAGCAAAAACTTGCATTTACACACATTTTCCACTAAAAACACCAATCAAACGTAATACTTCATTTTATATCAATTATATGCAAAAGTTATATAAAATACATATCAAATGTTAATTAAAACAATAATGATGCCTTCAAAAGTGTATATAAAATGAGCATTTCTGGTGTTCATAAAAAATATATTCTCATATCCTCCACTTTTTCCCAAGTGGAGTTTCTTTCTAAGTTTAGGTCCCACTAGACCTTCCATTGTTCTATTTTTCGCTTCCTCATTACCTTGGAGTAAAACTAGGATCTTAATTGGTCTTACTTTAATGGGTAAGGGATATACCATCTGTATTTTAGAAACATCCAATACATGGTTAGGATCAACAATATACTTTTTAAGCAGAGACACATGGAAATAATCATGGATCTTTACCAAATTGTGTGGCAAGTCAATCCTGTAAGCAACAGGACTAATCCTCTCCAAGATGGTAAACGGTCCAAAAAATATAGAATCTAGCTTAGTTTATTTTATGGTGCTCTTCATAGGCTTCACCCTTAAGAATACTTTTTTTCCTACAAAAATTCCCTAGGTGTCTTTTTCAAGTTAGCATAGCTTTTTGGGCAATCCATGGATTTCTTAAGCCTTTATCGAATTACATTAAGTTTTTCCTCAATCTCTTTTATTGTTTTTGGTCCAATGACAACTTGGTCCTCTGTATTATCCCATGATAATGGTGTTTAGCATCTTTTGCCATATAATACCTTAAAAGGAGCCATCTTTAAGGAAGCATTATGCCCATTATTATAGGTAAATTCTACCATATGTAAGTAGTTCTCACATTTAGACTTCTGGTCCATAAAATACATGTGAAGCATATATTCCAAGACTTGATTGAACCTTTTTTTTTGACCATACATATCAAGATGATATGCAGAATTGATAATCAGAGTTGTGTCAATTGCACAATGAAGAGCATATCAAAAATCAAAGGTAAACCTATAACCTCAGAAAAACCATGTAACCTAAAAATTTCTTTGGCAAATCTATTGGCAACCACTATAGCATCATCCTTGGTGCTTCCTAGTATGAAGTGTGCCACCTTGGTCAACCTATTGACCACAACTAGTATTGCATCATGTTGATATTTAGTCTTAGGTAACCCTACTATAAAATCCATAGATATAACTTACCACTTTTGCATGGGTATATCATGAGGATATAATTGTGTGGTTGGATGTTTATGCTCAAATTTCACCTTCTAGCATTCCAAGCATTGAGCAACAAAATCAGTTATGTCCTTTTTCATACCTGACTAGTAGAAGGTTTTCTTCATATTTTTTCTCATCTTGACCCCTCTAGGATGAGTGAAACATGAGGATCTATGTACCTCTTGCATGATAAGTCTTCTTAGATTACCAATATCATGAATAATCACCCAATCCTTAAAATATAAGAGTCCATCCTTGATGCTATAATATTTGTTTTCATTAAGATCCTTTTCCATGTTAACTAGAATATTATTGCAATACTGATCCTAAGTTTATGCTATTCTAAATTGATCCATTAGGTCTACATAAATTTAAAGTAGTTATGTACCTCCTTCTACTTAGTGCATTAGTGAATTTGTTTTATTTTCCCTTGATATATTCAATACCAAAGTCATATTTGGCTAAGAAATCAATACATATCCTTTGTATTGCATTGAGCAAAGGTTGAGTGAAGATGTATTTCAGGTTTTTATGATTAGTTCTTAACTTGAGTGGTCTACCTAACAGGTAGTATCACTATATCTTTAGATAATGCACAACTGTAGCTAGCACTAAATCATGTGTAACATAGTTGAATTCATGCTTCTTGAGTTTTCTTGAATCATATGCTAAAATCACTTTTTCTTGTTATAGCACTCCTCCCAATCCTTCTAATGAGGCATCGATACAAACTAAAAAATTCCCTTGAGGATCAGGAATTTTTAGAATAGGAGCTGAAGTGAGTCTTTTCTTAATTTTTTCAAAAGCAACTTCACATATTTTAGTCCATTTGAAATCCTTTCCCTTCCTATGCAAATTTGTAATGGGATAGGCTATATTGGAATAATATTTCACAAAATACCTTTAATACCTTGACAAAACCATAAGAATCCTTATTTCAATCATATTTTTTGGAGGCAACCAATTCAAAATATCTTCTATTTTCTTAGGGTCTACTGTGATTCCTTCTATATATATAATATATCTTAGGTATTGTACTTGAGGAACATAAAAATCACATTTGGCTGTATTCCCATATAGTTGGTTCTTTCTCAGTAACCTTAGCACAATCCTTAAATGTATATCATGTTCTTCCTTAATATGGGAATAAACAAGAATATCATCAAGAAACACTACGATAATCTGATCTAGCCGATTCCTAAACACACTATTCATAAAATTCATAAAGGTTATTGGTGCATTAGTTAGTCCAAAATGTAGGACTATAAATTCATAATGATCGTACTTGATATTAAAGGTTGTCTTGTGTGTATCCTCATCCCAGATTCTTAGTTGATGATACCCTAACTTTAGATCAATCTTGGAGAATATGGTAGCCTCCTTGAGTTGATCAAAAAGGTCCTAAATCCTTAGAAAAATAATACCTATTTTTTATGGTTTCTTTATTTAATATCATGTAATCTATACATAATCTTAGTGAATCATTCTTATTCTTTACAAAAAGCACCGAAGCACCCCAAGGAGACACACTAGGTTTTATCAATTATTTATCAAGTAGTTATTGAAGTTGCACCTTTAACTCTTGCATCTCAATAAGATTCATTCTATATGGGGATCTATGTATTGGCTCAATTCCTGGTACTAAATCAATTTTGAAATCAAATTCATGTTTAGGAGGTATTCTAGGAAGTTCTAAAGTAAATGCATTCATATATTCTTGTAGAATTGGGAATTTTCTAAATGTATCTTCCTGAGTGTCATCCTCAATCTCTTTGAGTTTGATTGCATAGACTATTCCACCTTTTCTAATGGCCGTCTTCAACTGCATTACTAAAAGCAACATAGGTTGTAATGATAATTTATCTCTAACCAACCTTACTCTTTTTCCATCCTTAAAGGTAAATTCAATCCATCTATCTTGGAAATTAATCAAGGCTTTATGATACTTTAGCCAATTCATTCCCAAGATGATGTCAATAGCATGTATTAAAGCTACATATAAATTCCAAATGGTAGATTTATTGGGTAGCATTATTTTAGTTATAGGGAAGCATTGATCCATGGAGTAGGTTTGTCCTGACCCATACTCAACTTTCCACCCTTATGCCAAAAATCTTAATATTTTTGGCACATCCCTGGCTATGCTACTAGAAATGAAACTATTAGTAGCTCCACTATCTATCAAAATTTTAACATTTCTATAAAAAAATTACCATTCAAGAGAAAGGGTTTTGCTTGCCCTTCCTGGTTTTGGCTCCCAATAGCTGCATAAATCTTGTGGCTCTTTCTATTTGATTTTTGACTTGAATCTACTCATTGAGGGTAATTCCTTGCAAAATATGGACCTCCACATACAAAGCATTCAGTATTGAATGGTTTATTCAAACCTTGAACTTGTTTACATTTCTTATTGGCAAATGATGGTTCCATATGATTCATAGGTTAGGCTATTCTATTGTTGTTATTTTATTTTTGTTGGAATATCCTCTTAAAATTCCCTCTCTTTTCATTGTTCTTCCTCATTAACTTCAAAATTTTCTTAACCCTCTAGTTCTGTTCAACTTCTCATTTCCTTTTTGGTTGGAAATTTTGATTCTTTTTTGACCAATTTGAGGTCTTGATAGTACTCTCATTTGATAAATTAGCAATATTCCTATTTGGATATAAATTTGACTCTACTTGTTGTGCTAGATCATAAGCTTTTTCTAGGTCACTAGGCTTGTGCATATTCACTGATGATATTATCTGGGATTCAGTTCCTAGAATGAACTTATGCACCTTCATTTTATCATCATTTTCATATGATGGAACATATTTGAGCAATTTCACAAATCACCTAAAATATACTTCTATGGGTTGTGTTCCTTGTTGAAGCATGGTGAATTCCTCATATTTTTTTGGGGTCATCTTCTTTCCACTTCTTAACTTGGGTGCCATGATTCCTTATATATGTGTATAAGGTTAAGTCAAATTGCAATTCTAGTTTAAATCATAAATATATATGAGATACATTTATATCACTTATCATAATTAATACCACATGTGCTATGTTGAGATAATATCTATCATTCAAATAGTGGGTGATATATAAAATAAGTTGACCACTACCTATAGTTGGGTGGTATTATTTTGATGATGAGTGTTGGTGTTTCAACCATGGTAAAGGTTATGTTTACCTCTATTATTGTGGTATGTTCCAAGACATCACAATTGTTAACCATGGTTCCTTCTAGATTCTCGCCTTTAGTCCAAGCTAGGTTTATATTGTAATATGGATAAAAAATGTAAAATAAAAGAAAACATTCTTTTATTTCTTCTAACTTGAGAGTCCTAAACATCAAGTTTGTAAATTTTAGGTTTTTTCATAACTCCTAATAACTCTTGTTGTTCATTATACAATGCTTAAGTAAGGGAGAGGCTTAGCTTAAGGTTATCGATGTCAAGTTTAGTTCCAAGTACACCACTTAAAATATACAAGCTATAGAGGATGTACTAAAATATTCCAATATGATTCACCAATGGTTCAAGAATGGAAGAAAATAATACTTGCACATCAATAACCTTCAAAATCTTACTCTTTCCCTACCAAAGCATGTATTAGTTTAGAGTTCATCTATGGAAGTTTCACTTTTATATCCTAGAGTTATTTTATGGAAGCTTTTAGTCCTAAGGCTGGGATTTGATTCCAACCATTCCAATTTTTTTTAAATATTTAGATCTTATAACTCATATAGCTAAGATCATGATCAAGGGATTACTTAAGAAGAATCTCCATGTGGTTCTCTTAATATGAATTTCCAAGTAATTCCAAGGCTTGCACTTCACAAGAATCGATGTGGTCAACATCTATCTTGTGACATAGGAGTGTCCAACCCTCCCACAATAATACCAATGGTAAATGCTATTTAACACACTTTAGGAATTCTCCTATATTAACCTAGTTAAGATCAGGAATATCATTTTCCCTTACTAACTTAAATCAAACATTAAGCTAGATCCATTTTAGGTCCAATGGACCAAGGATTAGGTGTATGCCTTGAAGATTAATTTTTTTTCCATGAGGATAGAATATAAATCAAATGCAATGCCTAACTAGAATCATGTGCATAATGAATAGTTAAGGTGATCATCAAACAAATCCACAAAGACACCCAATGTCTATCATATACCTTAATTTTTCAACTCATCATTAACCTCCATGATAAGAGATAGGATGTAAACTTTTCCCTCTTGATCATTATTAAATTTTATTCTCTAAATAATTATACTAAGGATCCATCTACAAATATGAATATATATATTTTACCTTCTAATATTACCTCCCATTATATAAACATCATCTATAATTTTCAACCACAACAATATATGGTAATATCAACATAACTACTTGTTTGATATTTTATTGTAATTAGAATTACATGAGTTACATCCTCTTGTAGAGAATGAAATAATACATTATGTATAAATTTACAAAGAGATTTACAAATATAGCTTTCTTTACAATAAAGGCATACTCTTTTAGAAGTCTTAAGTACAACAATAATTCAAATAAAATATGCACAACTCCATTTTTCTCTTGAATCATATTGAACCACCAAGGTTAGAATGATAGTAGTAAGGGATCAGTAACAACCCAATACTTGTATATGAATATGTATTTGAATAAAGCAACATGCACCTTTTCCTTGAATGCACTCATGCAATATAGTGTCATCATAATGTAATTTGCATATAAGCATTTCATCAATCAAAGGAAGGAAATTCCATAATATCATAAGAATGATATTCAATCCATATGTCATTTTCCACAAAGTTATTCCTTTGATAATTAATTAAATAAGCAATCATATTTAATCAATCTAGAGAGAACCATCATAAATTCCCTCAAGAATGGATCTCCTTTCCATTCTTCCCATACATATAAAGAGATACTTTCATATATCAAAACTTATTTTCATTCACAAAAATAGTAGTTAAGAAACGGTTACACCATTCCATTTCCTTAATTTATTTGTAAGCAAAAATAGTCATTGTATAATCGTAAATCTTTCCTCATATTTACTATAGTCTTCACAATTTTAGTCTTAAATTTGTACAATAAATTTTTCGCAAGATTATACTATATTTTTTACCATTTCAGCTCAAATAAAGATCTAACTATAGTTTTCACAAATTTGACCACAAATTTATCTCATAATCTATCATACAATATTACACTATAGTTTCTATAAATTTTGACATAAATTTGTCTTATAATCTATCAAACAAGATTACACAAATTGTATCTCATGTTTCTTTCGTAAAGAAGGTTATACTATAGTTTTTCTCAAAGTTGGTCTCATACTATAGTCTCAATAATTTATCCATAAGATTAGATGAGAGTGTCTACAAATTTTGCCTCAATTTGCAATATAATATTTCAACAAGATTAAACTATAGTTTTCACAAAAATTTGACCAGATATTTATCTCATAATCTATCAATCAAGACTACACTATAGTATCTACAAATTTTGACACAAATTTGTCCCACAAATTTTATCACAAATTTATCGCATAATCTATCAAACAATATTACACTATATTTTCTCTCAAATTTAGCCACAAATTTATCTCATACTATAGTTTCATCTATCCATAATATTATAGTAGAGTATCTATAAAATTTGCCTCTATTTGCAACTATAGTTTTCACAAATTTGGCCAAAAATTTATCTAATAATATACTATAGTCTCTACAAATTTTGATACAAATTTATCCCACAAATTTTGTCACAAATCTGCCTCAAAATATATCAAACAAGATTACACTATAGTTTTCACAAATTTATCACAAAATTTGTTTTGTAATTTATCAATAAATATTAATCCATAGTTTTCACATCTTTATCATAATATGTTTCACAAATTTATCTCAAGATTACTCTCCAGTTTTCACAAATTATTTCTCAAATTTGTCGACAGTTTTTCACTAATAGTTTCCATAAGTCTAATCATAAATTTTATCTTATGAACTATTAAGGAAAATTCACTACGGGTCTCACAAATGATGTTTCAATTTACCTCATAGTCTATCCATACAAATTCACCCAAATTTGTAATATATATATTTTTTTGTCATAATTCAAATGTTTACTTTAATTTTTCTTATATTCTTTTCATTAAAACTCTTATTCCATAATCAAAGGTTTGGTGACAAATAAAATAATATTAATTAAGAAATACTCAAAATATGGTGATTATTCCTAAACCACATCATAGCACAATTATCAAACCATGGTAATCTAACTGGTCAAGGGTTAATATCTAAGGGTCAAACTTTACAAACTGCTCGCAACCAACTGTTGGTGCCCTAGTCTCTATGACTAGGAGACTAGCACTTTTTAGCCTCGATGAAAACCCGTGATCAAGTAATGAGGGATGACTTACCTCTTATAATGTCCTCCACATGCTTCCATGGATAGCATGTGGGATTTATTACCACATGAACCAAAAAAATAAGTTTTAATCATGACGGTATAAGGAAAAAAACCTACCACTAATAACACATGGTATCAATAGAAGTTAAGGTCTAGGATCGACCAATAAACCACATGTATCTCCCACAAACATGTCACTAATTTTAAAGGGTGCAACACTCAACTACCACATGGTGTTCGAGTTATTATGGGAGGATTTATCCCTTTAAACAACATAAGGGTCCCAACATGTTCCATGTGGGATAAATTCTCAAGAACTCCCTTCCATTTCTATCTTTTGTATGTAGTGGATCACAATATAAAGTGTGTCGAATGTGTAGGAGTAGTGACAGAGTGGTCTAAACCCTTAAACATTTATCGACTATAACATAAGTAAAATATAATTTTCATCCCACTGTATTATGAACATGGCATTGAATAACATCTACTACAGTGTGATTTACAAAAGGTTAGGTTATGCATATAAGGTAAATAAAAATATCATAAGGTATGTTAATTACTTTATATGGTTGTGTAAAAAGACTCCAATGCTTGCCTTGGTTCACATGCAATGACAGTGGTACAAAATCTGTTATCTCAACTTGGATGATATCATAACAAGACCTATTTACAAATGTTTGGATCATAACAAGACCCTTTGTTATATGTTTCCATCTGAAATATGACAATAATATATGTATCTATATATGTGAATATTATCCTATCATAGAGATCTATTCAAACCTGACCTTGCAAAAACAACAACATATATAAAGGTGTAAAGAAAATGACCTTACTTGGATTTGATAAGGAAATCAAGTAAGCCTTCATATATGATTTAACCAAATGTATAAATAAAATAGAGAGTAATATTAAATTTCATAAAAAGCATTATTTACAAAAGAATTTTTATAATTGAGAGAAAAGTAAAACGAGAGTTGATCCGACCTGAACTACCACAAGGTCGATTTCTTCAACTTTGCTCTTGACTCCCATGACTACTCCTCTTGTACCCCATACTTCCTCCAAGAATTTCCTTCGTGCATCATGATGCTTTTTTTATTTCTTAACGAGGTATTTATAGAAATTATAGGGTTCCCTTTCTATCAATAGGTGAGTCACATTAAGTGTGAACCAAAGGAACTGGTTCAATAAAAAACATGCTAACAAAAATAGAAGGGAGGTTATTAGAAAGAATATATTCTACCATTGAAGTAATGAAATAACCAAGACTCTATTTTTTTAATTTTTCCTAGTACCTCTTAGGCCCAAATTTCTTCCTTTCTATAATTTGAGTCATATTTTTCTTTTCTTTCTAGAAATTTCACATTTTTATTTTCTTTCTAGAATAAGCCCAATTTTTTTAAATAATTATACTTAGATCTTCTAACTCATATAGCTAAGATCATGATCAAGGGATTACTTAAGAAGAATCTTTATATGTTTCTCTTAATATGAATTTCCAAGTAAGTCCAAGGCTTGCACTACACAAGAATCGATGTGGTCAATGTTTGTCATGTGGCATCAGAGTGGCCAACCCTCCTGTAATAAGACCAGTGGTAAATCCTATTTACCATACTTTGGTAAGTCTCCTATATTAACCCAGTTAAGATCAGGAACAAAAATTTCCCTTGCTAACTTAAATCAAACATTAAGCTAGATCTATTTTAGGTCCACGGACCAAGGATTAGGCATATGCCTTAAATATTAATTATTCTTCCACGAGGATAGAATATCAATCAAATACAATGCTTAAGTATAGCCATGTGCACAATGTATAGTTAATGTGATCATCAAATAGATCCACATAGATACCCAATGTCTATCATATACCTTGTTCAATTTATCATTAACCTCCATGATAAGAGATATGATCTAATATTTTCCCTCTTTATCATTCTTAAATTATTTTCTCTAAAGAATTATACTATGAATCCATCTACAAATATGAATATATATTTTTGTTTACCTTCTAATTAGAAGCATATATACAAATTAGAGGTTAATTTGTGTAATATTAGAAGAATATTATGTTAAAAATTTGAGGTAAAATTTATAGAGACTCTAATAAGGGATAAGCTGTGGCTAAATTTCAGAAAAACTATAGTGTAATCTTGTTTGATAGATTATGAGACAAAAATCATGATAAATTTTGCGGGACAAATTTGTGTTAGAATTTGTAGAGACTATACTGTAATCTTGATTAATAGATTATGAGATTAATTTGTGGCCAAATTTGTGAAAAAATTAAAGTTTAATTCTATTGAAAGATTATATTACAAATGTGAGGAAAAATTTGTAGAGTCTCTAGCATAATATTATGACTATAATATTATAAGAAAAATTTGAGAAAGCTATAGAATAATCTTGAAATAGTTTTGTGATAAAATTTGTGAATCTTGTATGATATGTTATGAGACAAATATATGTCAAAATTTGTAGAGACTATAGTATGATCTTGTTTGATAGATCATGAGAAAATCAGTGATCCAAATTGTGAGAATTATAGTATAATATTATTTTATATATTATGAGAACTATAGTATGATATTGTTGATAGATCATGAGACAAATTGGTGATCAAATTTGTGAGAACTATAGTGTGATCTTGTTGATAGATTAAGAGAACTATAGTATAGACTATTGATAGATCAAGTGATAATATGGTGGAAAATTATCTAAATTGGAAGAATAGATGAGTAATCTATTCTTGAGGAAAATATTTTCTACCTGATCAACCATGCAAGGCTAAATCTGATTTTTGGGTCTCTTATTGTATTACAAAACCTTAAATAAAACTTTAGATAACTTCCATTCCATATTGGATTAAATGGATTAATGATATCTAGGTTTGAAGAATGAATGCTAGATTCATACTTGAGGAAATCATGAGATTTTTCATTCTCAATTTATATGTATCACCCTGTAAGGGGAGTAGAGGTCCAAGGTTAAAATATTGGGAAATGTCGAACTAAATATTTGTCACTTTCCTGGTGATTTCAATAGTGTAAAATGTTTAAAATGATTGTGGCATGGTGGTTATAGGGGCATACCGCACAAAGAACTGTGTGGCAGCTTTTGGGGTGTAAACCACAAAATATTATGGTGGCCATAATAACCAGACAACCTTCCTGGATTCGTGGCTACCACCATGTAAATTCAAAAAATAATTATATGTATCCAGTGAATATTTCATTTATGTGCTTCAATTGTAATGATGACCTAAAAATAGGAATGTATGGGATTCTCCTATAGCCATGTATTTAATGATGGTTCAAAAAGAATCTTTAGGATTCTTTATATCATTGTAAATTGAGATAAAAATATTAATGAAATATGAGGATGCATATTTTGAGGTTGGGTTGTCTCCCTTTGAGGATTTTCCCATGATAAACAAAATGTGTTATGGATCTTTATTATGTAGATTGCCATTTATTTTTTGTAAGCCTTTAATATGGATGATGCTTTTATATTTCATGAAATGATTACTAAATTACTAAAGTGATATATGATGCTTTAATTTTTGTTAACAAGTAAGGTTCAATTTGCATAAGTATACTTCTACAATGGAAAATATGATAGTTACACTTGATGATTAATAAGCTAATAGTAGATGTATTTACTTCTCAATGGAATGGATATGCAATTATGATGCAATGGTTTACGCTTGATTCAAGTAATTGTCTTGAAATGAATGAAGTATTTTTTTATGCTCTGATCAATAATGTATGTATGGTTTTTGTTGTAATAGACATGATTGCTTATTCAAATAGGAAGTAAGTTTATGAATGCATTACAATAAATTAATTAACTAAACTTCCTAAATGAAAGAGATAGAAACAATTAGACGATGAAATTAATAAACATCATGAAGGTACATAAGGTTAAATGGGAGTTGGTCACTCCTATCACAAGAGTTATCATTGATCATGTTGTAAATCTCTTGGCTACTAACTACTCTTATAACTCATATAGCTAAGATCATGATCAAGGGATTACTTAAGAATAATATCCATGTGGTTCTCTTAATATGAATTTCCAAGTAAGTCCAAGGATTGCACTTCATAAGAATTGATGTGGTCAATATCTATCTTGTGGCATAGGAGTGGCTAACCCTCTCGTAATAAGACCAGTGGTAAATCCTATTTACCACACTTTGGGAATTCTCCTATCTTAACCCAGTTAAGATCAAGAATTCTATTTTCCCTTGCTAACTTAAATAAAATATTAAGCTAGATCCATTTTAGGTCCGTACATCAAGGATTTAGGCATATGCCTTGAATATTAATTATTCTTCCATGAGGATAAAATATCAATGAAATATATATATATATATATATATATATATATATATATATATATATATATATATATATATATATATATATATATATATATATATATATATATATATATATATATATATAGATAGATAGATAGATAGATAGATTACCCCTCAATATATACACATCATATTTAATTTTCAACTAAGTATTTGGAATCTAACTACAATAATATATGGTAACATCAACATAACTACTTATTCCATATTTTCTTGTAATTGGAATTACATCAGTTACATCCTCTCGTAGAGAATAAAATAATAGAATATACATCAATTTACAAAGAGCTTCACAAATATAGATTTATTTACAATAAAGACATACTATTTCAAAATCCTTAAGTACAATAGTAATTCAAATAAAATCTACATGGATCTAATTTTCCCTTGAATCATATCGAACCACCAAGGTTAGGATGATGGTAGTAAGGGATCAATAACAACCCATACATGTATATGAATATGCATTCTAATCAAACAACATGTACCTTTTTTTTGAATGCACTCATGTAATATAGTTTCATCATAATGTAATTTACATATAAGCATTTCATCAATCAAAGGAAGGAAATTCCATAATATCCTAAGAATGATATTCAATCCATATATCATTTTCCACAAAGATATTCCTTTGATCATTAATTTAATAAAAAATCATCTTTAATTAATCCAGAGAGAACCCCCATAAATTTCCTCAAGAATGGATCCCCTTTCCATTATTCCCATACATATAAAGATATGCTTTCATATATCAAAACTTATTTCATTCACATAAATAGTAGTTAAGCAATGATTACACCATTCCATTTCTTCAATTTATTTGTAAGAAAAAACATTCATTGTATAATCGTAAACAATTCCTCAGATTTACTATAGTCTTCACAAATTTAGTCTTAAACTTTTACAATAAAAATTTCATAAGATTATACTATAGTTTTTACCATTTTGCCTCAAATAAATATCTCACTATAGTTTTCACAAATTTGACGACAAATTTATTTTATAATCCATCATACAATATTACACTATAGTCAAAATTTGACACAAATTTTTCTTATATCAAACAAGATTTCACAAATTTATCGTAAATTTATTTGGTAATAGTTTTTATTAAATTTTATCTCATACTATAGTCTCAATAATCTCTTCATAATATTAGATGAGATTATCTACAAATTTTGCCTCAATTTGCAACATAATATTTCAACGGGTTAAACTATAGTTTTCACAAAAATATGGCCATAAATTTAGCTCATAATCTATCAATCAAGATTACACTATAGTATATGCAAATTTTGATACAACTTTATCCCACAAATTTATCTCAATCTATCAAAAAATATTACACTCTAGCTTCTCTCAAATTTGGCCACAAATATGTCTCATAATATAGTTTCATCTATCCTTAACATTATACTAGAGTCTTTACAAATTTTACATCAATTTGCAACTATAGTTTTCGTAAATTTGGCCACAAATTTATCTCATAATATACTACAGTCTCTATAAATGTTGACACAAATTTGTCCAACAAATTTTATCACAAATATGTCTCATAATATATCAAACAAGATTACACTATGGTTTTCACAACTTTATCACAAATTTGTTTTGTAATCTATCAATCAATATTACTCAGTTTTCACATATTTATCACACATTTGTTTCACAAATTTAACTCAAGATTACTCTATGGTTTTCACAAATTAATTCTCAAATTTATCTATAGTTTTTGACTAATATTTTCCATAAGTCTGATCATAAAGTTTATCTTATGAACTATTAAGGAAACTTCACTATGAGTCTCACACAAGATGTTTCAATTTACCTCATAGTCTATCCATAAAAATTCATCCAAATTTGTACTATAGAAGAAAATCTATGAAACTATTAGCTTCATAGTCTATCCTTACAAATGATGTATCAATTTACCTTAGTCTATCATATTTAAAATTTAGCTTAGATTTAATCTAATGGGGGAAGTATATCACAACCCTCCCTTAGCAAGTCCCATTGATGATGTAGACTATAATATTTTATAGAGATAAATATGATCAGTAGTTAATTTTCATTAATGTTTTGATAATTTTTTTGCTAATAATTTGTTTATTTGAGGTATTTTCGATGATGACAAGGAAAAACAACCTCAAAATATTGAAATACTTGCTCAATCTAGCAAAAGACCCATTAAATAAGGAGGATGACAATAATTTATATTTGGTTTTAAATTATCCTAATTGCTTTAATACCTATATGGTATTTATTTTATCATTTTTTTTACAAAAATGAAAAAAAATAAATTGGGGAAAGAACTTATAGAAGGGGTAGAAAGTTGGCTAGTTTTTAGAAGAAGTGGAAAATTGAGCCAAGTTCTAGAAAAGAAGAAAATGGAGCCAAAATTGGGGGCTGATGCCTAGAAAATAAAACCATGGGTATTTAGTCTCTCTATGGTTAATTTTACTCAATCTTAGATCCTTACTTCTACCTTCTCCCAAGTATAACTTTTGAACAAAGGCTTAGAAAAAAATTCTATAATTACCCTCATACACCTAAGGAAGAGGTAGGTAGCCTTGAAGGAATTGATGAATAAGGAGCATGGAGGAGACAAGAAGACAATAGGAAAGACCATGGAGATCAGTTTGGTGAAATATCAAAGGTTTTTAGGTTAGATTACCTAGGCTTTCAATTTATATGTTTTCTCATGCTCTTAAGGATATTATTAGGTTTTTAAATATTGATAAGACAACACCTTGTTGACCTAATTTAATGTTTTTTTTTGGTATTTTGAAATTTAGAACCTTTAATGCATGGATTATTTGATTTTTACACCTTTGAATAGGTTTAGTATAGTAAGGGAATAGACCTTCAAGACCTTTTTTTCTTTTTTATTAATGCACTTTTATAGGTTATATTGACCCAGGGTTTTCCTTGGATCAATAAGTTTATATTTGGATTTATGTTTCAGGCAATTAGAAATCTTAGCTATTTGATGAATTTATTTTTATTAATTCCTATGGTTTCATTAGGTTTGGTGCTCTCATAATATGACATTGAGAAAAATCATGTGATGTCCAAGGTAGACTTTTATACTTGTTGTAATTCCTTCTTTTAGTTAATGAATACCAATATGTAAAATGAACCATTATATGATGACGTGGGAAGATCCACTATTGGTGCAAATGATCCTAATCTATCATGACATTCACCCCTACCAACGGTATCTTTGTGACCACAATTTGGTGGTTATATTCTTAATTGTGCATAATAAATGTTATTATTTATCACTTCCTCAATGTAATGCATGTGGAATATAAACCCACTATACGTAAAGATATGGTACCTAGTATTTATTGGTCTACAACTATGTTTAAACTTTCCTCGATCAATAATAAAATTAAGTAGCTTCAATCGTCATTAGACCTTTGGATTGAAACCCTTGTCACTATACAACTAGACCACATGATCTGAATTTATGAGGGTTGCATCCACATGCTCGAGGCCAACCCAAAAAATCAATCACATATCCAATCAGATCCACAGGATGATAGCACTCATGGATGCAGCCAGATGTGAGACCCGATTATGGTGGAAAAGCATGCAATGAGACTGATGCAACAAGTCAGTATTGATAAGGAGCAGCATTGGATTTTGTCCCTTAACATATCACCATCAACAAGGTGGAATTATGTGGTAAAAATGATTACCAAATTAGTCTTTGATGGCTTGAGTTCCGAGGCACTCAAGTAAAGGGAAAAAATTAATTGCAATTTAATCGTAATTATGAGCCACCATAGTTGGTGTCATATGGAATACAAACAAATGCTCAAACTCAATGTAATCTGGTCTAGATATTGTATTTTCACAAGATTATTTGCACAATCTTGGTAGATAATAATTTTGTGTAATTATATGGTAAGTAAATAAAGGTACATTAGGCACATGTTTGTACAATAGTGATGTAGGAGCCTATCTTTAGAGGGTTTTCCATTTTTAGTAATAAAAAAATTACTTTAAAAATTATTAAAAAAAAACCCTCTAAAGATAGGCTCCTGCATCAAGTAGCTGGCATCATCTAGCATTAGGTCAATAGAAGGTAAGTCCCAATGATCTATCATTAATAGATTTTGAACCTAAAATATTAGGGAAATTTTAAAAAAGACTTTATGTTCTACAACACTTCCCTTCTTTGTGCTTTCCTCTTTTTATTTTCTATGTCCTGTTGTGACCCCATAGCCCAATGGTCAAAGGTAGTAAGAACAAAAGAAAAAAATTCTACATAATTCCTAGAAAAGCTATTACTGCATGAAGAAAGAATGACCTAACATTGCATGATTCAAAAATTTAAAAAGAAAAAATTCGGTCTCATCTAGGTTATTAGGGCCAATTATTTGAGAGTAGTGCCCACCCCTCAATTGGTGGAGAAGTTAACCTATAAATAGAGTCATAAAGCATAGCAAAGGTACAAGGCTAGGAAGAATAAGTTCGAGAATATTACTATGTCTGAATTCTCCCAGAGAGATTTGTGATAGGTGCACTAAGTTATTACTAAATTTTGTTAACAAATGAGGCCTTGAGAATATGGATGGTAATCATTGGAAATCTGCCTACTCTTGGAATATTTTTTGTTCTTGGTGGGGTATGTTCAAGGAATTGTTATATATAGGGGTGTCCCATAGAATGGGGTTTCCACATTATCAATTTCATGTGATAGTTCCTAGGTTGCTTTTCCTTCCATGCCTCCTCCTATCCATATTCTTCCTCTTCTTCCACTCTCCCTTTGTGCTTGTTGTCTACAACCATTTTTTTTATGACATCCATCCCTGTGCCTTTGTTGTTTTCTATTTCTCCTCTTCCCTCTTGTATCTTCTTGTTCTTTTTTTCTAGTTTTTCTTGTTGTTTCCACTTTTTGTCCTCCTTCTTTTCTTCATCCTGATTGTGTACCATCATGTTACCACCCCTATTGGAACATGAAACTATTTCATGTTAACAAAATATTAACCAGGATCATAATATTATGCATTGAAACATAACATCACATTAAGATCACACACATAAATATTGACACAAAGATATTGACACAAAATATATCACAAAAGAGAGATCTTCATTGTATTATTCTTCCATATTCAAGGTATGATACAACAATGGAGAGTTATCTCCAATATAATACAATACATGACTTTTCAGTCCTCAAATTGTTGCTCTCCTCTACAAATCTAGAAAAAGCAACCTTTCACATTCTTGTCATTAAGACAAGATCTTAACATGCCACATGTTAGTATGAATATTCATACTCCTCTCTCTTTTGACACATTGCACTTTACATTAGGAAAAAAGGACAAAATAATGTAATACTCACAACACCCCCCTTTAGTACATTATTTGGTAAAAAACCTTTTACAAATTTTGATGACTACACATTCCTCCTTCATCAAAATTGTCTTCATTCTCTATGTGCCACTATCTCTATATCTTATCAAATTTTGATCATAACAATTTTCCTTTTGAAGAAACCATACAACTCCTTTTAGCTTATCCCAAGCATTCATATCAATCCATCCACAATTTATTTTTAATCTACATTATTTCCTTTATTTTTGTAGATAAAACATGTGTGAATGGTTATGTCCTCTGCAAATTTTACAAGAATAGAGATTCCAACATTTCTTTATCCTATGCCCATATTTACCACAATGGTCACATTTTTTTTCTATCACCAATTCACTACCACTATTACCTGTTATAAATTTTGTGCTTGAATCATTGTGATTCACTTATCCTGTGTACCCAAGACCTTCACATTTTGGTCTTATTATTGGTAAAAATTGTTCTTTCATGCCTTGTTCATGCTTTACCAATCCTTTATGTTTGTAATCCATTTTTGGTAGCAATTTGGAACCAATTCCCTTAGTGTGCTTCTCAAAATGGCCAAACCATCATTACATTGATCAAGACAAATATGAGCATCACTATTTCTATCATCATTTGATTCCATGTCCTCATTAATCACAATGGAATAGGCTCTCTCTGAATAATCATGAACCATGTGCAAGTCACTTTCATTTGGAAAGGAATCACAACATGCATCTTTTTCCTGCTCACAAAGATCATTAGTATCACAACATTCATCCACCATTATGGGCTTCAAATAATTAGTATCACAAACAACATCCTTCATCAATGACTTGTTTCCTTGTGCTTTGATTTTGGAAACATTAAGAGTAATAATTCCTTTGTATATTATCTTCAATAAACAAGTAGGTATAGTGAAAAAAAAATCATGGCATTCATTAGCATTAATAATGACTCCTTGTATGCATTGTTGGAGTAACAAAAAATCTCCTTTTTGAACTTCTCCAAGAATGGTATTTAGTTCTTTATCACTTTGTTTGAAACAAAATTTTCAACAAACTTTATTTCTTGTTTTTTGGCATTTTTTTCTTGTTCTTTCCTCCCTTTGATTTAATTTTTCTTTTGAGGTAGAAAACCTTTTACCTCCAAACTTAAAAAAAAAAAAATCAAATTTCAAAAAAAAATATTTTCTTTTTCTTTTCTTTATACCTCCTAATTCAATTTTTCCATTTTTCTTTTTTTACAAGACTTCAAAAAAAAAAACATTCTCTTTTAACACCTTATGTCTCCTTAAAAAAAATAAATTTCAATTTTTTTAATAATCTCCTTATACCTCCAAATCAAGCAATACTTTTGTTTTTATTATTTCTTTTATCCCTCTTCTTTTTAAAATAATAAAATACTTTACAACATTTCTTTATCTTATAAAGCCTTTATCTCTCCATTAAAAAATAAAATTTAAAATTCTAAAACTTTTACCTCCATAAAGCATATGGAACACACTAGGGATTCTAGGCTAGCACTGATGAGTTGGTGCCTTTGACTCTTCACCTGATGCCCTCCTTTTGATACTGCTAGATCTCCACGTGCATACTACAGTCACATTTGTTGCATTGTAGCTCACACCAACTACTTGTCTCTTTGCCTGTGATAGATTTACCTCAGTTAGAAGACCTAATATTACTACCTATGTGGTAGTATTCTCACTATCATGCATCAAAATGTAAGGCCCTCCAACTGGTGAACTCCCTTCACTTTGTAACACCTCCTTTAAAAACTATAGATGGAAGCTTAACAGGTGGATTTGTATCTCACTATATTGCACTCTTTCGATGGATCTGGTGAATAGTTCTTATTACCTCTATGTGGATTCTATAATGGCCAGTTTGAATTCATAGTAATATTTCCCAAACATTGGGAAGTCTGTCTATTGGCGTAATGTTAAAAAAAACTCCATGTTACACCTCTTCACTATCACTAGGGTTTGAAAACTGCTCTACATGAGGATGATGGTATTGAAATTACACCTTCCTCAGCTAAAAAATGGTTGATGATTCTCTATAGCCCTGCCTAAAAAATTATGCAAAAATATTATGGGTGTAGACATTTCTTATACAATGAAAACGTTATACTATAATTGCTAGCAACCCTCATCATCGGGGTTCACGCTTCTCTTTGTCGTCACGGTACTCAAATTTTCTCATATGGGTAATGTTTTTTTTATGTCTATTCACCAAATAAGTTAAAAAAATTTGGACTTGCTTCACTGTCTCCTCTATGCACAACCAGACAATTTTTAGTAGCTCACCCTACGATCTCACGATGTATTTTGCATAGTTCGAGTGCTCTATACCAGAAAATGAAAAACAATGTCGAGTTGGCCCTCGAATTTATCTAGTACCTGAAGACTTCTCCTTATATTCTTGTTATGGCTAGCATGGCCAACAAGCTAGTACTCCCTTGCCTCAACCATCACAAATTTTAAAATTATCTAATGCTATTCATTCTCTTCCTAACATCTACATTTTAATCCACAGTAGTAGGTAGGCCTTCTATAGAAGGAAATTGTAGCTCTTAATAAAGGACTCTGATCAAATGATAAGCCACTATGCAACACATGATGTTTTTGCTTGTACTACTACTCCATTTTAGTTTACTTCCAAACTTTAATAAGACCTCCTTCACTCAAGATCTCTATGGATTCTTACTGTGTAATCACAAAGGACAAAAATTCTAGTGTGCTCCAATTAGTCTTGCAAGGGGAACTTGGTTGTCAGAGAACTAGTTCAAAAATCTTATCTTCCTCACAGTTTCCAAATTCCTTTCATAACTGCTTTGCTATCCAACCTTGCTATTCAAATTTACAGCCAAAGAAACTCTTCAACTTCCTCCAAATTCTATAGCCAAAGTGACTTGATATTTTTAACCCATCAAAAAAATCCATAGTTAATAATTTTGCATTGGAGTAGAACTCGAATGGGTGACCTTCTAGGAAGTCCCAATTTTTGCACCTCTCAAATTATTTTTTCGTTTTTCTCTTTTTCTTCTTTCAACCTCTGTTTTAGTCTACAAATCTAGCTATTTTTTGCTTTTGCTGCATCACTCTTATCTCACAAAAATATCTTTGCCTTCAACACCTCAAATGGGTATGTCGTTGGATGGCAACAATTGTACCAAAAAAATCATTCACTCCATAGCTCTTTTCATAGCTTCCACCATAGATTCTCCATAGCTCTGATACCATGTTGGAACATGACATTATTTCATGTTAACAAAACATTAACTAGGATCATAATATTATGCATTAAAACATAACATCACATTAAGATCACACACATAAATATTGACACAAAGTATATCACAAAAGATATCTTCATTGTATTATTCTTCCATATTCAAGGTATGATTAAAAAATGGAGAGTTATCTCCAATATAATACAATACATGACTTTTCAGTCCTCAAACTATTGCTCTCCTCTACAAATCCGGGAAATGCAACCTTTCACATTCTTGTCATTAAGACAAGCTCTCAACATGCCACATGTTAATGTGACTCTTCATACTCCTCTATCTTTTGACACATTGCACTTTCACAAAGTGACACATACATTAGGACAAAAGGACCAAATAATGTAATACTCACAACAACCCCGCCATCACCCACCACTTTCCTATATGTTGTAGCAATTTTTTGGTTTCCATTCATTTATGCATCTCCCTTTCCTCTCTTGTATTTGTCCCCACCTTGTACTTCTATTTGAAGGTGTCATAAGTTTCAGTTTTTTGGGTTTCTCTTTTCTATGGAATGGAAAACCCCTGTGAATCACTAGAAATGTGGGTAAATTTTACACCCTTCACCCACTCTTTTTATTTTTGCATGCAATATTATCCATTAAAATGACCACGTTTTGAGGCCTGGCTAATGGGCCCATACATTATTGGTTAAAGTGGGCTTATCAGCTAAAGGCGGGTGGCACATGTATTGAATGCAACAAGGTGGAAGCAAATTTTGAATGGGTGGATGAGCCAGTTGTCACTAATCAAGGAGTGATCCCAAGGGCCCACTCTTTGAAAAAGCTACAAATAATGAATGGATAATAAATAGCCTCGATGAATCAAATTTGGCTAAGGATAAGATTAGGAAAAAAATTGGGCAAAATAACGTACAAGATGGATCCCAAATCCTTGTCCTGATATTTGAGCAAAAGAAAATGATCACAAATATTTACCTAGTAGACGAGTGGAAGAATGGGATGGTAGTACTCCAATTCATATTTTCAAACTCCCATCCTAAGTGAAGAATAATGGATCATATTAGGTTTTGCTCGAGTAGATAGAAAAGACTCTATCATAATTCATAAGGCCTACCCTAACTAGGGTGGAAGTTTGGGAGGATTATTTGGGATGGTCTATGCCTAAATGCCCACTCTACCTAGGGTGGTAGGTTGGGCAAAGTTCTTGGAAGTTAACAATTCAGAATTGAGTCTGATCACCCACCCCATTGATAATATTATGATGGATGAAAGTTTGGGAGGTTGAAAAGTCAAGAAATTGGCTCGAATATTCGCTCAATACCAGAATCATCGCCCATCAAAGAGAGGCATCAAGAGTCTCTTGGGTAAAAGGTATTTATTATCTCAGGTACCCAAGTATGAGCTGACAATGGGTATGAAGGTAGTATTTTGAAAAGCACAACTTTATATGTAATTAATTCCAATTGCTCATCCACCTAACTTGAGGTCCACCATCTAGATGAAGGGCTAAAGTAGATGAAAATCTTGGCTCTATAAGGATGTCAAAATGAACAAGGGTTCAAATATATGTAGAAGCACCTAAGCCATTTTGGACAGCCACCATTCTAACAAGGGGTAGAGTACCAGCTGAGCACCCATATGCTTCAACAACATCTTTCCACCTAGCACCATTAATTCTTGTGTTTAAATTTACTATAAAGATTTATATAAAGACTAGAATATTAGTTGTTCTAGGGGTGACTCTTTAACCATTACAATTCATATTTAAAGTTTATGCTTCTTAGTGAATACAAGTGTTTTACTGTTTGGTATCCAAATTGACTCTTGTGCTTGTGTGCAAGAATGTTGTAAGTTTATTTTTGGTAAAGCTAGTCGAGGGTGCATAAAAATAATTTTGCTATCTGGATTTCCTGCATTTCATTCACTAGTTTTGGAATTTGCTTGTGGTAAAGGGTGATAAAGTGTAGGCAAGATTAATGTTGGCTGATCTATTAGGTAATGTGCTTGTATTTTCTATGGTAGCACTTGCTTTCTATGCATATGTCTTGATGCGACCATACCCATCCTTGCTAGTTCTAGATATGACCTATTTTTATCTATTTCTTGCTCCCTTTTCTTCCTCATTTTAGGTAAGTATCTAGGACCAAAGAACTGATCTTCGAATATCGACCATCCTGCTCCCCAGGCGCGATGATAGTTCAATGTTGGCACGTGTCCACAGGTGCATCAGACCTCTTCAATATTATCTTCCCGTTAGGCTAGATTTGTGATCAACAAGTCCCTTTTGGGTTCATTTTATTTTTTACCTCCATTTTTAGTCACTAATATCTCCATTTGCAGATTTTATTCATATTATTCACTTAGCATATTTTCATTTTTTGTTGTTTTATTTTATTTGCAAGAATATTTCCTTCTATATATAGCATACTAATCACTTTTCCTTCCTCCATGCATATTTAATTTCATGTTATTCTCATTTGCAAGCATTATTTTAGCTACAAATATCTTTTGCATTCTCTTTTCCTTACACATTGGAGGCTCTTTTCACATTTTCAATCATATACTTACTCTTTTTAGCTCCAATTTCTTGTGGTGTGGATAAAATACTACCATTATCTTATTGTCTCACCAACAACAATATTTCACCATCCCTATTTAATATATTTCCCCCTTCTTGTTGTTGTATATTGGTAAAATTTTACAACAACATTCATATTTTCATAGCATTTGCATCCTTTTACATTTATTTTCACTAATTTGTTTTAGTTAAGGGTTAATTAGATTGTTATATTTTATTCCTAACCCTTTTGTAAGTATTTTTAAACCTCTTGCATTTCCAAAATCATCAAATTTTTATCATTTTGGGGGTAATTCACTCCCCTTGCACATGCATCCAATTTGATCACTAATTTATAGGATTTTATAGCTTAAATTATAAAAAATTTGAACTACAGGCCTAGAAGACTCCTCACTCAACCTTCCCCTTTAATTGCATTCCAAATTTGACCCAAAATTGACTCTAAAACACTCCTAGCCCTATTTTAGAGCAAAATCACCATTTACTGTAGTAGTTGTTGATTTTAACTCTCTAGAACACGTAGAGCAAAAATACCACTTATTCTTAAAAATACCATTGGTATTTTTATCACCCATTAGTGATTTTGACAAGGCTTTTCTTCTATCCCAAGAAGGCTTCATACTCAAATTTTTCATAAATAGGGAGTCTGATTAGTTGATAAGCTATAAATACAATTTCACAACACTCAGATAGACCCCCCAAAATAGAAAAGCTTGATTTTTTATCTTTTTCTTGCAAGTTGTGCAAACACACCACTCACTATCAAAAATGTCACTTAGACTCTAAAAAAGGTAACCCTACCACTTGGCACCTCCCTAAACTCTATTTTTTAGCATTTTTCTATATTCTAATATTTGTTTGCATATTTTTCTACCTAAAATCACATTTCTTTTGGTCAATTAAGGAACCCTAATTTAGGTCAAATTTATCTCTCAAAACACATTAATCTTGGACAAAAATCAAGGAATCTTAGATTAGGTTTGAATATTTTCTTTCTCAAGTACTTAGGCAAGAAAACATATAAACATACAGTTGCATCCTAGGCTATATTGTATTTTGCATCGTCTCTTTTTTACCCTAAAATAAACCATCTCTCCTAGCTTAGATCATTATTCAAATGAAAAGTATTTTAGGTTAGTTCTTGTCTTCTTGCATTTGTGTGTATTAAGCTTAGCATGCATTTTTAGTGATCTTCACCTTAAGTTTGAATAAGTTTTTAAGGCTCGATAAAGAGTCATATTAGTGATCCAAAAATCTAGGTATTTTTTGAATAAACTCATTAAAATCTATCAAACATAACATCTACATTGACACCTTGAAAAAATTGCATTGAGTATAGCCTACTCGCATTGAAGGTTCCCATCTCTGTGAGGTCTCCTTTAGAAAGACACCCTCAAGCGAGGAAGTAGGGATATCCCAATAGATACCCCCACACACGTGTGAGGTTTTTGAATCTACACTTTGTATGTATTTGTACAACATGTACATTTTGAATTTTGATGAAATAATATATTTTTTATGTTGTTCAATACATCACTATTACTTTTATTTAAATAAATATTTATCTTAGCCAAACTTGGTCTTACGCTTTTTTCCTTTTTATTTAAGTAAGACGTTCATAAAATAAAATTTCATACTATATATTATTTTATATACATTTCAAAATTTGGAGGTTAATTATAAATTAACACATGAAATATACCAAGAAACTTACTTGGAATATCTAGATACATACTTCACCTTCACCTTTGGTTTTGATGAAGATTTATCTAGGAAGGCTACGATGACATAGAAAGGGGATCAGGTTAATATGGGGGAGTGGTCTTTACCTTTTCCCTTCCTCTAATTATTGAAGCAACAAGGTTGAATATCAATGGAAGATTGATCAAAACTTTCTAAAAACTAGTTAATTATTTGTAACTTATTTGTAACATTCTGTTACTGTTTTAGTATCTTAGTCTACTTCGGTATTGCTAAGGTTTTGTAATGATGGTTGAAATATTCTTTATGTAAACAGGTTTTGGGGACCCTATCAAAAAATGCACCCTTATAATATTATTTACCTAATAAAAAAAATACTTCTCCTTCACAACTATAGAGTTTAGATAAAAAATTGGCTTACACAAGTATCACAATGTGATTTCATATTGTTGTCACCTTAGTGTCCCAACATATGGGAGCAATGACTTGACATGCCTAGGCATCCATACCTTGTGTTGAGTAACATAGTAGAAAGCCCTACAAATGAAGAGAATGCCTTTGAGTAAACCTTTAGGGTTTTTTTTTGGTGAGGTTGGCTCCTCATTAGATATGATCTTTTGTGCACCTTCACCTTGCATGCTTTGGTCTATGCTTTTGCCAACACAAAAGGAAAGGAAAAATGTAGGAAAGGAAGACATAAGCTACAAGGGGACAATGCACCAAGATCTAGGCCCCTCCCATTTGCATGAATGAGCTAAGAATGAACACATTCACCATAGTCTAATAGCTAGAATTTGAACACACTTCATCATGCATACCCAAGAATTGAAAACATGCAATAAAAGTAAAAACAAGGCAAAATTAATCATAGCTCCTACCAATGCATTAGAATTTTACAAAGGCATGTGATTGAAAGAGTCTCAATGTTCTTTAGATGTTGAATTAAGGCTTGAGTCCCACTCATACAGATAAGAAGAGGTGAAAGGGCATGAACAAGTAACTTTTAATGTTTTACAATGCATTTTACAGTTTTTTTCCTCTAAAATCTTGCATAGAAACCTTAAAAGAATCTTTTGACCTACTATTGAGATTTGAAAGGTGAGAATTGGACCTCCTCCTAATCTTCCAGGTCAAGATTGTGCTACTAACTTCCAGAGAATGGGATGATACAGAGAATTTGCACAACATTACGGACAACTCGGTGCAAGTAATATGTATTATGTCCCACACTGCTTAATAAATATATATATAATGATGTTTCAACGATTCCCTTCGTGGGAAGATCATTTTTGATGTATGTTTTGAAAAGCAATATATATATTCAAATATATAAAAGTGTCAAGGAAACCTACTGTACAAATAAAGAATTCATCGAGACACATGAAAATAATGGTATATAATATGGAGGTTAGTGACAGAATTAAGCACCGCCCACGTGGTTTGACACAAGGAAGAGTCTTCTCGTCAATTAAAGCGTTTTGATAAAAAAAAATTAAGGAGAACATTAGTTAAGATGGCAGTCAAAATGCTCCTGGTTTTCTGATTAAAAAACATATAGCCATAAAAATTGTTTGTTTTAAATTTATTGCAATGGTATAATAGGTTTTGTTTTTTAAGAAATTTAAAGTTAAAAACATATAAAATATTTAAAAATATTACATTTTTAACTCATGTTCGCCTCACGGACTACTAATGTATAGTTTAAAAAATAAAAAATAATAATTTAATCACACAGTTTACCGTAGTATGAATCTAAAGTTTCCTAAAAATTATCGAACTTTGGTTAAGTGTGGCGGCGAGGGTTGGTCAACGTCGTCAATGATGTGGAGCTCTGATGGACCGCTGAGATTCCGACTCTGACATGCTTGGAACTTGACGTCTAAGCCTTCAACGTAAATGGGCAAGTTCTTTTTATCCGTTCCTCGTAATAATGTTCGCATTGCATTGTTAAATTACTGGTGACAAATACTATAAATGTAAACTTAATGCCAAATATAACTATAGATTTAACTTGCACATATGTCCAAAGGTAAAAAGATTGAAAAGTACTTTGTCAGTTTATAGATATGTTCTGAATCTTTTTAAAATAAGTGATAACCTTACATTAGTTTTCCGAAACAAGAAAGAAATAGTTTGGACGTTTATAAGCGTACAAATATATTGAAAGGGAGGTGATCTACCTCACACTATAAAAGTGATATAACACTAATTTCCTTTGAGTAGATTCTTCATGTGCTCAGAAAATTGACTTATACATGCCTTCTATATAACTACACTCATCAGTTTTAATTAGTTGGAAAAAAAAAGTTTATTTTTATTTCAGTTAATGACAGTTTTTTCGGAATGGAGACTATCTTATTGTTTCGAAAATTTTCCATAGTCTAAATTTAATTTCTTGAAACGTGCCTACTTAAATTTAAAAAGTTTTTTAAAAGATATCATTAAATTTGAGGTATTATTTAAATTTGCTTTCACATAGCAAAGAAATGATATTGAAGATAAAAGAATCATAAAAAATTATCATTTAGTTATTTAGTTTCTAAACGTACTATAAGATCAAGTGATTAGCTTAGAGTAGATTGAAGGTTAAATGTTCAGCAAATAGGATAAGAAGATACATGGGTTGTTTAATGGAGGGTGCTATAAAGAATATATGATAATGGTTATAATCTTAACTTTTATTTATTTCATAATATTGGGAAGCAAAAGGTTGACATTAAAGATAGTCATATAAAATATACAAAATTTTAAAACGTAGGTAGATCGATTTGAAAATAATCTTAAGATAAGGTTTGACATATATGACAAGTTGAGGGTGTGTCAATTGCACCTTGTTGATATACCAAATCGTCAATTGGTTGTGCAGAAAGGGAGCTTTTATTGTATATAGAATGTTGTTTCTTATATATTTAAAAAGAAAGTTGATAATTACACTTTTATTATAGTTCTCCACGAGTTCTATGTTTAAATGCATATTATTGTAACACATTAAGTATTTTGCGTAATAATTTTTATTTTATTTAGTTTTACTTGAATTTTATAGTTTAATGTTGAAGGCACTTTTTTATTATATTTTTTATGAAAATTAAAGAATGAATCATTATAGATCATTTTATAGATTAATTAATCACATTTAACAAGGTTGATAATGCCAATAAAGATAATATTTATTTAATAGGTAAATTACAAATTTTCTTAGCTCAAGGAGTACATTTTATGGAATAATAAAGTTAAGCATTAAATTATGGTATTAGAAAGAGTATACAAAGATGATGAAGGGGGTTTCATTTGGAATTGATTATGTATGTTTGTGTTTTTAGGCTTCGAAAATTGTCATTTGAGTTATTGGGATAGTATATCACAAAATATTATGGTGGGATAGAGTGGTGCTTTAAATTCTTATTAATATTGATGAGGTTTATACGAAGGAAGGGTAACATTCCAATGGGTATATCTACAAGAAATTTTATATCATAAAGAAAATATTCTCATGACAAAATAGATAAATTTTTATTAGTTCTTCCTTCTTTGAGAAACAAAATCTCTATAATAAAAAATGGTAAAGACTTTTCCCTTTACCCTTTTTGGTCATCATCTTATTGAGGTTTCAATTATATATTTAAGAAGGTTGGTCCCAAAAGTTTTTCCATTGTTTAGAGGCATGTATAAGTTGAATTTCTTAGACGAAAGAGGATTGTCTAAGGACCAAGGACCAAGATTGTAAGAGTGTAAGAGGACTACCTAAGGATCGAGGAGGAGGACAGAAAGCCTTGGAGAAGGAAAAGAATATTGAACTACTAAATATTATCTTCGACAACATTTTGGATACACGAGATAATTATTGTCTTTGATATGCTTCACATGTAGTTCCCAAATTCTGGTATGCCACCAATTGATGAGATATTTAATTAATTTTTGCATCATTAGGTTAAAAGACAAAGGAATAAGGGAAATTTTTATTTTCAATTAGGTCCACCTAAACGAAGCTATTTTCGAAGATCAAAATTAGAATAAGCCAAAACAGAATGAAAAGAATCCGAAGAAGACCTTCAAAAAGATAACATGTGAATTTTGCAAGGTCATAAAGTAATGTTTCATTAGATTTACATCAAAAGTAGTAAGAAAGGGAGGTGCTAATGCTACTCTATTCTATAGACAAGGTGGGACATCTTTGATGAAGAACCTCATAGGCACATGTAGTTGTTCGTTTAGCATATTGGACATCCACCACTTCAAATGAGTTGATTGTAGATTCAAGGGAAACTAGGCAGATGATGAAGCATTAACATCTCCTACAAGGGTATAACAAATTACATTTAAGCATGTTGTTAGTGGAGATGACATTTCATTGTAGGTTGCATGACGTGGAGAAATCAACATTAGTTTTTCTTCTTTTAATAAGATACTTCATATTCCTAATGTTATCTCTAACCTCTTGTTTATTTATCACATTACTCATACAAATAAAAAAGTAGAATTATTCCCTATTCAAAAGGTAATTAAAAATATAGATAATTAGTTTTAAATTATTGCTTTTGACTATTGTGACCAACCTTATCAAATGTATAAGTTGAGAGAAAGACCAACCTCTTCTATTTCTTTTTCTACAAAGTTGTTACAATTATTACACATACACATAATAGAAATCATAAATGATATCATAGAGTTGGACATCTTAAATATGAATTGTGAATTATGATCATCGAACTTTTATACGTATCTCCTCCAAGTGATACATGTACCAGATGTATTTTAAAAACATCATACAAAAACTTTTTAAAAAACAAAACAAAAAAAATATGTATCTATGCATACATCTCTTTTACGAAATAGGTACTTTTATTGATGATTTTTTAAAGATGTGTGCGATTGTATGCTATTTAAGTCTTTGAAAAATTCAAGACCTTCTTGAAAAAGAAAAATCAAATGTCTCGTGATAGATGGAGGAGGCAGATACAGCAGTCATTCATGATCTTTTTGGCTTGTCATTGGAAGTCCTCATTTAGTGGGGCGTCGCGGATGATCTTTTTGGCTTCTCATTGGAAGTCCTCATTTAGTGGGGCGTCGCGGATGATCTTTTTGGCTTCTCATTGGATTACATATGAAAGGGCAACTGACTATAGCCCTCATTTAGTGGGGCGTCGCGGATGATTCCAACGCTTTCGGGATGTCGCTACCAGCTGGCTGTAAAAACAAAAATCAATAATCAAATAATAACAATTCAAGGGACCCGTATCTTTATGAGCTGGATAGCTACATACTTACACAGGCTGTACATGACACAGTCATTAGGTACCTAATGTAAAAAGGGTCGGGTCGAAGGGCAGGCTTAAGCCTTTTATTTATTTATTTTTTAATATAAAGTTCAGTAAACATGTAAGGATAATTGATACAGTAATATTCTTTGTTATTTGATTTCATTTGATACTTGGTTAGTTAGGAAAAGCCACAGGGCCCCAGGTGGCCACAAACATTGAATTTTCTTCGAGGATAGGTGCAGCTCCTCAGGCCTCACCAGTCACCACTTCCGTTTCCAAGACGACAAACGAAAAGACTTCCTTTCAGAGTCTTCAATCAAACCGGAGGAAGTCACAGAACGTGTGTGGAAAGAGAGAGCATCATTTTCAAAGCTTATGGTGTAAATAAAATTTCTTGTTTCGCATAATAGTTATTAATCTGTGTAGTTGCCTCTGAGATCTTGAAGACCACCAAGAGCGAAGAAGAAGATGAAGTGCAATCCTAACTATTTTATTTTTCATTTTGGTTTACTGATTGGTATGAGATTTGCTTTCGTTGTAGCTGAGTACAGATCGTCTACCTGCGAGAATGCCACAACCTACGCGGACGGCAGTACATATTCCACCAATCTGAATCATCTAATGGATTCTCTACTTAGCAATGTTAAGCAAACAGGATATAGCGCCTCTTCCTATGGCCAACCTCCCCATAAGGTCTATGGCCTTGTACAGTGTTATGGAAACATCTCAGCAGAGAATTGTTTAAATTGTTCACGGGAAGCAAGGAGCCTTCTTCTTCCAATATGTGGGAATGCCATAGGTGGCATGTTATGGATGAGTTATTGCTTCTTGCGCTACGAAAACAATAGTTTCATTTCAAAACTAGATACACAAGGAAATTGGCTCACCAATATAAACGATGTGTCTGATCCACAGGCTTTTAAGGCAACGACTTCTGGTCTCATCTCAAATTTGTCCAACCAAGCTTCCGATCCGGCAAATAAAGGATTTGCTGCAGGATCAGCTATGTCTTCTGCTGCCACTACAGTTTATGGTCTGGTTCAATGTTGGAGAGATATATCCCCAAAAGATTGCAAATCATGTTTGGCAAAAGGATTCCAAATTGTGGAGAGTTGCTGTATTAAGAAAAAAGGAGGTGCCGCTATGTTACGAAGCTGCACGGTTCGCTTTGAAATGTATAACCTTTTTGCAGAAATGACGGAGGCACCCTCCCCTCAAGGACCAAAGAGTATGCATAGACATCTTATTTTCTTCAATTATTCTCAAGCATTCGATGGATTTTTGTTGGGTAAATTTAGGAAAGTAACGCAGGCGGTCTGATTCCAAATGACTAACAATATAGATCTACTCTTCAGAGGATTCGTCGAAAACATTACCAATCATATTAGGGGTCGTGGGAGGAGTGATTCTGGTTATCACTATTTTGCTGTTTGTAACGAGAAGAAAAGTGAAATCTGCAATTTTTGGAAGTCCGGTAACCGTAGGTAGGGATAGAGGTAGTTTTACGGCATCATTAAGTTTTTTCTTCGTATTGCTTAAGCGTAGCGTTTAATTCTTCCAGTTTTACTGGATTTTCTTTCCTATACATGTTTTTTTAATGTTACAGAAATATGTGACTATACCCCCGAGTCGGATGTACTTATAGAGGAGCAGAATTTCATCTTCAACTTAGAAACGTTGGCAGAGGCAACAGGAAATTTTCATGATGACAACAAGCTCGGGGAGGGAGGCTTTGGTGCTGTCTACAAGGTGGGACTGTAATTTATATTCATATAACAGGAATAGTGTTTTCAGGAAATAATTAAGGCGCATATGGAACTCTAGTTCTGTTTTGATCTTGCAGGGAAAAACTAAAGACGGCATGGAGATAGCGGTGAAAAAACTGTTTGCTAAATCCAGGCAAGGCAAGAAAGAATTTATGAATGAAATGAAGATCGTGGCCAACGTTCAACATCGAAACCTGGTGAAGCAATTCGGATGTTGCGCTGAGGGCGATGAAAGATTGATTGTATACGAATATTTGCCAAACAGGAGCTTGGACACGTTTCTGTTTGGTAAGTTAGCATTCAAGGCCCGCTTGTTATTAGAATGGAAAAGTTATTTCAAAGAGATCGAAGAAATAACATAAACTTTAAACTTGGGAAATACAGGTCCAGAAAGGCGTGCACAGGTTGATTGGCAGAAACGTTATAACATTATATTAGGAGTTGCTCGAGGACTTCTTTATCTGCACGAGGATTCCCAGCTGCGAATCATTCACAGAGACATCAAAGCAAGTAACATTTTGCTTGATGACAAGCTAAACGCTAAGATAGCTGACTTCGGCCTAGCTAGACTTTTCCCTGAGGATGAAAGTCATGTTCAAACAACAGTTGCTGGAACTTAGTAAGTATTATGGTTCATCCTGTGAAATTCTCTGATAGTTTTTTTTTTTAAGATATCTGAGTCGATAGAGTGTTTTGTTGACATGGCACAGCGGCTACATGGCGCCGGAGTATGCAATGAGAGGGCAACTGTCCGTAAAAGCAGATGTTTATAGTTTTGGAGTGCTGCTCCTCGAAATTTTGAGTGGAAGGAAAAGCACTGATAACAATCTTCCCCAACAAATGGAAAGTCTATTAGAATGGGTAAAATTTGGGTTTCAGTTGTCATTATGCTTTAGCCATGGTTTTGGGCGTTGACGATAGTTTCAAAATTAGACATTCCAATTAAGTGAACTGATGTATAATGCAGGTATGGAGGCTATACAAAGGAGGAGATGTTCTGAATATGGTTGATTCCGTCGTAATTAAAACTTGCCCACAAGAGCAAGTCTTAAGATGCATTCATATCGGGCTTCTGTGTGTGCAAGCTGGTGCAGCACACCGCCCAGCAATGTCTAAAGTTATCACGATGATAACAAGCAATTCGGTGGCATTGCCGAATCCCGCAAAGCCTGCCTTTGTAAGTAGTGGGCAGAGCCGTGGTTCAAGCTCAAACTCAAGCTTGGGGTTTGGCGAGTTTGGAAAGGAGACAGTATTGCAGACATCCCCAAAAGGTGTTCCTTCCGTGAATGAAACCACAGTTAGTGAGGCGCAACCTCGCTAGGTAGATTAAGTAAGACTCTAAATTGTGTACGGGTTACGACATATTTACGTAGCGTCGAGGAAATATGATTTAAGTCTTAATTGGCAGAATATAAAAATAAGCCGATCGCATATCTCGTATTTTTGTTTTCTTCGTAGTGGCTCAATTTCAGTGGATGCCACTTCCTCTAGTCCTCGAGTTTAATTTTGTAACGCTTGAGCAAAGAAAAAAAGCGCCTTATCTTATCTTGAGCAAGTGGATTAAGAGACAAATAATTATATTGGGTGGGTTGACTATCAATTGGTCTAAAATTGACAGTTGCTTACTGATTGTGATCATACCAAGTGGAGGAGTAATTGAATATTAAACGGATCAAGCATTTAAAGCTATTCGTATTATGTACGCCAGTTTTTTAATTGTGGTTAGTGGGAGAATCTTTTAGATTAACCTTTCCTTTTAATCATCATTCCTGGTAAAAAGATGAGAGTTATGCTTATCAATAAAGAATTTAACACACATCTATCACATACCTATTTCCTCACACACTCCGAGGTTTGAGTCTTGGACCTTTTCAAGAAGAACCAAAGCCCCCTTCTATTAAGAAAACAAACCTTATATTAAAGAAAAATGTATCCCTTTAAACTAAGACTTTCTATTCTACGGAACCTGTTCATATAAATATACTCCCCAAATTTTTTTTTATTGAATGAAAATCCACCAAGTTTAAACTACAAACATTTTCTTTAAGCTTATCAATGCCAACCTCTTAATAGAAATTTTATTGTCGGTTTGGGATTACCAGCACATAGAGTACGTGATTATGTTGTATGAAGTGACCACAAATGAGTGAGCAGAAGCAGCAGGTTGATTTTATGCGTTCGCGTCATTATCATAAATGAAGCACGACGCTTGGTGTGAGATAAAGTGCCATACATGTTTTTAAACATCAATATTATTGAAAAACTTGTTTACATGGATGCTTTTGTTATAGAGGCTGCGAATCAGTAGAGAGCTTTATAATTATTTTTAATGTTTTTTATGTCGGGTTTCGGGTTCCAGATACATTTGATCATATATTTTTTAATTGTTTATATGCTTGTGAAATTTGGAGTTTATTTTTTTCTACTATGATTGGTTGGAACATTAGTAATGTGCCTATTAAACAACATATCCTATTTGGCTTCATTCCTCAGATGCATCATTGTTTTAATATGTTTTGGTTAATGTTATCTACTGAGATTTTATGGCATATTTGATCTGCTAGAAATGATGAGTTGTTTCTGCAAGTTATGAGAATTCTTACTAAGTCTCTGAGCAGATTCACAATAAATTTTGCTACAGGTTGCTCGTGTGATGATAACTTTCAAGTCCAAATTCAAATCAAATAATTCTCTTTTCTTTCCTCATTTTCAAAAGCTTCATTTTCATATTGACGGAGGTGCTTTTGATTCAACATTATCTTCAGATGTTTGTTTCAGATTACAATGCCAAAAATGATCGCAGCTTATAGTTTCTTTTATGCAGATCCAAAAATGATCGCAGCTTATAGTTTCTTTTATGCAGATCCGAGGTTCCTTCCTGTTGCTGCCTTGGGTTTTGGGATGATAAAGATATTTTGTAATGGATCTTGCTGGATAGTTGTTAGTAGTTCTAGTTTTTATAATCTTTTTATATATATATATATATATATATATATTTTTGTAGTCTTTAACCTTCGTGCGAATGCTTTGTACATTTTTGTTTTTATATTAATAAAGTAAACGATCTTTCATTTAAAAAAAATACATGAATATTATTAGTTAAGAGGCGTGGAAATTGACGGCCATTAAAAGAGAGAGTTTTATGTTTGGAAGGGAGGGGAGGAAATTGTCGAGTGTTAATAAAATCTATTTAAAAATGTGATTTCTTAAGTTTTAAGATGGTTAACCTGAATTAAAAATAATTTAAAATTTAAAGTTTAATAATAAAAAATTAGTTATTAATATAAATAGAGTATAGATTGATATACATATAAAATATAAATTAAATAATTATTGATAATTAGAATTAAATAAATTGAATATAAATATGATCATTTGTTATTATCTTTAAATAATTTTAAATATAGTTTTTTTTTAAAATTGGTTATATGGGATTGAAACTGCATTGCTTGTATTACATTATTTACATTATCACTATTTCACCACGCAATGTTATTACAAACGACATGCATTTTTCTCATCCTTTTGCTATTTTTTCTTTAGACATTCCTTGTCTTTATGTTTCTTGTTTATAATTTTATCATGTCCTTCATTTATTTTTCTTGAGGCTTTTCTTTGATCATTATAAGTGTTTCATATGCTTTCTAATAAATTTATTACTTTTCCTTTAACTTTGTGTATTTTAGTGCCTTGTTTGTCTCAACCTCCTTCCTCGTTCTTGAACAAACTTTGAGTCCTTAAACATACATGTAATAGGAAAATATCCAGTTCATGTTACTTGAATTTTCTAATCATCTCCTTAGATTTTTTTTTAATATTTTATATGATGCGTTTTGGGTTATATTTAGATCTCAAATTTTGATGTTATTATCAAACAAATATACATATCTTATTTCTTATTTTCCCTGTATAGCACATTGATTTTTTGTATTTCTATATTCTCTATTTATCATTCCGCGATCCTTCTCCTTGCTCATACCTTTTTTCTTACTCATATTTAGAGCCATTTATTGTATTCCATTAACTTTAGTTATCAAGTTCAAGTTCGTGTTCGATTTCGACACTCTTGAAGTTTGAAAGAAATTCGACATGTTTAAAAATTTGAAATAAAATTCAAAATAAAATTCGATATATTGTAAATGTACATATATCTTTTCAATTTTATGTAAATAAATTAGTAACTAAGAAACTCAAACAAAAAAATATTTTATATTGTAAATATCATATATTTTCAAGCTTCTTCAGTAATTTTTTTATAAGGAAAAGAAAGGTGAAACATGCTCATTGGAAAGTAATCAAGTCAAACGGAAATATAAGGCCTCTCCTTGCCAATGGTAATTAAAATGTGAATCCAAGTATAACTGAAAACTTGAAAAGTAATATCTATGAAGCTTGCGCTACTCCTCCGTTGTCCCTTCCTAATTAGTGATGATCCTTCCTCTTCAATGAATATTGCTCATCTGGATCTTTCTTCTTTGATTGAGAAGAAATATTCACCTTCTACAACATTTCATCAGACACCTTGTTGCCTTTCGCCAACATGTCCTCAACATACTTTTTGGCATCTCCTCGCTTGTTGTTTTCACATAAGTTATTCACAAAAATAGTAATACATAAAATATCAGGGAAAACACCCTTCCTACTCATGTGCCTCCCAACCATTGTGGCCAAATCAAGGTCTTTCTGCATCAAAGCCATTGAGAGGTTATCACTATCTGGATCAAACTCGTTACGCATCATCTCACGAAAAATACTGGCGGCCTCCTCTGCTTTGTGCGCCTTCAGAAGGGCATGGAAAATACATGTGCGTGCTTTTTTAGTTTTTTTTGGCTAATTTTTTGTTTTTACGAATTTAAGGTTTATTCGTCAAAATTATTCGCCACGGTTTTAAGTTTGACGAATTTCGAATTTTATGTAAAAAAATTGATGAATTTGATAACTAAGCCATTAACCAAGTGTGAGAGTTACTTTCAATTTATATAAACATTGTGACATCTAATGTGGGATTATTTCATTATTTCATTTTTCCTTTAGTATTAGAAAATAATTGGGATCAAAATCTATGATCTATGAAATTAGTAGTATATATACCTTCTATATTTAATTGGTTATTTTAATTTAACACATTATAAGTCATTTCAATCTACTATTCGTAATCAAGGGGTATGTCTAAAATTTTTATGTAGTGGTAAGCACACTATTTGTACAATTTTTAATCAATTTTTTTATACTTTTAACCAAGGAAGATTGCCTTAAGTTAAATCTTGAGAAAATATTAGAATACATCTATAAAATATTTGTAAATGAAAAAGTAACAAAGCTAGGAAGCAAATACCGTTACAAAGAGTGAATATTAACATATGGGTCATAATTGAAAGAGTCCATTGTGCACCTAATACAATTGTTTATAATATCCTCAAAAGGAAATATATTAAAGGATAAAAATATTTTATAGGTATAAATTAAGAGATGATTTTATTTATTTATTTCAAGACTAGAAAGTATGTGGTTTATGCTAATATTTAAATAAAACTATAAACTTGCTAGTATTTTTTGGAGTATATTACATTATTTGGTACATGCTAATGTACCACCATGGTACATTTGTAAATAATAACTTAGGGTTGAGTCATAATTTGGAATGTGAGTTATTTTTCCCTTTTCATGTAAGTGTGAATGTGCAAGAAATGCACAAGTATCATGTGAGTTAGATTGCAAGTGTAAGTTGAGTCTATGTGTACAAGTGTCTTATATGTATGAGAACAAATATGTAATGTAAATATGTGTACAAGTGTCTTAGGTTAGAGTGTGCATGTTATAGAAGTGTAAGAGTCATGTAGAGGTGTGCATATGTTATAGTGTCAATTGTTCATCAAGTATACAAGTGGTAGGTAGTCAAGCCAAGAGTCATGAGACATGACATATGGAAATCTATAGTCAAGTATCTAAATAATCACACTATTATGGAGGTAATACTCCATATATAGACATATAGAGAGATGGAGAAGATGAAGAATAAGGATAAGAAGTATCACAAGCATTATCACTGTAAGAGAAAATGAAACAATAAATTTTGTATACATTTTAAGCAATTAATATTGTAAGTTATATTACATGCTTAGTACATGTTTGATTAAGGTTATTTACATTCATATTTTTGCATATTATTGAATTTTATTTAATTTATTATAAGCCATATTAATTTGTTTATATTATTCTATTCTTATCATTACTTTGACCTTATTATATTGTGGATATATTATATTCGATCCTATGAGATATAATTTGTGATATTTGTGGTAGTACTAAGGCTTACAAATTTACTAGTATTATCTATAAATTTTAGAGAATATAATAGTTATATATATATATATATATATATATATATATATATATATATATTCTACTAATTGGTGGAAAAAATATTTGTTTTTGTTAAAAACCTAGCTAATTAGTGAAAATATCCTATAAAAAGTACACTACTCCTATGCTTTCTAAATACTTTTAAAATATATATTCTAGATATCTTAACAATGGTTCTACTAGTTATAAATATCGAGAGACCCAAACCTTGGCATGCATTCCTTCTATACGAGGTGCCTAATGAGATGTCATGATTGAAAAGGATTTTCATGAGCCTCATATCCTTCAAGAGCATGAATAATAATTTTAGGGCATAAATGAATCTTCTATTTCTTAATATAAATAAAATTAAAACCTCTTGTCCCTAATAATAATAAGTAAATAACCCTATAAATTCTCTATATTAATATGTTGTTATAAAAGAAAACAAACATCAAGTGTAATACATGAGTTATAGCTTAAAATTTGGTGAAGACTTAAGACTTCCCTGCTATTGGCAAGGGATTAATCATCTAGTAAGAATTTTTCTTCTTAATTATATCAATGACATATTTCCATAATTTTAATGATGTGGCCATAAAAACAAAAGGTATTCTAAGGTATTTTAATATTTCTCAAGGTTAAATTGAATTTTATTCACTTTAGAGAAGTCACTCAAAGAAAGAAGTTTAAGATTTTCTATAACCCTAAGTCTTATTCCATTTAATTTTTGAATCTAAAAACCTATAGAAAATATCTAGATATTATATATCATTATGAAATTATTCTTGATATTTAGCAAGTGCCATAAATTAGTAATCAATAAGATGTTTATTCTTTTCTTGGGATTGAGATTCAAGTATGAAGATGACCTTATTAATACCCTAGAGGTATAATTGACAAGAAGACATAGGCCTTTAATAACTAAAATATAAAGATATGGAACAAAAGGGGATGTTTTTTTCTAATGGATCTAAATAAACTAAGTTATTTAGAATAAATTAGCAAGTCGTATTTATAATTTGGATCAAATCCCAAGTCTTGTACACTCATAAGAATAAAAAATATTTAAATTCTATCATGATATTTTTTATAATAATTTTTCAAATAAATGTAAGGTTGGCTAGACTACTTAACGCATTTTATTAGCCTTTGAAAAAACAATATTCTTATCTAGAATATAATAATTACTAATAAGTTCAATATACTTAGCACTAACAATCAAAGGTGGAAGATTTGCAAGTATTCGAATTAAGGCATTGGTAATAATATTGTAAGAAACAATACACAAACTCATCAGCCTTAAATGATGATGGGATTTTAATAACCTAATATAGGAATAAGTTATATATTTCATTTATTAATATTCTAGAATAATGCATAGGCTTTTATTGCTTCTAAACAAACTTTGTAGAGATAAACTAATCATTGGTCATAGTTATTTATAGAATTCACAAGGTAAGCTATCAATTCTAGGATATTTATCATTGGCCTTAGTAATTATAACTTTATGAAGGTATTCTAAACACATAGTCTTATCATAAATAATTTATTGAGCTTCTAAAATCTTACAAGAAATAACATTAGAGGGTGTTTATAGGTATTGATTCCTATTAGGGATGTATACTTTAGATGTAAAATATTTTTTTATAATGAGATAAATACACCCCTTATTTTCAATATGAAAGCGAGTTTTCCATCAATATTATAAGCTTATTTGATTTATTTATTATCTTAGCAATGTTTAATTTTTTGAAAATAAATTAAGATAACTTAGTCATCAAATTTTAGCCAATCAAGTTTGGCTTTAAGTTAAGGTAATGTGTGATATTTATCAATTATGACACTATGATGAAGAAAAGCAAGATATACATTTAGCATACCTTTAATTCATCATCTAAGGGTTTTTTCCATATTAAGGATGCTCTAAAATTTTAGCTTATAGAGAAACTTGTAGTAGACCTAACAAGTACTAACTTCTTATATCTCTAGTAATACCTTTATATAATATTATATCCTTATATTATTCTAATATGTGTAACCTAACTTAATAATAACCTATCAAGTTATTATTTATTTAGATGTAGATGAGGGGTTATGTCTCTTTATATTATATTCATTTGATTAGATATTTACACCCCTAATATCATTTGGTGGAGAGACTATACATATATCTATTCATATCTCTTGTAAATACAACATTGTATAGTGATTCCTTTATGGATTATATAAATTAAACCTATTGTTCCATTACAAGTGGTTTTTTGAACCTATGGTTCAACTTCTAATCAATAGCTAGAAATATTTTGATCTTTTAGCTTGTACTTATTTTTACTTATATTGAAGATAATTTCAAATTGTGCCAAAATTTTAGGATATTTTGAATCATATCTTCTTAGAATTCATCTTACCAACCTTGATTCCATCTAACATGTAACAATTATCCATATTATATTTAAAAGTTGTAATTGAAGATGTGAGAGTTTATGACTCAATAGTGAAAGGGTATGATAACAATATGAAAGAATGTGACCCAATATCAAAAGGGTGCAATTAAAGATATACAAGATGTGATCCATGAAAAAAAGGGTATGAATTGAGATACAAAATATTGCAACTTGAGAGTGAAAGGGTGTAATTTGAGATAAAAGAGAGTTCAACTTGAGAGTGAAAGGATGTGACCCAATATAAAAACTTTGCACAAAATCAACTAGAGGAACTATTTAAGCTCTTCTTAATTTTATCAACTTGGGTAAGGAAGTAAATTCAAAAAGCCTATAAATATGACCTCTAGTGGTAAGGTGTTGTAAAAAGACATATTTTTATTAAATGATATTTTATGATAGTTTACATAAAAAGTATCCCCAAAGAAATATATTATACCATACTAAGTATGGATAATAATTATTAAAATAAAAATGATATTTTTTTTAGAAAATGTAGACTGATCTAAATGCTCCATCATCCTATTAGTTCCCTAAAAAAAATTGGATTAAGTAAACCATGACCAAAATTTCATATGTTTAATTCTTAAATTAGGATGAATCCCTAAGTTATTATGCATGTAATACCATACCTTTATTTCACTTTCATGCCAATTCATTATATTTTAGCTAACTTTATTAGCATAATTATCCACTTAAAATATTCCCATAAATTTCAAATAGGCGGTGGAAGCAGGCTATTTGAACACCACCATAAAGAAGATCTTTTCACTACATAATTGAAGGAATAAATATTTACAATTCTATAAATTTTTTCATTAAAATAAAAAGCATCATATAAATATATTACTAGGCTCAACTACTTAATTTACCAAAAAATATTAAATATTTTGGAAATATAGGTCATCTATTTCCATGTCCAAATTCATGGTTTTTTTAAAGATATTTATCATTATCTTAACTAAAGGAAATAACAACATACATAAAAAGTACCACCACCATATCTTCTCATGCGTTGAAAGCATATAATCTGAATCTATTATCCAAACCTAATATTATATGATGTAATCATGTGTATATCTACAAGCAATCATTATATAATATTTTTAATAAGGATTTATGTATTTAGCCTATGGGCCTATGGTTTAGCCTTGCCATGGTTAACCTTAGTAAACCCTTTGTGCATTATGTTATGTTGTTTTATTAGATATAGAAGTATTTTTTAAAGGGTCCTCAAACCATATACAGTAGGAGAAGTCCTACAAAACATGGCCAAAAATGAACTTCACAAAGACAAGAACAACTACAAAACACAACTGTTGGACACTCAACACCAAGAAAACCATAACCATCTTAAAAAAGAGGTACATGCGATAAAGAGGGACTAGACGAAACACAAACCCTACCGTAAGCTAGGAGCACCACCATATGGGGAAGATATAAATCATAATAGGTAAAATCATGCCTCATGGGATCCATCACCCCTACTAAAATCCAAACCTTGGTATCTCAAGAGCATAGCCTTATGTCCTTCAGACAAAAAAACAATATCAAGCATTCCATTGAGATAATACTGGTAATCTACCACCAAGCTCTTCTTACCCAAACCAATAGCCCTAGATTTTGTAAACTCTAGCAACCTGCAACAACATGGTCCAAAACCAATATCAGATCTTGAGGGACCAAAATGAGCATTTTCTTGATTCAAAATAAATAAAAAATCCTGCTCAAACCAAAAAAACTATTTTTGAAACCTTTACGGTCTTTGATTGAAATAAAAGACATTATCAAATTGCACCAAAGAATATAAAAGGAAGATCTCAAAATAGTATTTTGTCCATTAACAAAAATTAGGATTGGATCTCTTTTCCCTAGAAAAAGGTTAGGAAGGTTGATAATTTATAATATCCATCTTCAACAAAGACTAAGAGCCATTGACAGTCTCTATCTCTATCACCTTATTCCTCTGATCTTTAAATTATGGTCTCCCAATATTAGGCTCTACCCAAACATCTACAGAACCCTTTTTAATACTTCTCAATTTAGAGCCAAGGAATCCATTCTCCAAGAAGGGTTTTGGAAAATATTTATAACTTTTGGTTTTAGGGGAACCTTTCTCTAGCTTCACCATCCTCTCCAAAGTAGTGGATGGGGGGATGTATATCGAGTCTGCCAAAATATCTAGTCCAAGGAGATTGAGGTAATCAAAGGAGTTCTGCAAAATCAATGGGACCAATAGAGAAGGGGTACTAACATGCTCAAAGAGTTTATGAACCTTAGATTCAAAATTAGACAAAGGCACATGCCAATCTTCAACCAGGGGAGACATATTACCCTAAAGGAGAGGCACATCATGGTCTTCAACCAAGGGCATCTTCTCATCCTGAAGGGAGGGTATCCAACAATCTTAGAGCTTGGAACATCAACTACCTCAACTTGATAGAACTCAATGGGATCAACAACTTGGCTATTGACCACATTCTTTAAGGGATTCTCTTGAATAGATTTACCCTTTAAATTATTTGAGGGTTCCTCTTGAGCTGATTTACCTCTATTTACTTGAATATTTCAAGAAACATTATGAATAGGCATGAATCATCACAAATTTGCTATATTTAGGATTTTTGAAATTTTAAATTTGCTAATTTTGGGACCTTTCACTAGGGCCCATTCACCCAAAATTTACAAGGTGGAATTTTTTGGGGATCAATTCATCCAACGTTGATAATAATTATCCTATTTTTATTTTTATCTACCAACCACTTTAGCCTAATTCCATGGATAATTCACGTTCAAATTATAAATAATTTTGTTTTTCCTGCCCAATTTGCCACACATACTACCTGTATAAATACTAAAGGGGAACCACTAAACATACAACTAAAACACTCTAACTCAAAAAAATATTTGAAGCAATGAAAAACCTATTGTCAGGAGACATATTTACTGATTTGTTGTAGCATATTATCAATTGAGAGACACCAATAGGTTCCATAAACTTGACAATTTTGCAAAGGAGTGCTTCTCAATATAAATCGATCTATTGCATAGGAGTGTCAATTGACATATGTCGATCGGTTACAGAGGAGTGTCAATCAGCATAAGTCGATTAGTTGCAGAGGAGTATCAACCAGAATAAGCTAATTGGTTGGAGATGAGTGTCTGACAATATAAGCTAATAGATTATAGAGGAGTGTCAATTGACATAAGTCGATCGGTTGTAGAGGAGTGTAAATCGGTATAAGATAATCAATTTTATATGAGTGTCAATCGATATAAGTTGATCGGTTACAAAGGAGTATCTATAAACATAAGATGATTGGTTGTAGAGTAGTTCCAATCAACATATTCTGATCGATTGTCAAATAGTGTCAATTGGCATAAGCCAATTGGTTGTAGAGGCATGTCAATAAGCCTAATCCAATCAGTTGTAGAGGAGTGTCAATCAACATAGGCCGATGAGTGTCAATCGATATAAGCCGATCGGTTGTAGTAGAGTGTTAATCGACATAAGCTAATTATTTGTAGAGGAGTGTCGATCAATATAGGCTGATCGATTGTAGAGGATTATCAATAGGTATAGGTCGATCGGTTGTAGAGGAGTGTCAATTGGTATAAGCAAAATTATCCATTGATAATTGTTGATCGATTGCAAATATTTTTATAGTGATGTTCTATTGTAGAGGATTACCCCTCGACACATATTGACTAGTTGGAACGGATTGTCAATCATCAAAAATTGATTGGTTGCAAATATTTTGATATTATTGTCAATCAATCATGACCAATTAGCTGCAGTAACATTAAATTAACTATCTATGATAGAAAGTTGTGATGACCATGACAATAGGTAAATCAATATATTCCAAAAATAAATGTGCTTGGTTTGTTTTGGATAATCTCCAACAATAAATTTGACTTAATGTCTACTTTTTTTGTAGCCTTGTTACTTCTTTTTTAACCTTTGTGAGTTTATTTAGAATTTATAGGTAGAGTATTGTTATTCTATAGTTTTGTTTTCCAAAGCTCTTTTTCTTCAATTTTATAGGTAAAATAGATGCACTATCAACAACTATGGTAGACAAGCATCCATGTCATCTTGTTTTTTAGGAGTATTTTTGTTGTCATAGACTACTTCTTGTCTGTTAGAGTATGTTTTATTAGTATTATTTTGATTTGTTGTTGTTCTCTACGCATGTAGGAAGAGGTCATTCTATAGGACAACATAGGTTCATATGAAGACTTATAGATTCTTTATGGAATTACAGTTTAACCTTGATTACTTAGAAACACAAATTATTATTGAGGGTATAATGCAATTTTAATTCAATTTCATATTCATTTTCTAACATCTAAAGGTTTTTTATTTATAGATACAATGTCACCTATTGAATATGGAAATAATGGAGGAAAATATTCTAGTAAAAATATAATTTTAAAATATTTTACACAAATATCAAAATGCAGTGAGGCATCCACATCTGCACAACATGTAGGTACAAACATCTTTTACCATCAAATAATTACTTTTTCTATCTGTTATTATTAAACATAAAGTCTTTATTTATTATTATATAAATAGTTTTCTACTTATCTAACTCTTTTTAAGTGCTTTTTAAAACTATAATCTGTTAATTTTTTAAAATGATGTATTTTTACATCCAAAAATGATATAGAATACCAAACATTAAATGCAATAAATACTGTCGACCATGATATACGTCCACTCAAAGATATTCTAGCGACAAGTGACACAGCAACCGAAAAAGAAAAATACTATAAAATTAAAATGCAGACCTTTGAGGAATCTTGTAGTCAAAAATATAAACATCAAAAGACAAGTGAATGAACTATTGGAAGGGCTTTTAAAAATGAATGGGAATTGTTATACCCCTTTATTGAGAAATATGAGATAGATAAAATGTGTAGATGCGTTATTTGTAGTTGGAAACTAGGAAAGGATCATTTGTTGTAAAATAAGAAAGGCATGAAATAAAAACATTGTGGGAAAGTTTATATCAAAGAAATACAAAGTGATGGAACAATTAAAAAATCTCGTAGGTGGAAGGATGCATTAGAATGTATGCATGTCAAATATGCACTTGAATAAAAAAAAGCAATGAAACACCAACACTCTCATTGAGAAGGGTGGAATAATCCAGGCCCAATTTCAAAAAATTAATAAGACCGTATTAGCCTCAAAACATTTGTAGTTTGCTATTGTATACAATATTATAAAAAGGGGTCAATCCATGTCTGATTTTTCTAATTATAAGAAACTATTTCAACTAGCTGATGTACAAAACCTTACCAATTCCCATTGGTCAGATTTAAGTGGTTGAAAAATGATAAAATATCTATCACTAGTTGAGAAGGAGGACCTGAGAGAGAATGTAAAACAAACCAAATTTACTCTCTTTCCATTGATGAGGTAGCGATTATTGACAACACATATTGTATTTGCATACATGTTTACGCATTCTACAATCATTTGAGATAACCCCATTTTCTAGCACTACATAAGATGATGGAAAATTGTAATGCAAAAAAATATTTACAATGTTATTGTAACCAATTTAAAGGATATTGCTGAAATGGATGAAAAATAAATTGCCACAAAGTTAATTTGTGTTGGAGTTGATGGTGCAACTACAATGCAAGGATAAAGGAACAATATTTGTGTTATATTTTAGACATCAATTACCCCATATTTGATTCCCATTCATTGCATGGATCATCGAGTGAATCTTGCATACATTATTTTGAGCACATTTGAAGATGTAGCCAGAGTGGAATATCTCATCCATGAAATACACTCTTAATTTTCATGAAGTCCAAAAATGTTTGTAGAGTTTCAATAGTTTTCTTTGGGTGTAAATCGAGGTAGAAAATTGTTAAAAGATGTGGACACCAGGTGGATTTCACTGTTTCTTCCTACAAAAAGGGTTTTTTCAAAATATCAATCCTTAGTGGGGTTTATGTATGCACATGATAGGGATTTTGACAAGGAAAAATATTTTCTATTTCATATGACTAACTTGGAAACTCTTCTTACATTATGTAGTATTCTTCCATTGTTGCAAGAAATGAATTCTTTGATTAAAATTGCACAAGAAAGAGCAATTTATATTATCAATTTCATCAGGATGAGAAAAAAATATGTATGCTTATTGATAAGGTTCACTTGTCTGGAGAAAATTTGAAGGATCCTTTGTTTGATAGTTGCAATACATTAGTTCAAGTCAATGATCCTAATAGCTTTTTAAAGTTCAACATCAATGATAATATTTGTATTGCTATCCATGGAAATATAATTCCTTTATATCATTATGAAAAGTGGTTAGATACACTTACAAATTATGTTGAACAAGTGCCCATAACACATTGTGGTTTCGAAGAGCTTTTGGATAGTACCAAGAATAAATTGAAAAGAATTACAAAAATATTAACAAGTGAAATAAGAGATTGTTTTTATAGAGAAGAGGT